>JAQQTP010000085.1:18197500-18797500 GCA_029884605.1 Ormosia emarginata
CTTGTATTCGATCCTTGGATATATATATATATATATATATATATATATATATATATATACATTTTTGGAGAAACTATTGTATATTTCTTGAACAATAATAAATACATGCTATAGGAAAATATTAATCATTAATTTTATACATTTTCACATAAATTTTAAAGTAAAAAATTTAAATTAATAGTTAAATTTATGTTAAAACATATATTTATTGTTCTCCAAAAATGTGGTATAATTTCTCTATTTTTAAAAGCGAATGCAACAGGGACGGACTGACGTTATAAGTCCTCAGGGTATATGCTCCCACAGTCCTATATATTTTTTTTAAAAAAATTATATATAATGTTGTTATTTTTATATTTTTAAAAATTTATAAATATTTGTCCTTACAACTTGCTGAATACAATTATTTTAGGTTAAATTTATTTAAAATTATATCAACCTATAATTAGATGATAATATAAAAATAATTGACATTAATAAAATTAGAATTAAATTCATTCTCTTATAATATTATATTTTAATATATAAATATAAATATTTTAATATGTAAACTCAAGATGACATGATGAAGAAATTCAAATCCCTTAATCAGCACACGTTAGTAAGTAAATATAAATATTTACAAATATTTACTTATATATTTATATTTTTCTTAATTATTTTGTCTCCACTATCAAAATTTTCTGAGTCAATCATTGGCCAGAAATTGGGTAGGAGTTTTTGGGTCTCAATTGCAAGGTCGGAAAATGAAGTGTTTCCTTCCTGCTTCCATGCAATGTTTGTCGACGGTACTCTGCTGGGTGTTTGAGAGAAAAAGGTTTTGCAGTATTTGGGTGCATCAAGCAGTGGGATAGAAACAAGACGGTTTTAAAGTTAATCATGATTTTAAGGGTGTCATTAGTCTCATTAACTTATTAGAGTTAAAATTGATTATTGGGATTGATACATTTCAGAATATTGATTAGCTTGTGTGTAATGTGGCATTTATATTTAGAGGTGTCAAAATAGGTCGGACCGGCCCATTAGGGGTCGAGTCATTTTCGGACTGACTCATTAGGGCCATATAAATTTCAGACTGATATTTTGTTAGTCTAGCTCAACTCATTTAACTTTATATAGTATTAAAAGAGTGGGTTGATCTGGCTCATTCGAACTTAGTCCATTCGGGTCATGTAAGTTTCGAGTTGATATTTTGATAGTCTAACTCATCTATTTTATCGGACTATTCATATCGGTCCATCAGACTTGACCCATTTTAACACTCCTATTTATATTTGAATCCAAATCTCTATCTATGAATTGATGATTATGTATAACATTATTCATTTTTGCAATCGTAGAGTCACAGGGCTATTGACTGCAAATTGCTTGGTAAAATGACTGAGAGTGCATTCATAATCCTTGGACAATAATAAAAATTGGTTAACCTTAGGGGCAACTTTCTAAATAATGATAGGATGCCCTGAAGAACCAATCCACAAGATCCATTATTCTTGGAGAAAGCAAGCCAATTGTGTTGTGAACTTGTTTTTCGCCTCGTGATCTCAATGTTCCATATTCATAAATGTTGTAAGTAGTACTGGACACCGGAATAGTTGTTACTTCTACTTGGCATGGCAATTCTCTTTTCCTTTATAATTTTGCCTTTATCCTCTCCTAGCGTTACCATCCTTTCTTCACGAAATGTATGGTCTAACACTAATCAATCTAGAAGTATTTGACCTTGTTAAATAGGTGTGAAGTGTAAACACTGAGATTCAAGGTCAATTTCCTCTAAATTACAAGTTAAACCAACAAATAATGAAATAGAATAAAGAGTAAAATAACATTTTCTTGTATGGATAATATCTGTTTTTTTTTCTCCACAAATTGATTTTAAGAAGAGAATTAAGCAGGATTGGATTCTAAAACCAAAAGTTCCTAAAAAAATTTTGGTGCCACTTGACAAGTGTATACTTTTTTTTTTACATGTATTGATATATGTACAATGTAATTTATATTAAATTTTAATTTTACAAAATATAATTTACCTCATACATATCATAAGTAAAAATCAATATGTACCAATATCATATGAAAAAATCAATGTACACGTGAGATTAAAATAATATAAAAATGATAAAATAAAAAATATACGACAAGTATTTTATAAAAAAATATTGTATGCACATAATTTATATTTTTTATAGATTAATTCAACTATTATATGACATATCATCATATATTATCAAATGAATGTATAAAAATTGCTGAATTCTACGAAAACAAATTCGTATGATGACACATGAAACCAAGGAAAAAGAATAGATGTACTTGCGTTTTATCTCCTATGGGCATTTACTTTTTTGTTTTTAGTTTGTTAGAGTTTTTATGTAATAGGAGTGGTTTAAGTGGTGCCACATCATTTGTGATCCATTCACGAAATCATTTTCGTGGTATATAACACAGCTTATAAAAATATTTTTGAGGGATCAATTTATATTAGCGTAAGTTTTTTTTTTATATTTATTTTTAATTGTTAGATTTATTTTTATTTAATAATTATTTTTAATAAAATCACCTTAACCAATTAGATAAAAGTAGATCTAATGATTAAAAATAAATATAAATAAAAAAAAATTTATACTGATATAAACCGATCATCCTTCATATTTTTTTATTAGTTTATGAACAAAAGTTTAACGATCACAAATTAGTTTTTATTTCTTTACGCAAACCCGAATTTTTTTGCCTTTTTTTTCACTCAAATGATCAGACCTTTCACTTTCTTCTATCATATGATTAGCTTTGGATTTTTTTTTTTTTGTTGAAAATAAAGATAAGGATACGAGAGATTTCGCTATTATTAAAACCTAATATATAACAAGAGCGAAATATCAATTACATAAAGAAAAATAGTGATTTTATATTATTTTTTCTTACATTATTTTTTATATTAATTTTTAATAATTATGATTAAGCAAAAAAATATTAACATGTGAATGTTAATTTTAATAATTAAAAAATAATATAAAAATAATATGAAAAAATATAATAAAAAAATTAAAGTTGTTACATAAATTAACAAGAAGATAGATGGATTGGAACTAATATACCACAAATTCTACACGAGTACTGTCCTTGAAGGTTAATGTTCTCGCCTTGATTTTGGTTGAATGACTGATTGGTGCAAAATGAGCTTCTCCGAGCACTTGAGTATGGTAGGTCTCCTTGACAGTGTGGGGTAGGTGCCTGCAATGACATATTGAGGTCCAAGTCAACATATTTGGTGGGTATGCGTGGCCTGGTTTTGGATCGTTCGTCTTTCTTAATATCTGAGCGGCTCAACTGTAACTAGTGTTCAATGGGCCTGTCAAAATATTAATTAATGTGTCATAAAGATTTGATTGGTTGTAACAGTTGACAGTTATTATTTAAATTCTCACGTAGATAAATATGGATGGGCTTTATATTATTTGGGCCAAGCAGCCTTGGCTTTTTTGAGGTTATGTTAGTATAATTGATCTCTACCCTATCCAAAGTTATGCTCAATGGAAGTGGCTTGGACAGGTAATTCTCCAAAATTAAATGTGAGTCAAATCAGGAACTCATCTACCAGAAGATTCCAGTCACATAAGCAACAGACCTTTGTTGTAATGGTTGGAAAACGCATTAGAGTTTGTGAACCTCTGTTGCGCGCAATATAATAGTATGAAGGAGAAGAAGAAAGTGGTAGCAGAGTTGGCTTGAAAGAGAAGCTGAAGAGATGGAGAAGTGTATCTAGATCTTTGGTGAAAACCTATAAATAAGCAAGATAACTTACAAAGAAAGCAGCCATGTCCACTGCCTAGCCTAATATCTTAAGGTAATATACCTATAGAGCACATCCATATTTGGATGAAGAGTTTCGGAAGGAAAAAAAAGAAATGTCTTATTTTTTATTTTTAAATTAAGAGAATTATAAAATATTTATAAAAATAAATAAAAGATTATTAAAAGATTATATGATCATATTTTATTTTATTTTTTAATTTTTTTAAAAAATTTAAATATAAAAAATATTTACTCAAAATTAAAAATAAATCTTCCTTTTTCTTTTCCTCCAAAAATCCCAAACATTTAAGTAAAACACACACAAGACTCTAAATTTAAAACACATCATGACTGACAAGTCTAACATTTTTGTCAATAATTTTCGTTGCTGCTGGAAATGAAAAAAGTGAAATATAGTTATCCGCTGTCTTTGAAAGTAAACATGTCTTGCAGATTAATCGAAGAAAAAAAAAAATATCTTGCAGTCTAATATTTTCCTTTGACTTCTTCTTTATGTGATAAAGCTGATACCATTAGATTAAAATTTGTACATGGCGTAGAGGATTTTTTTTCTCTCTCTCTCTTTTTTTTTTTAAAAAAAAGAAAAACCATTATATTTGGTGATACATTAATTGCTCTGTATAGTTTTCTTTATCCCACAAAACTATAATCGCCCTGCTGAAGAGCTTTGGCTCAATGGTCTGATGTTGTGCTTAGGGGATTCGAATCTCTCCCATGTCCCATGACACTCCCAGCTCTTGTGGTTCTGGTGAGGCGTCATATATTCCATCCCAATGTGGAGCTTCCCTAAACCCAGCAAAACATTGCACTAAAAAATAAAAAATAAAAAGAAAAAACTAACATCGCCCTTCCTCTGATAATGCTTGGCCCCAGTCGCAAATTGTCCCACTACATTGGTTTTCTTTTTGCTGAGAATAATTTTTTTTTAGTGTGAGTGCATTTTCTTTTTCTTTTTTAATCTGACAAAGTTTTTTACACTTTTTAATTTTAGGCATTGGATTGATTCTGGCGAAGTATAATATAAAATGTCATCATCTAGTACCCAAGATTTATAAGCTTAACCATGGTTTTTTTGTGTTAATCATGGTTAATAATTAGAATTGTGTTGTGTACTTGTGTTCGCAAACCTAATCCGAAAATTTTTGGAGCAACCATCTTGGATCCTTGTATCATTTTTTTTACATTATTACTGGTTTATTCTACACGAGTCTCTCTCCTCCTTCATATTCATATATATATATATCCCTTTAGCTAACACTAGTCTCAGACTCCTCCCCATTCCCCCCTTCGGCTCTTCTCTTCTTCCTCCCCTCCCAGCCTCTTCCCTTTCACCGTGCTTCCTCTTCCAAATTCTGTTGGGGATAGAGGCTGTTAAGTTTGGCATATTTTGCACCTTACTCAGGTAATCCTAAGTTTTGGTATTTTCTAATTTATATTGTAAAGTTCTCTTTAAATTTTTATACACTACACTGACAGAGGCTATTCTGTTTCTTGATCCCCCTCCTTTTCTCAGCAAGGATATACCTTGGTCATTGTTTCTTCTTCCCCCTCTTATTTTCAGAGATCTAATAGTGAATGACAACCACTTCTTACATACCCCAAAAGAAGAAAAGCCTTCCCCCAAGAAGAGGCCAACTCAAAGCTCAGATTTTTAACAGCTTATTCAACTCAGTGGCATCTACTGTCTCAAAGGCGGGAAAATCGCTTCGAAACGTCATTAGAAATGGCGGTACCGGTTATGGTGGCAGCTCTGCATCTTCTACCCCACCATTTAGTTCCTACAACTATGAGGGCAACTCCGATGTCTCCTAGACTCGGTCAAAGAGAAATACTTAAATAAACCAAGTGCATTCAAATTAGAGATGTATTTAGGTCAATCACATAATAATTAATTAATAAATAATTATTTAATTTGAATGCACTAAGTTTAAATATTTCTAAACCTATAGCTTAACCAATGCTTTTGCTGGATGAGTAGGACTGCAATTTGTACGATTATTGTTGTTGTCTCCCCGGGATAGGTCCTTAAACTAATAAACTCTGCTAGTGTTCGTTTCGCATGTCTTAAAGAGATGACATAACTAGAGGAGGTAATCTATCTTTGATCTTTGTTTCCTTTGTACTTTTTTTTTCTTTCGCCTCATATCATATGTTATTATTATTATTTTGGGTTGAATATGAAATTAAGATTGGTACTCTTTGGCAGCTATTTTTGCCTCTTAATTTGGTTGTTAACGATGCAACTGATATTACCAGTATCGTCTCCAGAATTAAATTATATTAGACACGATTTTTTTCCTAGGTTCGACCCTCTGTATAACAATCTCCAATTGGTACTTAATTCAATATTGAAACACAAAACATGTTCAAAAGTTGATTGGCTTCTTTTATATTTTTGAAATAAACAAAATTTACGGCACTTGCTTGTGGAAAAGCCGCAAGTGAGAACGGGTTTTACCATATCTGCAAATAATAATACTAACAATGAATGTTTATGATAGTTAACTCATTTTTCTCCATAGTTATACAATTTAATTGTTACCTGTTGCACTTTACTAAGTTCACTATGCAGGGCCCAAATATTTTAAAGGATAATGTTTGATGTCCATAAAAAATACGTTCACCCTACGTCTGCATGAGAGAGATGTCAAATCATATTGTATACAACTATAGCATTCTTGTGGAATATAGAATGAGTTTGTGAATGAATTAAAAAAAGTTAAACGTATAAAAGTTAGACAAATAACAAGACTGTATTTTATAGTGGCCCATTGAGTATCTTTTGTTGGAAGCGTTAGATGCAACGATAATACAATTCTGTCAAGCAAGGCCCAAATGAATTTGTTATTTGTTGGTCGCAAATTTTGTCTTGCGCTAGTGCTTGCTATGCTTGGTTTATCGGCATGTCAGCCATTCTTGCGTGACAAAGTTGAGGAAATCAGGATCTGGATGCTAATTAACAATGAGAATTTTGTATGATAGGTAGTGGAAATTGACAATGGGAGAGGTAGAACCGTCAAAGTGTTCTAGCGTGTGAGTCAAGTCGTCTCAATCCACCAAAATAGTAGCTTATGTTGTATAGCCCACAAGAACCCTGGGTTGATATGGCCCAGCTCATTCGAGCCGGGTTGGTCACAAGTTGGCCTGAATTCTAATTTTTAAAAAATAGGAATCGTAGTGTTAAGAGGCGCTTGATGATAAGTGTATATTTTATAACACTTAATTGAACAAATTGTGGTAATTTGCTTGTATTTTCAAACAAGTTTTAGTTGGATCATCATCATTATCTTCGTTTTTGCAGATTTAGAAAGATGTAATACATTTGAAGTAAAAGTAAGCAAAGATACTGAGTTTTCAAGGCAAAAGAGGTCCATTTTGACTTGAGACACGACCGTGTATCTCATTCACACAGTCGTGTCTCCCAAAACTTACAGATTAAGCAAACTTTTCATGAGACACGGTCGTGTCTCCCACTCACACGGTCGTGTCTCCCACTCACACGGTCGTGTCTCCCAAAACTTAATGATTAATGAACTTGCGTAAGCCATGATGTCATGAGACACAGTCGTGTCTCATGACACACGGCTGTGTCTCTACTGTTCAAGTAAATCATACAGCCATCTCTAAAGGATGAGAAGCTTCTGAGTTTATATTTTAATAAGACACAACCGTGTCTCTCACTCATACGGCCGTGTCTCCACTGTTCACTCAGATTTCTATAAATTTGAGGTTGCGTCGTTAAAGGAAAGAAGTTCGAGAATTCTAAAATTCCTTTTTAAGTTAGTTTTTAGTTTTTCATTTTCTTTCAGTTTCTGAGATAGTTGTTCATTTCCTTAGTTACTTTGTATAATAGTTTTTGTTATGAGAGGTTTTGAGAGTCAGATCTGAAGGTAAGAAGGCTTCAGATGGAGAATTTCTTGTAGGTTTGAAGTTCCTAATATCTGCAAAGGGATTTTGATCTTTCTTTCTCCCTATTTTTTCTCCTTTCTTTAATTTTCTTTCCATAGAATTATATCTTATTTTGAGTTTGTTTGTAGTTAATATATGTAGCTAAACTCATAACTAGGGCTATGGGGGATCTTGAGTTCTTAATTATGTGGATCTGATTTCTAATTTGATGATGGTAATTTCTTTGTGGGTTTATTATATTGCTTGTATTCTTGTCATAACTTGATCACTTGTGACATTTGTTAATTCATTGTTTGATCGATGACCATCTGCACTCAATGAGTGGATCTATATTATAAGCCTATAATTATATTGGTGAATGATCAAATATCAATTTTTTCTACCAATGAAATTGACGGGATGTTAGTTCATCTCTTGAATTGAAGCTTAATGTATTATTGATTAATTCAACTAAATGACCAAATAGGTGGTTAAATTAATAATAGAATATTATTTCATTCATGACCATTGGGATTCAATAGCAAATAAGAGAATATTGACAAAAGAATTACCTGATCATAATTGAAAGAAGATCTGAATAATGGAACTCAAGTGAACCTTGCGCCCTAATACCTCTCTATCTTTATTTATCTTTTCTTTATTTAATTATTCTTTATTTTCTTTATTAGTTTTCTGATTTTAATTTGGATCTTGCATACCTTTTCGGTTGTCTAAATAACAAAAGAGTTTTACAATTTTAGTAATTATTACTTATTCCTCGTGTGATCGATAACTGGGACTCAAAGTCCTATATTGCTTGGTGATAGAGTGTACTTGCTCTTAGTGTAACTTTTGCACGTGTCAAGTTTTTGGCGCTGTTACTAGGAAACAAGTTTGGTAATATTAAAGGCGTAAAGTTCTAGTTAATTTAGACAAACTTTTTTTTAATTTTATTTGCTTTATTTACTTTTGTTATTGTGTTTTGTTTTTGTTTATTTTTATTTATTCTTATTTGTTTTTGTTTTTGTTATTATTATTATTATTATTATTTTTGTTTTTTTTTTTTATTTTTATTTTGTCACTTTTATTTTAGTTTCGTTTTTGTTTATTTATTTTTATTTTTATTTTAATTTTTAATTTTATTTTCTTTTTTTTTTTTTCAGTTTCTTGTTTCACTATTTAACCTCACTAACTATCTAACTTTTTAACTTATTAACCTTCTAACATTTTAATTTACCTACTTCTAACATTTTAATTTTCATGCTTATTAACTACTTGTTAATATATATTTGGTGGTTGGTTTTTACCACACCCAAGTTAATATTTTACTTTTTTTTTTTTTTAATTTATTTAATTTTTTTTATTTTAATTTTATTTTATTTCATTTTATTTTTAGTCAATTTTATTTTTATTTTTGTTTATCTCTCATTTTATTTTTGTTTATTTTACTTGTATTTTTATCTTTTAATTAGTTTGTTACTTTTAATTAAAAAAATTATAAAAAAAAGAGAGAAATTGAGTTTCCTGATCTAACATTTGTCACTTGTCACTTGCTCATTTTTCTTATTTATGCTCACTCGCTCTCAGTTTCCTGATCTAACATTTGATCCAGAAATTGAGAAAACAGTTCGCAAGTTAAGAAAGCAAACTCATACTACAGCCGTGACGGAAAACATAAAAAGGATGAAAAGACCATTAATTGAGGTGAATCGTGACGAACGAGTTGTCCCAACAAAAAGAACCATGCTTGAGTACTCCATGCCTCGCTTAGGGATGGCAATGGAAGCGGCGGGGCGGGTAGTGCTTCCCCCGCCCTCGCCTCCGTTTCCTTCGCGGGTACCCATTTATGATCTTCGCGGGTAGACGGGTATCATCCGGTATCCGCGAGTATTTGATACTTTAAAATAAAATCTTAAAAATTATAAAACAAACATAAATAAAATAAACTTTAACACCACATACTACAATTTTGTTTAACAATATAAGATTCTTACAAATTAAAAGAATATTATAAATAACAAACTAAATTCAATTATATTTTGTAATAGTTAGTTTACATAAATAACTATTACATAAATAGTTATATTTTTTAACAAGTTTTATCATTATGGGTTCATTTAATAAAAAATTATTTTAAAATAATAAAATATATGTATTTTCATCTCATCTCAAAGTTAAAAAGAAAAAAAAAATTATAATATATGATATATATTAAATAAAATATATATACTAAACGGGTTTGTGGGTATTCATGTATACTATAATCCCCGCCTCTGCCCCCATTTATTAAACGGGTACCCATCCCCCACCCCGTCGTGGGTGCGGGTAATTTTGCCATCCATACTACTGCTGAAGGGTATGAAGAGAGTATTATAAGACCAGCTGTGGCAGCTAACAATTTTGAGATCAAACCAGCATTGATCTCCATGATTCAAAATTTTGTTCAGTTTGGTAGATTGCCTTCAAATGATCCAAATCATCATTTGGCTAGGTTCTTGCAATTGTGTGACACTATAAAATATAATGGAGTGACAGAAGATGCAATTTGATTGCGACTCTTTCCTTTCTCTCTCAGGGACTGGGCGAGTCAATGGTTAACGCCACCACCAAGGGATTCCATCACTACATGGGAACAACTGACACAATAATTTTTGGTTAAGTATTTTCCTCCCTCAAAATCTACTAAATTAAAGAATGATATATCTTCTTTTGTGCAATTTGACATGAACACTATCTACGAAGCTTGGGAGCGCTTTCAAGAGCTATTAAGGAGATGTCCACATCATGAATTTCCTATTTGGCAGTAGGTCCAGATTTTTTATAATAGTTTGTCTTCTGCAAACCGTTCACTCATTGATGCTGCTGTGGGAGGTTCACTTTGGAGGAAAACACCTACTCAAAGCCAGGCATTGACTGAAGAAATGACACTGAACAATTATCAATGGCAAAATGAGCACAAACTTCTTAAGAAACCAGTAAGTGTGAATGTTGTAAACTCTTCCACTGACATTCTGAGTCAATTGGAAGCATTGACGAAAAAGGTGGAGACTTTGATGGTAACAAACACTGCAACCCCGCCACTCAATTGTGAAGCATATGGTGGACAGGGACATATAAGTGCAAACTGTCAAATTGGTAGTCCCTTTGTCCTTGAGCCTGAAGCAACAAATTTTGTTAGTAATTCCAACCGGCAGCAGTACAATCCATATGTCAATACACACAATCTTGGTTGGAGGGACCACCCTAATTGCAAATGGGGAAATCAACAAGGCTATCCGCAGAATCAGCAGAGAGCCCCACAACCACCACCAGGTTTTCAAGCACCTACAGATAAACAAAATTTTGAAAATCTTGTAATAAAGTACTTGCAGAATTCAGAAGCCAGAATGAAGAACATGGAGACCCAAATCAGTCAGTTGACCACTTTGATGTCAGAAAGGGCACCAAGATCTTTGCCTAGTGTTACTGAAACTAACCCAAAGGAACAGGTGAAGGCAATCACTTTGGGAAATGGTAAAGAGCTTGGGGATCTTTCCAAGAACAAAAAAGAACACGTGCAAGAACATGAAGATACTCTTGATAAGCCAAATATTACAAAAAAGAAAAAGAAAAGAAGCACCTACGTGGTGTAGGAATATTCCATTTCTTTATAGGCAGAATACAACGGGAAATCAATTTGCAAAATTATTGGAGATGTTCAAGAAATTACAGATTCAAACAAACACAAGCTTGAGGAATACAAGACAGTCATACTGAATGAGGAGTGTTCTGCCATCCTCTTAAAGAGACTACCACCAACAGTAAAAGATCCAGGGAGTTTTACTATTCATTGCTCTATTGGTAGTTCTTATTTTGAGAAAGCATTATGTGATTTAGGTGCCAGTATAAATTTGATGTCTTCCTCTGTATTTAAGAAATTGGGAATGCAGGAACCTAAGCCTACAAACATTTCTTTGCAATTGACTGATAGATCAATTACTTATCCTCGTGGTGTGTTGGAGGATGTCTTGGTAAAGGTGAACAAGTTCATTTTTCCAGCTAATTTTATTGTGTTAGACATGGAGGAGGATTCTGAGCTCCTAATCATACTTGGACGACCATTCCTCGCTACTGGAAAGACTATGATTGATGTCCATCAAAGAAAGTTGACATTGCGATTAAATGATGAGGAAGTTGTTTTTAATGTTTTTAATTCTGTTAAGCATCCTAGTTCTTATGATTCATGTAGTTGCATTAATTCTATTGATATTGTGGATAGTGTTGTGAGTTCATGTTTGCATGATTCGTTGACCGATGATGTTCTAGAAAGAGTTTTGACCATGGTCACCCATGACCTTGAGAATGATGAAGAAGTCACAGAAATGATAACACGGTTAGAAGTTGGCATGTCTGTTGACAATAGAAGAAGTTGGGAGTATTATGAGGATTTGGATAGGAAAAACATTCCTACCCCAAAACCCTCAATTGAGGGGCCTCTCAAAATTGAGCTCAAGCTCCTATCCTCAAATTTAAAGTATGCTTTTCTAGATCCTTCATCAAATTTATCTGTGATTATCTCTACTTTACTTTCAGATCCAATGGAGGAGAAACTCATGAGAGTGTTAAGGGAGGACAAGAAAGCATTTGGGTGGACCATTCATGACATTATGGGCATCAGCCCCACTATATGTACCCACAGAATTCACATGGAGGCGCAGAACAAGTTGCTTGTGCAATCACAAAGGTGCCTCAATCCAAACATAAAAGAGGTTGTAAAGAAAGAGGTAATAAAACTACTTGACGCAGGTATCATTTACCCCATCTCTGATAGTCCCTGGGTAAGTCTAATGCAAGTGGTACGTAAAAAGGAGGGTACAACAATAATAGAAAATGAAAAGAAAGAATTCATTACTGTTAGAAATGTCACTGGGTGGCATATATGCATTGATTATAGGAAATTAAATAATGCCACTCAGAAAAACCACTTTCCCTTACCCTTCATTGATCAGATGTTAGAAAAACTTTCAGGTCATGCATTTTTCTGTTGCTTGGATGGATATTCTGGTTATATGCAAATACCTGTGGCACTTGAGGATCAAGAGAAAACCACTTTCACATGTCATATGGTACATTTGCATATAGACGGATGTCCTTTGGATTGTGTAATACACCAGCTACTTTTCAGCGGTGTATGATGGCCAATTTTTCTGATTTGATAGAGGATTGTATTGAAATTTTCATGGATGATTTCTCCGTGTTTGGTCATTCTTTTGATGAATGCTTGCATAATCTCAGTTTGGTTTTGGAACGATGCAAAACCACTAACCTTGTTTTGAACTGAAAAAAATGTCAATTTATGGTACAAGAGTGCATTGTTTTGGGGCATAAAATTTTGCCAAAAGGTATGGAGGTTTATTCGGCAAAGGTGGAAGTAATCATGAAATTACCCCCATCTAAATCTGTTAAGGCCATTCGAAGTTTTTTGAGACATGCAGGTTTTTATAGGAGGTTTATCAAGAACTTTTCAAAAATTGCCAAACTAATGACTAACCTCCTAATGAAGGATGCACCATTTGATTTTTCTGATTCTTGTATAAATGCATTTCTTTTCTTAAAGGAAAAATTAACTAGTGCACCCATCATTGTTGCCCCCGATTGGTCTTTACCTTTTGAACTCATGTATAATGTAAGTGATATAACAATTGGGGCTATTTTGGGCCAACAGAAAAGTAAAATTTTTTAAACTATTTACTACGTTAGCCGTGCTCTAAATGAGGCACAAAGAAATTATACTACCATAGAAAAAAGTTGCTAGCGGCAGTATTTACTTTTGATAAATTTTGCCCTTACCTTATTCTTTCTAAGGTTATTTGTTATACTAACCATGCTGCTATTAAGTATTTACTTGCTAAACAAGATGCTAAGCTAAGGCTGATTTGGTGGGTTCTTTTGCTTCAAGAATTTGATATTGAGATACGTGATAAAAAGGAGACAGAGAATCTTGTAGCTGACCACCTATATCGATTAGATGAGGAGGTGTTAGAGCCCTCTACTAAGTGAGCCATAAATGAATTATTCCCTGATGAGCGTCTCTTTGCAGTCTCCCCTTTACCATGGTATGTTGATTTTGTTAACTTCCTCGCAGGTAATATCCTTCCACCGTATCTTAATTATCAACAAAAGAAGAAATTCTTGTCTGATGTTAAGCATTATTTGTGGGAGGATCCATACTTATTTTGAATTTGTGCTGATAATATTATTAAGAGATGCATTCATGGTAGTGATAGTCATTCCATTCTTGAACATTGTCATGCTAGGGAAACTGGTGGCCACTTTGATCTCACTAGAACTGCACACAAGGTATTGTAATGTGGATTTTATTGGCCAACCTTGTTTAAGGATGCATTTGAATTTGTTCGATCTTGTGACAAATGTCAGCGTAGTGGTAACATCTCTAGAAAACAGGATATGCCATAAAATGGCATTTTGGTTTGTGAACTCTTTGATGTCTGGGACATTGATTTCATGGCCCCTTTCCCAAAGTCTTTTTTCTAGCAAATACATTCTTGTTGCTATGGATTTTGTTTCTAAATGGGTTGAGGCAGTGACATTGCCTACTAATGATGCTCGAATGGTGGTAAGAATTTTGAAACGAAACATTTTTACTAGATTTGGCATACCCCGAGCAATCATAAGTGATGGTGACACTCATTTTTGTAATAAATAATTTGACAAGCTTTTGAGCAAATATGGTGTCACCCATAAAGTCGCCACTCCTTATCATCCACAAACAATTGGTCAAGTGGAGGTTTCAAACCGCGAATTGAAAAAGATTTTAAAAAGGATTGTTAATGCATCTCATAAAGATTGGTCTTTGAAGTTGGATGATGTATTATGGGCCTATGGAACTGCTTTCAAAACACCCATTGGCAGGTCCCTTTATAAACTTGTGTTTGGTAAAGCCTGTCACTTACCTGTGAAACTAGAACATAGAGCATATTGGGCACTTAAATTTTTTATTTTGATATGAATGCTACAGATGCACAATGATGTGACTAGCTCAATAAGCTGGATGAACTTCGTGTTGAGGCATATGAGAATGCTAAGCTCTATAAGGAGAGAACGAAAAAATGGGATAACATACGTATCCAATAGCGTAGGTTTAAGATTGTGGATCAAATTCTTGTTTATAACTCACGTCTCTCTTTCTAGGAAGATTGCGGTCAAAATGGTATGTACCATATATGGTTGTTGGAGTATTTCCACATGGTGTGCTTGAAGTAATGAAAGAAAGCTAACAACCTTTCAAGATAAATGGGCAAATAGCAAAACATTATCAAAAAGGAGTGGAGACTGAAAACCACTCTATTTGCCTCACTTAGGCTTAGCTTCAGCAATCGTCAAGTTAGTGATGATTAAACAAGCGCTTATTGAGAGGCAACCCCATCATACACGCTTTAGTTGTTTTTATTAATTTTGTTATTTTGGTTGTTCAGGATCTGTTGCAGCATTGACTTTTGCGCTTCTCGTCTTCTTGACATTTTCTCATTCTTCATCAGGTTGTGTTACTCTTTTCTTTGCCCCTTCATTTCTTTCTTTTCCACATTGAGGACAATGTTTATCTTAAGTGTTGGGGGTATTGTATTTTATAAAAAATAAAAATAAAAAATACACAACTGATAAACACTTGAGTAATGCTGATATTTGAGCTAGAATTATGCATTAATTGCCTGATTTATTCTAAGCTGATAGAGATTTGTTGAAAAGGGAAATCCAATGATCATGAGATGATTTTGTGTAAAGTGATCTTTTTCAATTGAGAAAAGTGAAGTTTAGTATCTTACTTGGAAATTAGTCATGTCTGTTTGCTTATGTTTTCTTTATCAACTTAACCAGAAAGTGAGTTTTGAGCTTTAATGATTGATTTTTTTTTTCTGGAGTAAGTTTTCTCTTGATTAATATGTGCTAGAACTTGTTTTGATATCTTGTTAAAACTTTATTAATTCATATACATACTAGAATATGATTAAAGCAATTAGACTTTATTCTTTCTTGACTTTCAGACTTGTATTGATAAAATAATCCCTTAATTGTCCCATTTGAGCCTGAAAATTGATTTCTTTGAATACCAAATTGAATAATCAGGTTAAATTACTTGGAGCATCTGATGTGTTGAATAAAAGTCTTGAAAAGTTGTTTTATCTTCAAGGGTATATATATATATAAACAAAAAGGAAAAGAATTATTGGTAAAAAATGATGAAAATGCTGAGTTGAAATTGAGAATTGGTAAAATCCTTGTGTATCATCCTTTATTCATCTTTTCAGCCTGATTCTGCTTTGAATTGATTTACCATGAATATTATATACCTTTATTTTTCTTTTTCCTACCTTCTTTACCCTTGACCCCATTACAACCAGATGAAGTCCTTTTGATTCTTGCTATATATGTGAACTTGGAAGTAGAGATGAGATTGATAGGCAAGCTTATGATTTTGTATTTTTCTCGAGAAATTTGAGTGATCTTTTTATCCTTAAACACTTGAGCGATGGAAAGATGAGTAATCTCATATGTTTGGTGAAGAGAAAAGTTGCAAGCTAGACTAAAGAATCTTATCGTTTTAAATGTTGAATGATCTTGAATGATTGAATTTGATTGTTGAACTTAGACTTTTTAATTGTGAAATTTTCTTTGATTCATGTTTCTAGATAATGAGTTTGATCTTGTTGTTAATTCCTATTCTTTGCTTGAGGACATGCAAAGCTCAAGTGTGGGGGAGTTGATAAGCATATATTTTATAACATTTAATTGAACAAATTGTGGTGATTTGCTTGTATTTTCGGACGAGTTTTAGTTGGATTCTCATCATTATCTTCGTTTTTGCAGATTTAGAAATATGTAATACATTTGGAGTAAAAGTAAGCGAAGGTATCGAGTTTTCAAGGCAAAAGAGGTCCATTTTGACTTGATACATGATCGTATCTCTCACTCACATGGCCGTGTCTCCCAAAACTTACAGATTAAGCAAACTTTTCATGAGACACGGCCATGTCTCCCAAAACTTAGTGATTTAGAAACCTGCGTAAGCTATGATGTCATGAGACACGACCATGTTTCATGACACACGACCGTGTCTTTACTGTTCAAGCAAATCACATAGCCGTGTCTAAAGGATGGGAAGTTTCTGAGTTTATATTTTAATAAGACACAGCCATGTCTCTTACTCACACGGTCGTGTCTCTACTGTTCACTCAGATTTCTATAGATTGGAGGCCGCGTCGCTGAAAGAAAGAAGTCCGAGAATTCTGAAATTCTCTTTTAAGTTAGTTTCTAGTTTTTCATTTTCTTTCAGTTTTTGAGATAGTTGTTCATTTCCTTAGTTACTTTGTATAATAGTTTTTGTTATGAGAGGTTTTGAGAGTCAGATCTGAAGGTAGGAAGGCTTCAGATGGAGAATTTCTTGTAGGTTTGAAGTTCTTAATCTCTGCAAAGGGATTTTGATCTTTCTTTCTCTCTAGTTTTTCTCTTTTCTTTAATTTTCTTTCCATAGAATTATATCTTATTTTGAGTTTGTTTGTAGTTAATATGTGTAGCTAAACTCATAGTTAGGGCTATGGGGGATCTTGAGTTCTTAATTATGTGGATCTGATTTCTAATTTGATGATGGTAATTTTTTTGTGGGTTTATTATATTGCTTGCATTCTTGTATCACTTGTGGCATTTATTAATTCATTGTTTGACCGGTGACCATTCGCACTCAATGAGTGGATCTATATTATAAGCCTAGGATTATATTAGGGAATGACCAAATAACAATTTTTCCTACCAATGAAATTGGCAAGATGTTGGTTCATCTCTTGAATTGAAGCTTAATGCATTCTTGATTAATTCAACTAAATGACCAAATAGGTAGGTTAAATTAAGAATAGAATATTATTTCATCCATAACCATTGGGATTCAATAGCAAATAAGAGAATATTGACAAAAGAATTACCTGTATCATAATTGAAAAAAGATCTGAATAATAGAACTCAAGTGAACCTTGCGCCCTAGTACCTCTCTATCTTTATTTATATTTTCTTTATTTAATTGTTCTTTATTAGTTTTCTGATTTTAATTTGGATCTTGCATACCTTTTCGGTTGTCTAAATAACAAAAGAATTTTACAAATTTTAGTAATTATCACTTATTCCTCGTGGGATCGATACTTGGAACTCAAAGTCCTATATTGCTTGGTGATAAAGTGTACTTGCTCTTAGTGTAACTTTTGCACGTGTCACTTGACTCAAACTCAAATGTCTCATTTTTTAGATTCAAAACCCTATCATCCATCCTACCCATGATCCGTCATTTTCACCTTCTCTCCTTTTTTCTTTGATCTTCCTCTAGCTGCTAGCGCAAACCACCACCATCCAGAAACCAACCAACCACCTTGAGACATGAGTTTGTTATGGTCATCGTTGTTGTGTACTGTTGGCCTCAATGTCAAGCACTCAACCCACTACTATTAGATTAACCAACCTGTGTGTTGTGAGTGCACTCTCGGTGATGAGCCACCACCGTCTTATTAGAAACAGCTCGAACTAAAGCCATCCTAGAATCAAACCAGCCCACTGTTGAAGCCTTGAAGGTCAAACCTTTTGTAGATCGGATCGAACTAGCCATGTGATGGGCTCACAGTGCTCTTTCTCAATGATCAAACAACATCCACCATTTTTTTGTTTTAAGTTTTTTTTTCCTTTATTTTTTGTATTTTTTGAAAATCCACCATTTTATTTTTTTTCCTATTTTTTATTTTTTATGTTTTTTTTTAAATTTGGTGGACCAACCTGTTTAGCCCACCAACCATGTGGGTTGATCAGCTGGGTTGGTGATTTTTTGACTCACCACTAAAGTAGGCTAACCTAGATGAGTCGGGTTAGTCTAATTTGATAGCTCTATGGAGAGGTAAATAATTCATGAATGATTCAAATTCGAACAGATAACTTGATACATATATAACAAATTCTTTTATGTATTTGGATGACAAAATTAGAATTGACTAATAATCTTAATTTTTATATTTAGAACAAATAAATAATTAAGATATAGAATTAAAATTTTAAATTGAATTAGAATTCTTGTTTGAATATTTTTCAAAAATATCTAAAACATATTTAAGTTAAATTAATAATTAATTAATTTTAAATTATTACAAATATAATTATTTAATAGATCTTGCGTTGTCGTATTACGTCATTGATAGAAATACATCTCTGACAGTGATGGATGCCAAAAAATGTTGGCAGATAGAGATAACAAAATGGATCCAACTCAATAGGTTGACCCATTTAACCCGTTAAATTTGGCAGATTAGGTTGTATTTTTTAAGCCATTTTTTTAGGCTGGTCAATTTAACCTGTCTTCCATAATTCGCAAGTTGACTAGTTGGGTTATTTTTTTCTTTCTATTTTTTAGTAGGTTAGGTCCTAACTAGCCAACTCGTAAAAACGGGGTGGGTTATTCACTCCACCCATATAATAAAAATGGGTCAACCTGCCCTGCTTATTTTCGACTAACTCATGCTAAAGAGGAGGCGAGTTGACTCGTTTTGTCATTTCTAATAACAATAACATGGTAAGAACATGCCAAGAATGACAGTGATTAGAGAATTATGTCGTCAATGATGGTAGTCAGAGGACGATGTTAATGACAATAGTGGTTGGAGGACAGTGCCGATGATAACGATGGTCGGAGGATGCAGTCAGCAACTTGGCCAGCATCAACAACAATGCTTGCTGGAATACGTGACAAAAAATATTGAACAATAATTATAACATATTATTTTTAACTTTTGTACTTAGAATAGTAATGCTTAGGGTTTAAGTTAAGAATTGAAAATAGTACAAAATATTTTTTTCTCTAATTCCATAGAAATGGAACTTTAGTTCTAATGTACACATCAAACAAGATAATTAAAATTAAGAGGCCTAATTCCAATTCTAAAACTCAATTCTAAACCACATTTTATGTGCTAGATGACACTTGAGCAAAAATGAAATCAGAATCTAAAGGGGAAAAAGTATTACCATAGTTAGAATTTGGTTAGAATGTAGTTAGTGTTTATTAAAAAATAGTTAAATTGGTTTGATGAATCAACAAATTAGTTATTAATTAATTACACTTTATTATTCTATATAAACTACATTAATAATTTTTTATACACACTTTCATTCATGCACTAAAATTTTATTTTTCATTTCTCTCATCTCTCTCCTCTTTACCACATATTCTAACATAGTATCGATAAACCACATCCTCCTTAAACTTTTTCTCTATTGTATCTTCTCTCATTTTCTATCCTTCTTTTCCATTTTTTTTTCAATTTTTTCTACTTTTTCCCTCACTTTCTCTCTTCTTCTCTCACCCTAAATCTTAAATTGAATCCTCCTTTTCCTTAATTTTTTGGTCCTTTTCCAACATCCAATTTACTTTTTCTCTCCCCATTTCTTCTCTTTCTCTCAAAATCAACATTTCACTTTCTCTTCTCTCAAGGTGTTTGAACCTCCACTTCCTCAATTCAATTTCAGCCTTCACAAAAAAAAAAAATTGTCCATGAATGAGAAGTCCATGTTTCATTCATTCACCTTTTTCGCATCCGTTCTTCCACGATTTCTTGGACGAACTTCCACATCTTGCTATGTGTGGTCCCAATTTGAGAGATCAAGTTTTTAGGCTGGTTAAGTGAGTTCGTGGTGGCCGGTGGTGGAGTTGCGAGTTCGGTTTAGCGTCTGGTGTTTTATTTCAGATCTAGATCTATAGGTGTAGTGAGGCATAATCTGTGGTAGTTTTGTACTGGCTTATTACTATGTTCTATTCTGGTATTTTTCTCCCATTCATCTGATTTTGTTGAAATTGTTGAAACATTAGTTTCTTGTGCTTTTGTGCTAAAGGATTTCATGTCTAATTCGTTCTCAGATTGTTAGTTTCGATTGTTTATGGTATTGAGCATCCTTTATATGTTGCTTTTGGTGTAAGCTTTACAGATTTTGCTTAGTGAATTTTATTCAGCTTTTGGATGATGGTGTAGTTGAAATTATTTATTCAAGACTTTTGTTTTAGGTTGTGATGGCCTCTCTGCATTTTGGCTTGAGTATAGGCTAGCTTTGAATCAGTTTTGGTCTAAGTTTAGTTGAGCATTGTTTTGCCTTTGATTTTGCTTCTACCTTGGTGGTTAAGAAATGACATTAGCTTCTACTTTTAGTGGTAAAGCCTTTGCCTTATTTGACATTTGATAAAATTGATACTACATTTAGGATTTTTTTGATAATTGGAGGCCCCGTAGAATTCCAATTTTGAGCGACTAGTAACCGATAATGATTCCAGCTAGTCGAATTATTTTACATTTAGATTCAATTTATTTTTCACTGATGATGATATTGACGTGATTCATGTGAATTGTTTTATATTTAGATTTAGTTTATTTTGTACTTATGATGATTTTGAAATGATTCATTTGCATGAGATGAGAGTCGTGGAGACATCAAAAGTAGTTCTATAAATGTTAGGGGTAGAAACAGGTTAGGTCAGACTTTGTCTTAAACATGTCTGACCTATATCCCAATTATAAGGTTTGAGTCTGACCTGTAAACTTGTAACGAGTTATTTTTTAAGGCATGACTTAACCTTTTTAAAAACATTGTCTGACCTGAAAGTTTATTTAAATGTTTACTTTGTAATGAGGCCTTTAAATAAGCTAACATACTTACATTTAAATAAGATAACAGACCTTTATATAGGTTAATAGATCTACATTTAAATAGGCTAACATGTCTTTACATAAGTTAACAGATATACCTTTAAATAGGTCAACATACCTTTACATAGGCTAATAAATCTAACCCTTGAAATAGGTCAATGGGCCAACTTAAGGCCAATAAGCCTTTGTTATAACTTAACACTCACATTCTAATTTTATGGATGCTCATCATTTTTTTACTCTAGTCTTTGGTCGATATGGGACTTAGAGATATACCAAGTTACAAAATTATTAGAGGCATATAGTTGCAAAACATGAAGATCAAACCTATGCTTCTCTAATTACAACATGAATGCAAGAAAGACTAGAGTTATAACGAATTAACATCATGATAATAATTGCATATTCTGTAATGAATTGACAAGAAAGATAATATTATAATATCAATAATTGTGAAATTAGCATATTATTCAAATAATTCTACAAACAACTAAATGAGTTAGACATGAAACATAGTCCAGTAACTTTGGTAACTTTTAGTCAGATTTCTGCAACTAGAGACAAAATAATTGCACGATTTAAGCATAAGGCAATTAAAATAATAACCTTACATATGTTATTAACAAATATATAAACAAGAAATCCATAAATAGCGTAGGTTATATATTCATATTTTGTAACTATATGCCTCCAATAATTTTGTAATTTTGATATATCTTTAAGTGTCACATCGATCAAAGACTGCAATAAAGTAGTAAACATCTATAAAAGTAGGATGCGAGTGTTAACTTATTATTTTCATTCTAATAAATATATTACATTAAATATATTAATAAATATGTTATTTTTATTTTAACTTACTAACTTAAGCTTTAGTTATGACTTTTTTTTTAAATTTAATTAAAAATATATATTATATATAGTTAAACAGGTCAGACTGACTTGTTAGGTTTAAAAGGTCTATTAAATGACCTGATACTTGACTTTTTTAGTTAAACAGGTTTTTAAAAAAGTCTTGACTTAACTTATTTAGTAAACATGCTAGGACAGGTCAGGCCTCAGGCAGGTTAGACTATAGGTCCCTAATGGGCAGCTTGACCTATTTTCACCCCTAACGAATGTCACCAAAAATTTCAAATTTTTTATCTTTTTTGTTTTTTTGTTAGTTAATGTGATTACAACTTAATTCATTGTATTTTCTCATTAGTAATTGTTGATTGATCCATTGTATTGTACTGTTTATCCCAAGCTTGAGATGTTAAGTATACATCCTCCAACTTGTAGGGAATTGTTATCACAATTAGAGTTTGGTTAGAATGTGGTTAATGTTTGTCAGAAGTTAATCAGATTAATTTGATGAGTCATCAAGTTAATTATTAATTAGTTAAATACACTCTATTGTTTTATGTAAGTCATACTATTAACTTGATGTATACACTTTCACTCATTCACACAATTTTCGTTTCTCATTTCTCTTATCTCTTTTCTCCTTACCATATTTCTCAATAAAAAGAAAATATGAATTAGTGGAGGAAAAAAGAAGGCTAGTTGACCTTGGCGATGATGATGTTACGAGCAGTAAGATATTGGTGATGGATTTGGGCAATCCCATGTGGCTGATGAGCTTGTTTGCCTTCTTTCCTTCTTTCCCCTTTTACTGTTTCTCGCCAAAACCACATTTTTTTTCGGGTAAATGATTTGAGCATTGTGTGCCGGTCTAATGTATCTTTGGATTGAGGAAACGAGGTCCGAATATAGTATGGACTATAGAGACAAGGATTCAATGAATTCTTTTTAATTGAAAATTTTAAATTATTTATAGGAAAATAAGGGAAGTGTTTATTACATATCTCATTTTATCTCACATTTTTTTACATTTGTATAAGTGATAGAATTACAATATAAGTGTGAAGAAAATGAGATAAACTCAACTAGGGATAACAATTTTACCCGCGAGGGGGGGTACCCGCAAGT
Organism: Ormosia emarginata; assembly: GCA_029884605.1. NCBI lineage: Eukaryota > Viridiplantae > Streptophyta > Magnoliopsida > Fabales > Fabaceae > Ormosia > Ormosia emarginata. The sequence goes on from JAQQTP010000085.1 coordinate 18,220,894, forward strand.
AATACCTATCTAATTTCCCCATGCAGATATAAATACTCATTTATATTATCTGGTTTAATAAACGGGGCAGGGGCGGGGGCGGTTCCCTTCATATCCGTGAATATCCGCAAATAAAATTATCAAAATACTCTTATATAAAATTATTAAAAAAACTTTATTATTACTCAAATAATATTCAAATATTACCAAAATATTTTTTAAAATTTTTGGATTTTATTTTTTTTTTTCAAATTTATTGGGTACCCGCGGATATCCGCGTGTATTCATTTACCCGTGAGGAAATGATACATAGGTACCGTGCGGATATGAAGTTGAGGCGAGGACGGATATTATCCACGGGGCGGGAGGCGGGGATTGCTACCATCACCGCCCGCCTGCTTATCCCTAAACTCAACTATAATCAAATAATAAAAATTATATAAATATAAGATGATGTGAGTATAATTATAAATGTATATAAGTAGTATTGTTGAAGAAAGAATGTGTGTGTTTGAAATTTAAAAAATAAAAAATGATTTAATTTATAAGATGACATGAATTTCATTAATTTCGATTTAGAAATCCTACCAAATATGATAAGATTTGATTTAATTTTAAATAAATAAACTATTTAACACTTATTAACTACCTTAACTATCTCTCATAAGGATAAAATATAAAATAATAAAATAAAATAAAATCAATTCTCATTTTATTGAGTTATGAGCATTAGAAAATAATTTTCAAATTAATTCAAATTCTTTTTTATAATAAATTCTAAATATAAAATTTGATTGTTAAATCAAATTAAATTATTTCAAATTTTAAATGATTCGAAACATAACCAATGAGAAAAATGCTAATTGTACATCACTTTTAATCTCATGTATCTCACATATACCTAGATGACAGAATCAGAATGTATGTATGAAAAAAAATGAAATGGATCCAACTGTAATCATATAGTTAAAATTGTATACATATGAAGTGATGTGTGCGTAAGGGTGTGTGCGTAGCATTGCTGAAATAATGAATAAGGAAGGAAATGGAGAAAAGAAAAGGAAAGGATAATTTTTTTATATTAAGTAAATAATTATCTTATTTAAGAATATTTTAAAATTTAAATAATGAAATAAAATATTATTATGTAATATTTTAATTATCTCTTATTTATTTCAATAAGATTCAACAGTAGTTGGTTGTAGTAGAAATGAATTGTGATTTATATAAATTTTATTTGTAACGTTAAGAGTTTAAATCTTGAAATCATCAGAAGATTTTACTTGATTACTATTCATGACTCAAAATTAAGTGAGCAATTAAATATAAAGAATTTAATAAATATTTATTACTATAATTTTGAAATTTAGAATTAAATTATCCATCCCTTTTTCTTTTAAAATATTTGGAGAAACAAGTTTACATTTTTTATATTATTTATCAATCGATAAAGATACTTGCACAAACAGAGTGCACAGGTTTTTTTACAAATATAAAAATGTGTGGCTGAGATTGTTTGTAATATGAATAAAATAATGGCTAAATTTCTTTTTAGCCACACATTTCCATACGTGTGATTCATATGAGTAAAAAATAAATAAATTGTAAAACATTATATTTATCAATTGGCCCGATGTAAATAAAACTTGGCCCAACCTAAATTTAAGCTGATTTGCAACCGGTTAGCTGACCAAAAAAAAAAAAAAGGTTAGCTTGAACTTCAATATATATATTCATATATATATATATATATATATATATTTTAGATTACTACATATTATATGAAAGATTATGTATTTTGTTATCTGGAAAATTCTCACAACATCAATCATCAATAATCAAAAAATTTATTTTTCCCTTGATCGTATTAATCAAACTCATATTGATAAAACCAATTAATACGTTTTACTGCCCAGAGATTATCACCACGAACACAAGATTAAATAATATATATGTATATGAATACAAAATTTAGGGATGGTAAAATCTCCCTGTATTTGGATATGTATGTCAAAATTGTTTTATTTAGAGATTTGAATTTGCAAAAAATTTTCCTACTAGAATGGAGATGAGATAAAAATCCTCCCAAGGCAGATGCAAGGACAGGAATTGTATTTCCCACTCAGAAAATTCTTGTCTCCGAAAAATTATTAAATTATTTTTATTAATTATATCATATATATATATATATGTATTATTATTATGGTCATTTTAGTAATTTTCATCAAAATTTTTATATTAATTTAAAATTTTTAAAAAAAAGTAAAAACATATCACTCCATAATAACTTATTTTAATTTGTTGATATTATTGACTTAAATTAAAATTGTTTACAACTTTTTTTTATATTTTTTTTTAATTTTTTATGAATTTTTAAAATAATATTAGGGTCTCTGCCTTCCTATAGGAAATAGAGACAGAGATAATTTTTCTCCCAAGACAAGGATTGAGGGTGGGGACGGAGAAAAATTGTAGAGGTAGGGAATACCTCCTCGCTTCGGCTCTGCGTGGGTGCCATCCCTAACAAAAATAAAGAAATAATACTTTGACAAATTTTATCCTTACAAATTAATCACATATATACATGATTATTGGATAATACTTTGGTTTTATTGTAAAAAAATTTAGATGGTCCAAATTAATCATTTTTTTATTCCAATAAAATTATATTTTGGCCAACTTATAACAATCTCGACTAATCCACCTCTCTAATTTGATTAAAGATAAGTCATGCCCACTAAAATTAAAATATTCACAAGTACATTTATTATAACCAGACCTAAAAAAATTGTTGTATGATTCAAATCTTCAAATTAATCATGCTAGGAAGGCAAGCACCCAACCTAACCCAAGATAATGTCAATTTTATTGTTTGTTACTACCTATGAAGTACGGACACGCCGATTATGAGGTATGTCTGTCGAGTGTGACACGTGTCGGTGTCAGACACATGGAAACACCCGTACGACACACGTGTCATGCGTGTTCAAATGTGTCCGATTAAAAAAGATTATTTTTTCAGTTTAAACACGTCTCAAACACGCTCGAATACTTATCGGACACGCTTGGACACGACCCATTAATATTTAAAAAAAAACTTAATTTCCATGACTAACGTTCAATTAGTAAGCATGTAACTCACTCAAGCTCACATGACTGACGACCAAGTCACTATTTTCACATACTAGTATTTTAAGTTTTATCTTTTCATACGCTACTATTAGACTTTTAAGTTTCATCTTTTTACATAACACTGTTTTCATCTGCTCCTTCTACCTCTGCTTATACTAAGTCATCCACTTCATTGTCACCGAAGGTTGCTTCACATCAATATTCCCTCTAGTTATTTTTTTTTTTACGCATACGACTTGCATACGATTAATTTATTAAAAAGTTGGTTTAAGAGATTTTTAGATTATGTCAATAGAAATTATGTTTCATATTTTTTAGGAGGACTTATTAGGTAGTGAAATATTGACATATATGATATATATTAAAATATTATAAATCTTCAAACATATAAAAATGATATTAATGAATTATGAAATTTTTCTTAAATTTTGAAATTTATATATATATATATATATCATTTTTATATGTTTGAAGATTTATATATATATATATATATATATATATATATATATATTTGTGTTCATATCTTATAATTTTTGAAGTTTGATATATTTTCATATCCGTATCTATATTATTCTCGTGTCCGTATCCCGATCTCGTACTTCATAAGTTATTACTTACTTACAAGAGAGTTGACAGGGGAGAGTACTGGTTATATTACGAATTTTACAATATTGAAGCCATCTAAATTGGCATATGTGACGTGGAGTAATTTTTAAAGTTATATATATATATATATATATATATATATATATATATATATATATATATAGAGGAGGATCAACTTACATCAAGTGTAAGTTTTTTTGACTTACACTCATTTTTAACTGCTAGATTCATTTTCATCTAATGGTTACTTTTAATAAAATAATCTCAACCATTAGATGAAAGTGGATCTCATGGTTGAAAATGAGTGTAAGTCAAAAAAGATACAGAACCGATCCCTCCTCTATATATATATATATATATATATATATATATATATATATATAGTATCCATATCCTATAATTTTTGAAGTTGATATATTTTCATATCCGTATCTATATCGTGTTTCGTGTCCGTATCTGTACTTCATAAGTTACTACTTACTTACAAGCGAGTTGAAAGGGAGAGTACTGGTTATATTACAGAATTTTACAATATTGAAGCCATCTAAATTGGCATATGTGACGTGGAGTAATTTTTGAATGGAAAATGATGATCTTACATAATTTTTTCTCTTATATATTTTTTATTATATTTTTTAATAATTGTGATTGTGAGAGAAAATAATAAAAAAAGTAATATAATAAATAGTATAAAAAGTAATATGAGACAAAATAATGTAAAAATATCAAAATTATTTTTTAATAGACATTAGGCAGTTTATATAAAAAAAACAAAAAAAGAAGACATTAGGCAGTGTTTCCAATAGGCATTCTATTTAATATTAAATATGTGTGAAAATGTGTAACTCATATTATAAATGCACTAATTTTCATAAAAAAATGGAATACTTAGAGTTGATGTAAGTAATATATAACAAAAAATTTCTAGTGTGTAACCCTTGTTTGGGGTTGGCTGAAATATGCAGGAAAAAGTTGGCTTTCAGTCGAGGTGTATCAAATATTCTCATGTGTAGAAGTGTTGTGCGGTTGTGCCATTCATGGCTTCGTTCCTATGGTAGTTCTTCATGATAGCTGGTGGTGCGTGTGTCACAAAGTGCCCCGAGTAGAAGAACTATTGAATATGCTTCAAGTGTTGCTACAATGGCCTCAATACTCAAGACAAGGGGTGAATTGAGTATGTAAAATATTTTCAATCTTTCGCAAAACGTTTGATTAACAATTTTCGTTAATATTGGATGATTGAAGTGAATAGATAAACGAGATTGAATACTTCACTCACAAATAAACAACTCAAGATAGAAAAATTCAAGCAAAGCAAAATATCGAACTCAACTTAAGCAAATAATAGACAAAAATGATGATGAGAGGAACAAACACAAATTTATTTTCGATTTATATCTATTTTTAGGCTCGAGATTTTTCAATAAATTCAAGTGAACGGGTGCTTGAAAACCTTTACACAAAAGAAGACTCAAATGCCTCAAAGAGCCTCAAACCAGGGATGCCTCACCCTTTTCAGGCAGTGATACCTCACCCTCTTTACAATCTTTAGCCTCACCTTCAACAAGGGATACTTCACCCTTTACAAACCTGTAGAGATACCTCACTCTCTTTTCTCTAGAGGATGTCTCACCCCTTTACAAAAATCAAAGTGTTTAAAATAAAAATAAATGATGATACAAATTGAAATTTTCATATAAAGAATATCTCAACAATATATACAAAAAAACAGGCAAAAGTGATTTAAGGATGAACGGATTAAAAGTGATTGAAAGAGTTTCTCAAAGTTGATGCAAGATGAGTATTTATAATATGGAACAAAAAAGTCGTTGGGGGCTTTAATATCATTAAATGTACCAAAATATGGGGTTGGCTGAAAATGCAGGTTACGTAATCGAAAAAGTTGGCTTTCATATTCGAGGTGTATGTAATCATTAATATTCATTAATCGATTACATGACATGAATGTTTAGAGTTGTAATCGATTGTCGCTTGTTGTCGACACAAGAAAAATTTACTTTCCACTTCTTTGAACACATTTTTTTAATCCCAATTAAGTCTCTTCATTTGGGGTTGGACAAAACAAGATTTGGTTTACCATAATCCAAGTTGAAATCAACATTTCTTTGAAATATGAACTTTTGAAAACCATGTTGATTTATAAAATCTTTGAAAAACCATTTGAATATAAAGATGTTGAGTGTTGTGCCATATCTAATATACCTCTTTTTGATCTTGATCTTCTTCTCTATCTTGATCTTTTCTTTTGATCTTGAACTTTTCTTTTGATCTTGGTCTTTTGATCTTGGTTTCTTCACAAAGTTTGAGTAGAAGAACTATTGAATATGCGTTCAGAGCTGCAAAAGATATCAAGTTTCAAATAGAATAACAAAGTCCATAAAAGATTCGTTTACCCAACTGGAGAACCGACCATGAACCCAGGCGATCGGAAAATTTTCCAGGAGGAACGAGACCAGCTGCAGAGAAGCAAGAAAAAAGTTAAGAAAGCAGATGATGAGTTCTTGGGGACCGCCTCGTTGGTGCCTCGAGAAGAAAGTTGGATGGTTGAACAATCCCAATCTCCCCAGAACCCAGCTGAGAAGAAGTCACATGAAAGAGCTGCTCAAGCCCAGAGGATGAAATTTCATGCTCAGAAGGGGAAATGCAAGATAAGGAGGAACGCAAAAGAAGAAAGAGGGATGGAATCTATAATCTCATCATCAATAAAGCAGAGAAAAAGCGTCTCTCCAGACCCTGGCAGGATTCACTTCTAGGACGAAAGATTCAAGAAGAAGCTGGACGGGTTATGGGCACAAAATGGAGGACTCAACCTAGCTAGTTGATCTAGGTAATGACTATTTTCTAGTCAAGTTCTATTCAGCACTAGACTATGATTTTTCTTTAACAAGGGGACCGTGGTTGATCTTTGACCATTACCTCTCTATGAGGAAATGGCAGGAAGATTTCAACCCCTACAAAGCCTCTATAACCAACATATATAGCTGCCTGGTCTTGCTATCGAATACGTACTATGAAAGTTGATTTCAACACAGCACAACAAACAAAGAGAGGCAAATTTGCCAGAATATGTGTAGAGGTTAATCTTGAATAGCCTCTGATATCTCAAAAGTCAAAACAGGATTAATGGTGAAACCCACTACGTTGAATATGAGGGCATTCATATGATATGCTTTACATGTGGCAAGTATGGGCATGACAAAGATCATTGTCCAATGAAAAGGGACAAAGCTGAAAACCCAGATTCTGGAAAGGATGGAGAACAGAATTGCAGCAACAATGGAGATCAAGGAGAGAAGGACAAAGTGGGGAATAGTGCCAACAAGCAGGGCAATAGAGGAAATGATGACAATGGAGTGACGTTTGGGCCTTGGATGATGGTACAAAGGCCGAAAAGGGCAAAACGTGGGCAAAAAGTAGCAGAAGGAACAAACACTGCTAATGGGGTTGTGGGCGACACAAAAGGGAAACATAATGAGGTGGGGCAGTCTCGTTTTGAGGCACCGAGGAGCGTACAAGAGCAAGACACCACAGTGGGTGGTACAGTCTCTAATCCCAGCGCTGATGTGGTTCTAATCATAAGCAATGATCAGAGCCCAGACAAAAAGAAGGAATTTATATCTGGGGGCAAAATGAGGAAAGACAACTCACAAAAAGCAATAAATTGGGATGATTGGAACAAGGAGGAGACAACGCAGGAATTAAAGAAAAGAGTAATGTTATATTTTTTATAAGTTTTTTTTAAATAATTTTTTTAATATTAAATAAAAAAATAAATGTATCTAATATTTTAAAATTAAAAAAAATTAATATTTTTTATTTAATAATTAAAATAATTAATAATAAAATTAAACAAAAAGATAAAATATTTCTCTAAAAAAAATGTGCCAACCAATCAAAGTCATTTCCCACGAGACAAGAACCCATCGGTCAAACAACTAGAAAGTAATGGAACCAAACCCACAGAAATAATGGCTAATACGTGCACCATCTAATAGGGCCAACCAAGGCCTATGCCTACCCGAACTTAATGGGCCCTCAATCAAGTAGCCAAGTTATGATTTTGGGCCAGAAGGAGCCCAAACCACCTCAGTTTTGAGATTTTGAATTTTCTCTAAATTTTCTTGTCTCTAGGATTTGTGTCAACTTCTTTACCTATCAGAAATATGATATGTTTTCAGCAAAAAAATAAAAAAAATGTGGTATGTTTCATGAATATAAATTAAGAATTTTACATTCTTTAAACAATATTGATAGCATGTTACTTTAAAATCATAATATTTGAAATTGTTTCTCCCCCTATTTACAGGAAAAAATTGAGAAGGTAGGAAAGCTATTGGATGGGAAGGTATTTTCTGAGAATATGGACTTACTGCATTTTTTTACTTCTGATAATTTTTTTATTTTATTTTGCATGTTAGTAACATTTTATATATTTTTTAATTTTAGTTCAAGACATGCTTTCTTCCTGAATTTCTGTTTTAGCTTTGTATCTACAAAGGGCAAAAGATTGGAATTTGTAAATAATAGGATTCATGATTATTTAGTACTATAGTGTAGAATTGTTGTAGTCCAATTATTAGGCTTTACTACTTGATTCTAATTATTAATTTCTCTGTGTTTAGTCTTTTTATTGGTTGAAATGGTTACTTCTACCCTAGCTTTGTTGGAAGAATGCTTCACATTTTGATAAATCTTTTTTTTAGGTATCTCTATTTTCTAGTACTTGGGGAGGAGATCTTAGTGAATTAAAATGAGTTTTCCAATACTTTTGAATTATATCTAACTTGAAAATGTGTGGGTTGATTCATAAACAACAGCCACAAGCAAAATGACTATTCAAGTACTTTATATCATTAGGCTTGATTTCTCTTAACTATTATTTATACTTTTTGTTTCTGGTATGCTTTTGTATTGATGCCTACCAAAAATTTAGCCCTACAGATAATGAACCATATTTTGTTTAATTTTTTAATCAGATAAATGACTTATGATTTTCTCATATTGATTTGTTGGCTATCTTCTTCGATCCCCTACTATGCTATTAGTGATAAGTATTCTTACACATGAAAATTGTTGTTTATTATTAATCTTCAGCTGCATTAATTATTTCATGTTTCTTTAGTAGAGATAGTTGATGTTTTGTGCCATGATAAACATCATTCAAGGTTTTGTGCTTCAAACTATTCAAGGGTACATTATTGAAGGAATTTTAGTTTTCCTACACTTGAGGAGATCATAGCGGTGAAATGAATTGAGTTTTGCAACTTAGAAGCTAGGAGCATTGTTTTCTACTTTTACTTTATATCTAATCCAACTTGAAACTACATGGGCCGATTCATAAGTTACATGCCATATTTGAAGCAAGCAAAATGACTATTATAGTACTTGACTGCTTTCATAGGTATTATTCATACTTTTTGCTTCTGATATGGTTTTGTATGAATCGCAACACATGTGATGAAACAGTGGAATATTATGTGACAATAAATACTTAAAATATAAAACTTATATTTAATCAAAATGTAAATGAAGTTAATAAAATACTACTCAAGTAATAAAATAAATTGAAACACTAATATTTCTATAAGCAACTTTAAGATACAACAATAACTAAACATGTGAAGTCAGCTACATGGATCAAATGACGCCTTGTGTCATATTATAAATTAAGTTTTTAAAAATATCATTTAAATCTAAATCTTTTTTAATTGTTTTACCTATAGTTTTTCTTGGTCTTCCTTTACATCTAACTATTAGATTATCCTTCACCTGATCTACTCTTCTTACTGCGCTTCAGGGTCTTCTCCTTACGTCCAAATCACCTAAAGTAAGATTCTACTGGCAGGGTAGCAAAAATTACCCGCATTCTACAGTGATTACTCGCGACAGGGGGGATGTACCGCTTAATAAATGGGGGTAGGTGGGGATTATAATACGCTTGTCTGCATTCGCAAACCCGTTTAAGTATATATATTTTATTTAATATATATCATATATTATAATTTTTTTTTTTTTTTAACTTTGAGATGAGATGAAAATACGTATATTTTATTATTTTATAATATTTTTATTAAATGAATCCATAATGATAAAACTTGTTGAAAAAAAAAATATTATTTATGTAATAGTTATTTATATAAACTAATTATTATAAAATATAATTGGATTTAGTTTGTTATTTATAATAATCTTTTAATTTTGTAAGAATCTTATATTATTAAACAAAATTGTAGTATGTGATGTTAAAATTTATTTTATTTATGTTTGTTTTATAATTTTTATAATTTTATTTTAAAATATCAAATACCCAGATATACCTGCGGATACCTGGATATTCTATCTACTCGGAGATTATCCTTGTAATTGCTGAAGTAACCAAGGGGCGGGAAGCACTATCCGCCCCCGCCCCACCCCATTGCTATCCCTAGATTCTACCATATTTTCCACAATAGGTATTACCTTTGTTTTCTCTCTAATGCATTTATTCATAATCATACATTGTCTTGTATGACCACACATCCAGCTCAACATCCTCATCTCTGCGATACTGATCTTATGCTCTTACTGACTTTTTACCGCCTAACATTCAGTACCATACAACATCGCAGACCTTATAATTATGAAGTAAAATTTACCTTTAAGCTTGAAAGGCATATTTTTATCACAAATTACTCCTGAAACACTCATCCATTTCATCCATCCAGCTTGAATCCTATGATTTACATCTCCCTCTATCTCTCTGTCATTTTGTATGATAGATCCAAGATACCTAAACCGTGTAACTTGTGGTATAGTGTGGTCCTCAATTTTCACCGCTAAGCTAGTATTAGCACGCTTTTTACTGAACTTATATTCCATATACTATGTCTTACTCCTACTTAGATGAAAGTCATGTTCTTTCAAAGCTCGTCTCCATAGCTTTACCTTTCTATTTGTTTTCTCTCTCGACTCTCCAACTAAAACTATATCATCTGCAAAAAACATACATTGTGGCACCGGCTATTGGATATGCGTATAAGCACATCCAAGACCAAGCTAAAAAGATATGGATTCAAAGTTAGCCCTTGGTACAATCCTATAATTATAGAGAAATATTTTATAACCACACATTGTGTTCTCACACTAGTTTTAGCCTCATCATACATATCTTGGATTGCTCGAATATAAGCGATATGAACTCTTTTTTTCTCCAGAGCCTTCTACAAGACCTCTCTCGGTACCCTATCGTAGGCCTTTTCCATATCAATGAAAACCATGTGTAAGTCTTTTTGGTTTCTCTGATACCTCTCCATCAATCTTCGTAGAAAATAAATTGCTTCCATGGTTGACCTCCCAGACATAAAACCGAATTGATTCTCTGAAATATTGGTCTCTTGTCTTAATCTCCGTTCAATCACTCTTTCTCATAACTTCATGATATGACTCATGAGTTGAATCTCTTTGTAATTTGTACAGTTTTGTATATCTCTCTTGTTCTTATAAGCAACTTTAAGATATGGCTCAAATTTTTTAAAATTGTGTATATCCAGTAATAAAAATGGTTTCATATTAAAATAAAAGAGTGTAAAGTAATTAGTTTTATTTATAGTTTTATTAAGGTGTTTTATAATTTTGCATTATTTATCCTTCTACATTACTTTCCATGCATTGCACAGGATGACTGATAAGTCATTCTAAATTATTTCTTTAGATGTAATACTAATGACTAATAAAAGAATTAATTAATTAAATATGTATATATATACATCTACTAATATTGGTATATTACTTTAAAAAAATATGTATCATAAACACATGACAAGCCCATGTACCAATATCCCGTGCATTGATAATTCTTCGTGATTTTAAATATTGAGTCTTCATATGTTCACTATTCAAATCAGATTGTGATATTATCTGGTTCAAAACATTATCTTCATCTATGCAAATTGTGAAGGATGTTTCTATATACATGTTTACTTTCATTAGATATAAACATTGATTAATTCCTATTTACTAAACTTCTTTAGTAAATTTCATGATTAGTATCAATTTATGTTATTCAAATTAATATATTATTATCTTTATATATACTTTTCTTTTATATAAAAAAATGATTTCTTAACTTTAATATCGAAAATGTACAATTTAAACTTCTAATAGACATGTGCATTGCTTGAGTAAATACACTAGTTTAATCTAAAAATCCTACCCCATATATTTCTTCCTTTCTATGTACCATACAAATAATTCAAACAATAATATAATTAAATCTTTTAAAAACTTCGGATTTTCACCCTTAATGAATGTCAACTATTTACTATTAATAAATTATTTTATTAAAAAAATTATTAAAAAAATTTATTCAATGCCATTTATTTACTATTCATCAATTCATCATTTTTATATACAATTAAATAGTTGCCCAAATACCTTAAAAGAAAAAATAGTTGCCTAAATCAATCAATTATTATATTAATTCCCCTATCTTCTACTATTCAGATTTCCATCCAAATAACCCAAACAATAAAACAATAAATAAAATAAATTTTGAATTTTCTCCTTAATGCACATTTATAAACTATTAATATATTATTATTTATCCTATACCTTCTATGCATAATATCACCATTATAAAAAACCCAACAATATTTTATTTACAAAAATAGAAGAACGAAATTTCCCCTCCGCCAAATAATTTAAGTAGTGTTTTTAAACAGTACAAAAGTAGTGTTTTTAATTAAAACAATAAAATTACAGCTTGATTCAACTTCACGCGTCGTTTCTCAGTAAAACAATTTTGTGAGAGGGCGAGAGAAGACTTGTTCTCTCTTCATTTGTCTCCCAGCTCTTCATCTCCTCATTCTAAATGCAAACCTGAAACACTTTCTTTTTATCTAACTCATTTAATGAGCTGTTTGTTTCTCCCGAAACCACTTCCTTTCTTCCCAATCCATTTTCTTTTCTTCTTTTTCGAACCAATGTCGAGAAGAACCCAACCCCGATAACTCTTCTCAAACGCCCTAGCCATATAAGATTCCTCCGTGGATCTATTCAACTCTTATCTATCCTTCAATTTTGCTATGGTAGTGTTGATATAAGAATAACACTTTTTCGATTTGACAATTTTGAGACTTAGTCAAAGATTTACCTTAAAGAACTTATACGATTCTATTAAAATTAAAGTTGTAATAAACTTATCGAAAAAAATATTTTCGATTTGAAAGTTATTAAAATGGTTGTTTTGATTTGATATTAAAACATAATAACTTCAAAATTGTAATACATGAAACTATTAAGGTATTAGTTTTGATTTAAAATTAGGAATGATCATTTTGACTTCATGTCAAAAGTGGTGACTTTGAGTAAGTCCCGAATATAAGACATTTGACTTTAGTTTTATTAAAGTCGAAGTTGTAATAAAGACTCGAAGTTATTAAGATAATAATTTTGATTTGAAATCATTAAAAGCCATTTCAATTTCATATTAGGAATAATAATTTTGAGTTAGTCTCACAGCAAATTTTTAAAGAAAAAAATAAAGGATCTTGACTAGAAGTCAACGAATGTTTAAGGATTCAAGTTTGATTCAAAAGAAATGATTTGAATTTGAAATGGAAATTAACAACAGTTGTAAGTACAAGATCAAGACAATATAAAGATTGCTGACAGAGATTGAACAATTACTTGTAACACGAGGATTGCTAACAAAGATTTGACGATTGCTTGACAAGGATCACTAATAATCATTAAGCGATTATCTTTGTTTTAAATACATGTCAAGACCTTGTAAAAATAATAATTACTCAAAATGTCTATAAATATCAAAATGATGGAAACAGTTAAGAGTTGGAAATTCATTACTTACAAACACTTGTACTCACGCTTTCACATCTCAGCGACATCTCAAGCGAACACACAAATCTAATCAAGTATGTTTCCATCCAAATTTCTTTTTGTATCATTTACAAATTCAATGCAACTTTAAATTTAGTTCCATTTAAGTTTCAAGTTTTTACTTTACTACAAACTCTTTTCTATTCCAAATCAAGTGATTCTTTTGAGAATATTTGACTTCTTTTAATTGTTTTCATTTATTCGTTTTCTTTAATTTTCTACAAATTTACTTTCATATTCATTTAAATATTTACAACTTTATTTTCAGTATCTTTACATTCCTTTCTTCTATTCTTGTTCTTTATATTCTTGCATTTTACATTACCTATCAAGTTTATTTTATTGTACTTTATTTCTTTGTTATTTACATTTCATGTCATTTATTTGCTTGCTCTTTCACTGTTTTCTTTAAGTTTTAAAAAATAAACTTTACTTTTTCAAAACAAGTTCTTTTATTTCATCTTGTCATTATTTCACTTATTTATCATTATTTTACTTCTTTCGCATTGATATCTCGATTTCGATTTACACAATCTTATGTATTACTCGAAATAAGTTATTGTCTAAAGACCAGTTTATGAATTAGAAAATCTCAAGAGAAAGTGATTCTCTTTTTCGAATTGAGATTTGAAATCAAATTTGTGCTTACACAAAAGTTTATCATAAACAGGTGGATAACGGCATTTTCAGGTCCTACTTCTCTGAACCCGTTGCATAGTTTGAATTTTTCATTATAGCTCTGAAGAACCAAATAGGTGAACTCTCTGTAATTTATTTTCCTTGCATTTCGAATGTTTGTTTAATGGGATATTCAGATTTCTGTGTCCTTTACCAAAGTCAGAGGCCAACATCGAATTCCTGAAGTCACTCGCTTTATCAATTTGAGATTGAGGGTCATAACATAAGTTATCTCTTTAACCTGTTGCCCTATCATGAGTAAATTTGGCATCGGTTGTTTCCATTTTGGCTTATCTCTATTTGGTCTGATTGTTTCATGTGAATGGAAATCTAATCCAACTGACTTGTATATCCCATCTTTTTATATTATGTTATTTTTATTCAAGTTCGTTTATCTCCCCTACATTATGGTTTGACCTCCACTAACTGAATTCAATCTATGTAATAGATGAGAGGAAATCATCTTTTCAAAATTTATGTGAGTGCATATTGGTTTCAGACATTCAGTTATCATGGTGTCAACTACTTAAAATGTGCGTATTTTTTTTCATGTTTTAGTATTTTGTTGCGTAAGCATGTGGAAAAAATTTGGCAAAACCTGAGGATAAATCTTTCTCTAATGTGGATTAAGATGAGTGTGGCTTGGAAGCTTGGGGCTTTCGAGGAGCAGGAGGCATGGGTGTTGCAGAGGCCATTTAACCAACATTAATGTATTTTCTTTAGCTTTTGTGTTACTGATGGGTCATGATTATTTTGGTTACAGGTTTTCGATTTTTTTTTTCTTAATTTTTTTGGCCAAGAGTTTAAAACCTTTTGTTGGTTTTTCTGAATTCTTAGCTTTTTTTTCCATTTTATTTGAGACGCGTGATATTATTATTTGAGTTGTCACCATTTTTCTTAATAATTATATATCCTCCTTGTTCAACAGGATATGGTTTTCAGTTTATCTGACAAAAAGGTGTAAAGTACTTGTATTTGTCAGAGGTGTTTGCAAGGTTCGAGTTTCATTCTTTGTAGGATTGTAAATCTTTTAATTTCTTTCTTATTGATTTTTGTTTTAAAAAATGGCTGTTTAGTGATGAATTTTAGGAAGCTGATTATAGTATTGGAACTACACATTGCATTGTCTTAGTTGGTTCTCCTTTATGCTTTAAGAAGATTTTAGATTGTGACTAACCAGAAGAAATATTGAACAGGGGATTTATTTTTGAGGTGGAGACTTATATTGGTGATTTGAATGTGGCTTACATAATCATGTAATTGCTAGAAGATTCTTTTTGGGCTTTCACATTAGATTCAATGATTGTGAAAAGGATGGTATATAGATCATTGTTTGTGTTATACCAAAGGATTGTATTGGATTCATGTCTTAAGTTTATTAAGTATAGTTATTTTTTATTTAATTTTACTATTGAATATTTTTTAAAGGATGTACAAGGATATGAATGGAGGATTGTCCCCTCCATCACCTTGGCTGAGCCCAACATTTTCTCTTATATATCTTAAATGACATCTTAAAAAGGCTTTCAAGTTTCAATCATGTCTTAATCAATACCCAAGAAATGATAGCTCATTAAGCATTCCAAAGGACTACGTAGTTTAAAGCTTTTAATATAATTTCTTATTTAAATATTTGTTTTAACGGTTGAGAAAAACCAAATAAAATTTGAATGCACAACAATATAATATAATGCAAGATGAATATTTAGTAAATGGGCAAATAAAAGAAGTGATAGCTCTGTTATATGAATATTAAGGTCTAAAATTAGATCACATGGGTTTATAAGGGAAAAAAAAAATTACCAGATGGTATTACCTTTGTCTGGTGGTAGGCATTCAAAAATTACCAGTGAGGCAAAATTGTTGATGTAGGATTGTGGTATATAAATTTATTTTATGTTGTTATTATTATTTTCTATATATGTTTATGTATTCTTCAATTGAAATTAAATTTAGAAAATAACTTAGCGGCATAATAAACTCATCTTTTATTTGCTGTTTAATATGTTTTTATAAAAAACCTAAAAAAATAATTCTATTTTGTTTTATTCTCATTATTTTTACTTTTAATGTTATTCAATATTTTCTAAATAAAGTTTGTTCTGTTACATGTAATTCTTTAAAATTTGTTGTTATATGTTTCAATATTTTTTATATTAACATCTTAGTATTTATAGTATTTATAAATAATTTTTTTTATCTATATCTTAATAAAATATAATTTCCTCTAATTACTTTGTATGTTGTACGGGTACAAGCATTTATTAATATTAAAGAAAAAATATTAAATATTTTTTATGTTTTTAAAATATTGATTGTATTTTTTTTATTTAATATCTTTTTATTAAGTAATAAGAGAGTTATTAGGAAAGTATTTTAAGAGAATATATCAAAATAAAAAAATTAATACTAAGGATCATTAAGGAGTAAAATTTAATTTAAAAGGATAAAAAATTAAAATAATTAAGAAGAATCATTCAATTTTAATTAATAAGAATAGCCATATAATTATACTTATTAATTAAAATTATCCTTAATAAATTGTAGTAATTCTTTCACGTTCCTATTCTAGTTCTCTTTTCTGCTTTCCTCAGATTTTTTCTTCTCTAATTAATGACATCTTCACCATCACCATTCGGACCAAAGGCCTCACCAACACCATTAAGTGTTTTCTTTGTTGCTGTCGTGGGTAAGTTGGTCTTCTTCTCTTCCCATTACGTTTGCTGACTTTGCTCTGCTTCTCTTTCCACTATGTTTGCTGACTTTGCTCTGCTTCTCTTCTTTACTGTGTTCTCTAGAGAAAGGCTTTGACGAAAGAGTCTGTGGCTTAAAAGTATAAAATTAAAAAAGTCAATGGATTGTGACTCTATGTTTGTTTAGCTTCTCATTTTTTTTCACAAACTGTACCAGCCATGTGTCCGAGACGAGAGATATATTTGGTTTGTGGAATATTTTTTTCATCTTTATCATACCATGCATCTTTATTAGACTACAATTTAAATTATTTTTCAAGGAATGGCAAGAAGAAATCAAATTGAATGTTAAATGGGTCCTAAATAATTGTTTTTAGTTTGAAGATATCCTGAATTTTTAGTATTAGCTTAATTAGGTTCAATCCCTTTCAACATGTTATAAAGCTTAAAAAACTTACCGATGGCTTTTAATAAATTTTAAATTATTTATCTTTGAACAAAAGAAAAATAGAGCGAGATAAAGTGAAGAAAAGATAAATACAGAGACGAGAAGAAAAAAGAAAGAAGACAAAGTGTAACAAATAAAAGGAACAAAGAAGAGGAGAGAAAGAAAGTGATCCATATTAAGGTAAAAATAAAAAAATTGAATAAAAAAATAATTTTATTAAAAGTATTATTATTTATTAAATAAGAATAAATTATTTTTAATTAAAATTAATTTTTATAATAATATTAATTATTTTATCTTTTTAAATTAAATATTACTTTTTAATATTTTTTATTATTAATTTTCTCTACCAAAATTCTTCATTCTGATTGCATATGTCTCTCTACTTGTACACAATCTGGAGTCACTTTATGAAGTTACTAGTTTATCTTATCTCCGCTGTTGACGGTTTCAGCACTTTTCTTCAATTAAAAAAATGAAAACAAAAAAGTGTCCACTTTTTTTTTTTAATATATATATAATAGAATTATTATTGAGCTGTTTCTGTTTGTCTCACTTTTTCTTATTAGTCTACTGTCAGCTTAACTCCACGTTGGCACTTTGTAGGCAGCACAGTCCGTGCGCCCGCCTTCAAATTTATTCCGCCGCACTTCGTAGGCGAACGAAGGAGGAGGAGCACCTTAATAAGAAAAAATATATTTTTTATATCATTAAATGTAATATTTTATAATGTAAATGAATATTAAAATATATTATATTTTAAGATAAAGTAAACATATTATATATAGATATTAGAAAAATATAAGTTGGATGTTGAATTATATATATACAAATAATGAAATAGTAATAGAAAATTGTGTTGCGTACGACCATACCCAAGATTAATCACGAGAAGCTAATAAACGAGGAATGAGAAAAGGATGAATGCCTATACGCCACTGCCAATATAATGCCAATAGAATGTTATATACTCGGATTTGATGAATTACAGGGGGCTTTGTTCTCCCAAATGGTTCCCACCTTTGTCTCTCCTCTTAGTAATTCAATTAGTTTGGAAACAATTCAAGAATTCAACAATTTTGAGTGCATCACTAGTTATGAAACTCAGACACGGATATCGATATAAGATATGATATAGTCATAAATATAAAGACTTATTAAATTAAAAAATTATAAAATACAAACATATATATATATATATAATTTCAAATTTTAAGAAAAAAATTTATAATTTATTAATATCTTTTTATAAATTTAAAGATTTATAATATTTTAATATATATTATATATGTCAATATTTACTACCTAATAAGTTCTCCTTAAAAAATATAAAATATAATTTATCGACATATTCTAAAAAATCTCTTAAACTAATTTCTCCTAATAAACTAATGTAAGTGACAAGATACACGCATAAAAAATAACTAAAAGAAATATTGGTGTGAGGCAAGTTTCGGTGACAACGAAGTAGACGACTTGGTACGAACAGAGGTAGAAGAAGCAGATGAAAATAGTGGTGTGTGAAAAGATAAAACTTAAAAGTCTAATAGTGACGTATAAAAAGATAAAATTTAAAATATTTGTATGTGAAAATAGTGGCTTGTGACGTCAGTCATGTGAACTAAAATGAGTTACAGACTTACTAATTGAACGTCAGTCATTGAATTTTTTTTAAAAAAAATATTAATGGATCATGTTCAAGTCATGTCCTAGTCGTGTTCAAGCGTCTCAGAGAAGTGTTCGAGTGTGTTCAAGAAGTATCCGAGCGTGTTCGAGAAGTGTTCGAGCGTGTCCGAGATGTGTCCAAATTGAAAAAAAATAATCTTTTTTAATCAGACACATTTGAATACGCAAGACACGTATGTCGTACATGTGTCTTCATGTGTCTGACACGTGACACGCCTCATAATCAGCGTGTCTGTGCTTCATAGATCACCTGTTTCTACTTCATTTATTTTAGAATGAGTTTATAATATCACAATTTATATAAATTACATCAATTTTATTAATTATTAAATTGAATTATTTATTTAATAACTATTCTAATTTATTATTTCAACAATATAAATTAAGTTAACAACTTGTGTTGCAGTGTCATCCTTTAATTGGCCCATTTTTTCTTTATTATTTTCAGATTAAATTTTGTTATATCTTTTTAAAAATCATCATATTACATACTAAAAAATATTTAAAAAATAGATATATTTAATAATCTAATTCTTGATTGTTGATCGAAAGTTTTGATCATAAATATCAATTGTATTGATTAAAGTGAAAAGAATTTAAATTTTTTAAGTATGTAATTTTGTATTTAATTTTTAAATTTATGTATATAAAAATAAATTATTATATTTAAATATTTAATTATATCTTAAAAAATTAATTTCTTATCTATCTATCTATTAAATGAAAGGTACTTTAGAAAACGAAAAAAAAAACTCTGAGCATACAAAACTAAAGTACAAACAAAGCATGCGGCTAATAAAGACTGAAACCAAAGTTTATGCCCACGGTCCACTGAGAGGGCCAAAAACTTAATTGCATCTAAATCAAGGCAGAAGTTGTTATGCACTCTTTTGAGTTATGGTGCAGCATACACTTTTAAAATTATTTGTAATTAGAGGTTATAAATTAACTTTTTATTTTCGCATCGTCTTTTCTGACACACTAGATCACTGCAGAATCACCGTCAACCCTGCCACCCATCGTCAACGCCCATCCACATAAAACATCAACCTAATCGATTCAGCCCAAACAACTAACACCTATAATGAAATTTAAATAAACACATAAATTAAAAAAAAAACAAAGGCGTCAGAAGATGGTCTTCATATGACTGAAAAAGAGAGCAAATGGTGGCATGGCTGGAGATCAGATGACAACGGGTGGTGGCGTTGCGGTGGAAGGTGACACGCAACGCTAGTGAGGTTGGGCGGTAGTACGTGGGTAGTTGTTGAGGTCGCATTCTCTGGGTGCCGGTGATCGGGTGTGAGGCGATTGCCGGTTGTAATTTGGTGTTGGACACAATAAGGGCTCAGTGGTTTGGTACAGGTGGCAATAGGTTGTGGCTTGTAGTGGTTTGTCACAGATCCGGGGGCATTGACATGCGGGGTTGCTGTAGGAGGGAGAGGTGAGGGGGACCTTCTTCGCCACCAACCACTCGCCTGAACCACCGAACATGTCGGACCTCCAAGCTTAAACCATCATAGCCATCCAAACTGCGTCAAACCCCTAAATCGCCATCAACATCATCGTCTGTCTCTCCCTCATTAACGCCGCACAGTTGTTGGAGAGAAGGTCCGGCGGTGGATGGAAATACTGGAGAATGAAGATGAAGTTTGGGTAACCAGTTCTATAAGTTGTAGGTCATGAAATCTATTCCTTGATATATTTTAAATATAAATCAACAACTGTGATATAAGGTGTAGCGTGCACCCTAATTTATGGGGTGCATAGTAAAAGGTGCCCTAAATCAATTGAGTGTACCAGTTTCAACCATTTATTTTGTATACTTTTAAATCAAGGGTTGAGATAAAAGAATAAAAACCTCTGATGATGAATTTATTAAGGAATCAAGAATAAAATTATTAAATAAATAAAAAATGTTTAATATTTTAAAAATAAAAAATATTTAATATTTTTAATAATTAATGAAATAATAAATATTATTTTTATTCTTTAATATGTGTCCTCATTAACAAAATCCTATAAATATTTGATTTGAAAATTTTGATTCTACGAGAAAATGAATTGGCAATTCAACAATGACAACTCCCTGTGCTATTTCAGGAAGAATATAAACTCAATAAGAAATAAGGACTAAATAGTAATAAATAAATAAAAAATTGTTAAAAGACAAATACTAAGAAATTTGGGAGTGATATGTAATAATAAGTCATTTCCATGGAACACTCTCAAGATTTTTAGATGCATTATAGAATCAAAAAAAAAATCGAACACTTAATACGAATGTTACATGTAAGTTTGATTTATTATTATTTTATATCATATATCAAGTTAAAATTAATATATCATATATAAATATAAATAAAATATCACTTTCATATTTTAAATATTCAAATAACATATATCGAATTCTCTACTCTAAGGGGCCACTAGTAGTTGGATCGTTTTAATATAAACCATGTAGTCAAAAGTTTATAGATGATCTTTTTGACTTTACTCATTATATTAATTTATACAAATTTGTAATTTTGCATCAAAGTTTATTTTATTTATTTTTTTTAAATGCCTTAAACTAATGTTATTTCTACACTAACCCTCCTCTATGACCCATTGCCAGAACTTTCAAGCGCCAGAATTCTGCCTGCCATGCCATGAACCACCACTTCACCTAGCCATCGACCACCGTTGCATGACTTATCTCCAAACAGTCAACACCACCAAGCCCTACTTGTGCCTTGGTAGGGCAACAAGCTTCTCGTCAGCGATGATCGATTCGAGGCGTTAGCAATCTCCTACGACAACGATGGGCGACGCGCGAATCACCAACAAACCCAACACCATCCTCCTCCACTTCTGCGAAGATCTAGCCATCGTGTCGCTGCCCCTAAACCACCTACATCCAGCCTTGATGAGCCAACCACTGCGTCACCTACAACAACCGCCACTTAGCCATTAGCGAATTGAACTGAGTCGCACTATCGCCAGATTCTAGGAACTCAAATTTGGCCTCTAGGAACTTGGATTTGGCTAGATTATGGGTTTGTAGGCACAATGGTGTTAGCGGATTTGAGTGATTATAGATGGTGTGTGGACGACGGTGCGTCGAAGAAGATGGCAATGCAGGTGGATTGCCATGGTGGGTGAAGAATAAGGACCTTTGAAGTCAATGGAGAACTTTTGTTGTGTTTTTCAGTTGATGGGTATGCTTCTACCTCCGACCAGATCTACCTCGATGTAGGAGGACCTTTGATGTGCTTTCAAGTAGTGGAGATTCAAAAGTCATGGTGTGCCGACGATGAAGCAATCGGAAGGAGAGGTGGATGAGGGTAGGGATTTAGTTGTAAAGCTGATGTAAATATAGGATTATTTTACAAATAATTTTGCATATACTTTTTTTTTGAATCATTTTATAATAATAAATTTTAACAAGTTACCTGCTTATCAAGTAACTAGTAATAAATTATAACCATTTATTTACTTTCAAATAGATCCAACGACTTATTGAACAACAATCATGAATGATCCCTAAATGGAAGGGTCCATGTTAAATTGACCTCTAGTAGTTCTACAAAGCTCACATACACTAAGGTCACCAACAAAAAATATCTTGACTGGCCTAAGAGTAGAGGTGGCAAAATGGGCTAACCTGTCTCACCTCGCATTCAACCCTCAAAAATACGGAGCAAGGCGGGTTAGTCTATTTTGAAAAATGGATTGGAAGAGTTAACTCACTCCGCTTTAGTATGAGTTAGCGGGTTGGCGGATTGACCGCATAAAGAAAAAAATGAAAAAAAAAAAAGGAAGTGAGTTGATCTTAAAAAATAAAACAAAATATATAAAAAATAAAAAAAATTATAAAAAATTAAAAATAAAAAATAATAATTTATAGAGATTAAAAAAATAAAAAAATAAAAAAATTTAATATCATACCTATAAAAATATCACAAACATAAATAATAAAATTAATTTATAATATTTTTTTAAAAAAACTCAACTCGATGATTAATCTGCACCCATCCCGCTTAATCCGCGAATTAAGTAAGATAGATTATGCAAGTTAAAAATTAAAAATAAATTAAAATCTTAAATCTAACCTATAAAAAAATAACAAATTAACAAATTAACCAAAGAGATTAAATTCGTTTTCACACCACTAATTAAGAGGAATAAAAAATAAGAATACGTGCACGTTTGCTCGGTGAATGCCCTGCAATGTGTTAATTTATTATTTTTTATTTTCCGCGTGCAGCTAATATCATTCTGGTGTGTTTTCGTCTTGGTCGAATGTAGTTAATAATAATATAATTGTCACAGTCAGACTCAACACAGCTTGAACAAATAGTATATCGTAGTTAATCTGACAGCATTTTTTTCAAATGCTATTTTTATTAAAAGCGACTCTTGAGCAATAAATTATAGTTTTCTAAGTATGATTCTGAGAGCTATCCACACATTCCAACTTGCGGCTTTTGAAAAGAAGAAAGTCCATTCTTTTTTGTTTGGAACTCATTATAAAGAAGCTGAGTGGTGTTTACTAGGTAACGCTGAGGAAGCTGCCAAGCTGCATATATTAGGCACGTCATTCTCAACTGCTCTGCCACAACTGTGTATCGAAAGGGAATATTCCATTAAATTATATAATAATCTGATTCTGAATGAATTCCTTTTCTTTATATACAATGAGAAATGATTTATTATTTTATTTAATTTTTTAATTATTAAATAAAAATATATTAAATATTTTTTTATATTTTTAAGATATTAAATATATTTATTTTTTAATTTAATATTTTTTATTTAATATTAAAATAATTAAATAAAAAATACAGCATTACTCATATACAATTCTTAAAATTCTTTTATAATTTAGCTTTTAAACTCTCTTAGAATTACTATCTTTCTCGGCCATATATACAAAAATGTTATTTCTATACCCCAAATTCATACACATTTTCATACACCTACCATTTGTGAAAAAGAGTGAGAGAGATAAGATGATAGAAAATGTGAGAGATTTTTTTTTTCTAAAAGTAATAGGTATAAAAGGTAAATGTAGGTGTTTAGACGTAAAAATAACATTATTGAGAAATATATTGTCTAGCTCTATTCAATCTAGAAGTATTTGACCTTGCTAAATAATTGTGAACTGGGAACACTTAACACTCAAGTCGGTGACTTCGTGGACCACTGCATCGAGGTTCAAGTTCAATTTCCTCAAATTGCAAATTAATCCAAAAAATAGAATAAAGAGAAAATTAACCCTTTCTTGTATGGATAATATCTATGTTTTTTCCCCCACAAATTCAGTTTAACATTATGTTTGGATGACAGGTAATGAGAGAAACGGAAAGAAAATAGAGGGAACGAAAATAAAATAGAAGGAACGGAAATAAGTTTTTGTGTTTGAAAGTTTTAAAATGCATAGGAACGAAACGAAACACATGAGGAATCATTTCCTCCCTCTTTTTCTCAAATGTCTAATATTTGTTCCTCCCAAAATTGAGGTAGAATGAAGAGAACACATGTTCCGTTCCGTTCCGTTAATGAATCTTCCAAACAAGGAGGGGAGAAACTGTGTTCCATTCTATTTTTTTCCTTTTCGATCCATCCCTACCTATTCCGTTCTGTTAATGAAAAAATATCCCAACACAGGGTAAGAAAAAAATATGATGGGATTGGATTCTAAAACCAAAAGTTCCTAAAAAAATTTCGGTGCCAATTGAGAAGTGTCTATGTTATTTTTTCACGTATTAATATTTGTATAATTTTAATTTTTCAAAAATTCTTTATCTCATATATATATATATATATACAAAAATCAATGCAAATGTGAGATTAAAAAATAGAAAAATGATAAAATAAAAAATACAAGTATTTTCTAAGAATTGTATGCACATATATAATTAATTTAATTTTTTTATAGATTGTCATTATTATATGACACGTCGTTATATTATCAAACGAATGTATAGAAGTCTTTTCCATCAGTTTAGGGACAAAATTTTAACGATCACAAATTGGTTTTTATTTCTTTGTGCAAATCCTAATCTTTTACCTTTTTTCACTGAAAAGATCAACCTTTCACTTTCCTCTATCTTATCAGTCTTGGACCCTTTTTTTCCCATAATTTTCATTGCTGCTGGAAACGAAAGTAGTGAAATTATTATAGTTATCCGCTGTCCTTGAAAGTAACATGTCTTGCTGTCTAATATTTCCTTTGAGTTTGTGTGTGTGTGATAAATCTGATACTATTAAATTTAAATTTGTACATGGCGCATAGAAGGTTATTTTTCCTTTAAAATAAAAAAGAACCATTATGTTTGGTGATATATTAATTGCTCTGTATAGTTTTCTTTATCCCACAGAACAGTAAATTGCGCTTCTCCTGATTAGCTGCTTCGTCCCCAGCCGCTAATTGCCCCACCCCAGTTGTTTTTGTTTTTTTTTTGGCTGAAAATAACTATAGTTTTCTAATGCCAGTGCATTTTATTTTTCTTTTCTATATAGTATGAAGTTTTTTTATACTTTCTAATGTATCAGACTAATTCCGGTTCAAAGTATATATTTAAAAGGGATGAACTGTGAAAAGCCGGAGCATATATATAATAGTATCCTTATATATAAAATATGAATAATGCTTGCAATATATCATCATCAAGCATATCATTTCACACTTGTATGAGGTTACAAAATTTAAATATAAAAAATGATAAAAATAATACAAAAATAAAATAATGTGTGTATATATATATAAATAAATTTTTTATATAAAGCATTACCATCTAATACCCAAGATTTTAAAGCTTAACCATGGTTGTAACTAAAAAACTAAAAAAGCTTAACCATGGTTATTAATTAGAGTTGTGGTCGCAAACCCAACCTGGATAATTTTGGAATAACCATCTTGAATCTTTTTTACTTAAGAAAACAGAGCTGTGTTTGCAAAAGTGGCAGAGAATAATTTTTTTTATAAAAAAACTTAGACCAAGGTTTTTATATTTTTTTATTTGGTTCTTAAATTAAATAATAATATGTAATTTTTTTTAATTCAGTAATATACACTTTCACATTACTAAATATTAATTAATTAAAAAATTATATATCATTATTAAATTTGATAATTAAATAAAAAATATAAAAAAACTTAAATTAAGTTTTGTTTTTTTTTTATATATGCTTTTCTGACATCACTTCATCAAGACGTGGAACATTAGGATTGGCATACTCTACAAAATGGATATGTACAAGTATACTATATATACCCTTCACCCCTCTTCTTCCTTTTATGTGTTTCTTTCCTTTAGCTGATCTTAGTCTCAAATCCCTTCCCACCCTTCTATTCTTCATCTCTTCCCAGCCTCTTCCCTTTCCCCTTCCTTGCTCTTCCAAATTCTGTTGGGGATAGAGGCTGTTAATTTTGGCTTATTTTGCTCCTGTTACTCAGGTAATCCTAAATTTTGGTATTTTCTAATTGATACAGTAAAGTTGTTTTTCACTTTCCTTTTCCCCCTTCTGTTCACATACAGAGGCTATTCCGTTTCTTTGTGACCCGCCTTTTTCAGAGTGAAACTATACTTGCTCTTTGTTTCTTCTTCCCCCTCTTCTTTCCACAGATCTAAAATATACAGAATGTCAAGCACTTCTTCTTCCACACCTCAAAGGAAGAAAGCAACCTTTCCCCCTAAAAGAGGCCAGATCAAAGCTCAAATTTTTAACAGCTTTGTCAACTCAGTGGCCTCTACTGTATCAAAGGTGGGAGAATCGATTCGAAACGTCATAGGAAATGGTGGCGGCTTTGCATCTTCTACCCCACCAACAAGTGCCTACAACTCTGAGGGCAACTCCGATGTCTCCTAGACTAGATCAAGTGACTTTTCGTCATCATCATGTCTACGTGGCTTAACCAATGTTTTTGCTGGTTGAGCAGGACTGTAATTTGTACCATTATTGTTTTAATTTGTTATTATATATATGCCAATGTCCATGTACTTAGTTGGTCAGTGGTCTTCCTGGCCTGGGATAGGTCCTTAAACTATGCTAGTGTTGTTTTCGAATGTTTTAGAGTGGAGATGACATAACTAGAGGAGGTAGTCTGTCTTTGAACTTTTAAGTTTGATCTTTGTTTACTTTATACTTTTTTCTTTGGGATTGTATCATATGTTACTTTAAGTATCATGAAATTAGTCCTGCTTGTCTGATATTTTTGCCATTTAATTTGGCTGTTACTTTTTTTTTTTTTGACATGATGGTTGGTACTTGTTACCAATGCAACTGATATACCTGTACGAGTATCCTCTCCAGAATTAAATTATATAAGATAAGATGTAATTTTTTCTTGGGTTCGATACTCATTACCCTGTATAATAATCTTTAATTGGTACTTTAATTCAATATTTTGACAGAGAACCTGTTCAAAAATTGACCGGTTTCTTTTATGAAGTATCAAAATTCACGGCAATTGCTTAGGGAAAAAACGCAACTGGGAACGGGTTTTACAATATTGGCAAATATAAATAGTAGTAGTAATAATTAATATTTCTGAGAATTTAACTCATCTTATTTTTTTTCATAATTATACAATTTTAATTATTTTTGGGTCAAATACAATTTAATTTTTAAAGTACCTGTTGCAATTTACTAAGTTCACTATGCAGGAACCAAATCTCTTACGCATTGTTTGGATTGAGAGAAAATGGGAGGAGAGAAGTTGGGGGAAGAGAAAATAAGGAGAGATTGTAATTTTCTCTCCGTTTGGATGGGCAAGAAAACAAGAAAGAAAGAAAATTATACCTGTAGGGCCCACAAAAAGCTTTTCTCTCCAACAATAAAGAAAAAACGGAAAAGTTACTTTGCACAAAAATCAAGAAACAGAGAATTTATGTCAAAATATTTTATTATTTTTTTAAAAAAAAGTTATGAAAAATAGAATATTTTAATATTTTTCACATTTTCTTTCTTCTTATTTTCTCTTCATCCAAACAATCAATTTTTCTCTTTACTTTTCTATCTATTTTCTCTCTTCTCTATTTTCTCTTTTTCCATTTTCTATCTTTTCATTTTCTCTCCTCGTCCAAACAAAGCATTAAAGTGGCCAATTGAGTATCTTTTGCTGGAAGTGTTAGTAGCAACAATAAAACAATTTTGTCAAGCAAGGCCCAAATTAATTTGTTTTTTGTTACTGTCTTGGTCGCGAAATTTGTCTTGTGCTAGTACTTGCTAAGCTTTGTTTATCATCATGTCAGCCATTTTAGCATGCCTCATTTTTATTTTTATTTTGGGTATACAGCTTACTTTAAGTTTCCACGTTGTATTGATCCTTGTATTGATTTCTATTGAACGCTAGTAAGTATAAGTAACCAGAGTCTGAACCCCTTATATCTAATTCTCACGTCTCCTAGTCCTTGGGTTTAATTGCCATTCCTTCTTCACACTGAATCTTTGGGTCCCAATACATGGGCATCCGAGGACTTCTGGTAATACTTGGGTAATTCTTCAATCATACAAATACCATTAAATACAAATTGATGTCAACTACAGAATTATTATGAAGCATGAAGTCCGTAGAGAAAGCCTTGACTGAATTTGATGGTGGATGACGTTTTCGTAAATGGTTTATTATGAGGTCTAATTACCTTGTCTCCGAGTGACTGAATCCCTAATTCCATATACTTCGCATTTTACAGTGCTGTTGGTTGCATACTCACATACATTAATTTAATCATTTAATTACTTTCAATTAATCACTTGTAGTTGTTGAGGTAGTATGGAGTAATTAATTAATCATTTGTTAAATATATTTAATCAATGAGAAATCTTATATATATAATTGTTGGATTTAAAAGAAATTGATTATAGATTCGTAATTAATTATAAGTAATAAAATAGTTAAATCAGTTTAACAAGTCAGACATCTGTGTATAATTTGCCTGTACATGTATCTTTTCGGACTATCTAATTACGTCCCAGTTGATAAATTTGCCTTGCCTGAATTGACTATTTAATTAATGTTGACACCCCCGTTGAAATTGACAGGTACCTTGTATTTAATTAAATTCGTGGCACGTTTTGGTTTTGGAAAATGGTTCAGAAACTGGGCTTATACATGAAGCTTCAGCACTGGAAAGTTTCTGAGATCCCTGCTGAACCACAAGAATTAAGAAAGAGACCACCCAAAGAAGTCAGAACCATCAGGGCTGAAAGTCTGAAACTAGTTGTGAAAGAGGGACTGTGATTAGAGCTACCATCATTACTAATTTGCAATATATAATCATCCTGATAACTATAATAGCTTCATATCCATTTCAAGATCTAGCCTTGTGTGATTATAACCAAAAAAAATATTCACAAATCGCAATATTAGGGTTCGTATTTTCACAGTGTAAGGTTTAGTAATTTTTTTCTTAGCCACACACCAAGATCGCATCATATCCAATGACATCACTTGGCCAAGACATCATAGTTTACTTTTTATTCCGTCTAAAAGATATTATGGAATATGGATTACTTAATTTATGACAATAAATAAATTAATGCTTCCCAATAATATGTGAAGACACATTGCTGTTATTGCACCAGAGTTGATAAAGCATTTAGTTTTATGTAGATAAAAAAACCAATTTTTCACCGTCAGTAATATAAATCTGAAAGGTTCAAACTATTTTAGAAATTAATCAGACCCCATCGGACCAGCTGTTATTGCACCAGAGTTGATAAAGTTTATTTTATTTGGTAATAAAAAGGAACAGTCACCAGCTTCATATCAAGTTAAAACCAAAGAAAATATAATAGTCTTTTCGCCAGATAATAACTAGAAAAGGTTCTTCCTATATTATATAATATGAATGAAATTAGAGGCTAAGATTCTAAACAAATTATGCTGTGACTGGTCAAAGAGAAAGTACTTAGCCCTTTGCTTCATCAGAAAGTTACCTCCCAACAAGGCAACAAGTAATATTAATATGGGGTTGGGTGGGCAAAAGTGCAGAGTGCAGGCAGAAACGTATTCACTAAACTGAAAATAAAGGTGATCAGAGTGATCTGGGGGCAGATTTTGAACAAAATTTGATTTTAATCTTTCACTTTAACCTTAACTTTTAATTTTATTTAATTATTTATGATTAATTATTTTTAATTTCATTTAATTGAATTAATAAATATAAAAAAAATTAAATAAAATTAAAGACAAAAGTTAAATTAAAAGTTTGAGTCAAATTTTGTTTTAAATATATCCAACAACTGCAGAATCAGTTGAACCCTTCCGTGAGTCTTGTTCTCACATCTTTTAGAGGTGGCTACTGGGTAAGTCATTGACTCAGTCTAAACCGTAACAGAACCACTGTGGACGAGTATATGTTGCGTTGGGTTGACGGAGCTATATATGGATATGGTCAACCTGTTCTTCGCCTAGTGCTGCCGCCACCCATGATCCACTTCTGATTTAGGATAAATCCATTTTGACATGTGTTCAAGAGGGAGTTTTCTATTATTTAGTTTTTTTTTTAATTTATTTATACAAATACAAAAGATCTTTTAATAATTTAGCTACCAAAGCTTTTAATAATTTAGTTTTTTTTCATGTGTTCACTCATTTTTTATTCTTTTGTATGATACTTGTATTTTGTCATTTTTAAATTTTGTTCACTCATTTTAAATTTTAGAGGTTGCTATGGTATTTATGCAAAATTACGAATGTCAGGATAGATATCGCGATGAGAGCGGTGAACAAATAAAATTTAAGAAAAAAAATAAAGTTGTAACTAATTTTATTTAGAAAAAAATAGAAAATCTTTTTTAAAAAATGATCTTTGAAATTAGATTGAATTTGAGAATCGATTATGTATAGGAAATAGTAAAAACTTAATTCTATAACACTTCTAATACATCTGTCCTGAGACGATTATCCTAAGTCAGTTATGGAAAACTTTTTTAACTCTTGAAAATATTTATTTTACTCTTTTTATTAAAAGTTAAACTAAATAAACAAATAAATTATAAAAATTTAATTTTACCTTGATAGAATAGAATTTCCGCTCTTACTTATCCCAAGATGTAATAAAGAATTCAAAATCACGTCATTCTCTAAAAAATAATTGTGAGTTGATCGATTTTAATTATGAAAATGATAACTCAAGAAGTTCAAATCAAGTTTGATAACAATAGATTAATTTAAAATAAAGCAACATGTCAATTGGCGTAATAGTCAAGACAATAAATCAGATAAGTCAGCAAAGTGATCTAAAAACAAAGCAAACTATACATATCAACCCCACAAATTTACTTTTATTACCTTTTGGTATTTTTTCATTTTTACCCTTTTTTTATTTTTACAAAGATCAACAAAATACTTTTAAAAAGATCTAACGCACTAACTAAAAAAAATATGTTTTATTTATATATTTTTGAAATAATAAATAAAAAAAAATTATCCTCTAATCACAAAACATTATCTTAACAAGAAACTTTTAGCACAAGTTACATTAAAAACAACCATAGCCCAAAATAGACTAAAATAAAACAGCCCACATAAACTAAAGCAAAACCAAAATTCATTCAGCATAAATTGTATCAAAACAATCAAACAACATGAAATAAGTAAAGAAGTGAAAAAAAATAAAAAAAAAAAAGGTTGTGGCTCAAAATGGATTGCTGACCCATATGGTTGCTTTAGTTAGCCTTAAACATCAAACAAAAAAAGAAAAATGGAAACCAAATAAATATGAAGGAACAAAATAAAGAAGAAAGAGAAACAAAAACAAAACAAAAGGGAGATCTGGAAACATCAACAGTGGCGAACCTAGGGTGTAACACCACAAATTTCCTAAGTTTTCGATAGTAATTTTGACAGTTAACAAAATTTTACTGTTTAGTGATTTCTGTGTGCTGTAAAATTATTTTGATTATTCCGTCAGCGTATTTGATCGTTTTGAGTGATTTACTCCGTGTCAGGAAAATAAAAATTTTCGGAGCCAGAAAAACTTTACGTAATTTAATTTTTAACCGTTAGGTTTTAATTATTTTACGTAATCTGATTTGATATTTGTGCGTTTTCTAATAATTGTAATTTTTGTAGATGATTATGAATTTTTTTTTACTATTTGTGAGCCCAAGGGTGTATGTGGGCCCAGGTGGCCATACGTGGGCCCATGTAGGTCCCGCAAAGTAAAAATTTTTCTACGCATAGAAAAATTTGTACTGTTTAGACGGAGACAGTGGATCTTACTAAACCTGAATCTGGAAATAATTTCTAAAATTTTATTGTACTATGTTTTGTATTGTATTTATTTATTGGGCGATAAAAATACAGTAAATATATTCTTTCGTGGGGTTTTAGCAGATAAAAATAGAAATTATACTATTAAGTCAACATTAGTGATTGTGACAATTTTTGATGGACCAATAGGAAACAAGTTCAATATTGAAGACTTTAATATCAACCGTCAATTTAATCAACGGTGTAGGATAAGTTTAATAAAATGGCTATGACCATTTATGATCATTGGATGAAAAATTAATCAAGGGTGGAGATTTGGTCTTGTAAAGTAACAAGGACCATTTATGACCATTGGATGTAAATTTAATTAATGACGGAGAATTAGTCTTAAAAAAAAAGAAAGACTAATTATGACTAATTTTGAATTAAAAGTAAGAAGGAGTAATCTTGACCCTTCATTTTGGAGACACATCTAATGGTTAGAATTTAAAGGAGAAAGATCCAATGGCCAGATTAAGTCTTCTAAATCAAAAGTCTACCTTAATCCTAACCATCAATTAATTAATCGATGGTAGAAATCTTAAGATAGTGACAAGTGAAATTGGTCACATTTTGGAGTGCGTGAAGAGGGGGACGGTTTTGTGGTGAATTATGAAGCTAAAGAAAAAGTTACAATGCATTATTAGTTGCTTTAGTCAATTATGCTACATGATTTCTTTGTTTGCATCCTTTGGAGATTACTTGAAAGGGGGACGGTTTTGTGGAGCTTTAGGATATAGGAAAAAGTTTGAAGACTATTATTAGTGGTCTTGGTCATTCTTGGCCATTATTGTTCATTTTCAAGAAGCAAAATTTTCTCTCCTTTCTCTTCTCCTCTATGTTTCGGCCATGACCATCAAGAACACCTTCCATCACTCAAAAATTTTATCCAACCTAATTTCTTGAATCCTTATCTTATTCTAAGAACATCTCTAGTTATGAGTTTTCTCTAAATCATTCATCTTGATCTTCAAATCCAAGCTTCAAGATTCTACCAAAAATGGTAAATTTCATATTTCTTCTTCTAATATTCTAGTTTTGATTTTCTAAGCCATGATTGAACCATGGTTTATCTATTTCTACACTTGTTATTGATTGTAACATTTGTTTATGATTTTAGGGATTTTCCCAAGGAGCTTCACAAAATTTGTGGAAGGAAAAAACTAAGTGTTTTTTCATTTCATCTTTTGTCTTAACCAAGCAAGCAAGTTTTTATCTTAGAAAAATAAAAAATTTTATCTTTGTTCTTCAAGAGGAATTTCAACCATACCATCCAAAATCACCATCCAATCTTTTTTAATTTCATCCAACCATAGATCTTGAATCTACATGATATTCTAAGTAATTTTCATGTTGGAGATTTTCTCTAAATCATCTATCTTCAACCTTGTTCTTCAAACTAAAGATTGAAGCTTTAATGGTGAAGTTTCTTACTCTTCACTTTTCTTTTGATTTTCAAGGTTCTAACCATGATGCACATCCATGGTTTTCTTATTCAAGCTTAAGATACTAATAAATATATATGTTGTTTTGTGTTTAAGAAACCCTTGGTGGTGAAGGACTTGAAAAGAGAAGCAAATCAATAAGCTTTCGAGGATCTTCAAGAGGTAAGAGGGAGATCCACCTCACCAACCAAGAATGGTAGTGAGAGATGGTATTATATTTGGTGGATGGTGAATCCATGTGAGGATTCATATCCATGGTCTTGTAATTTATTTGTGGGTGTTTATGTGTTTTAATTATTTGCCTATGTTTGATATGCTTTGCATGATTTTATGGCTTTGATGGTATGCTTATATTATGCATGATGAGTATATACGCTTATAGTATTTATGATGAAATATGTATGTATGCCATGATGTATTGATGGAAAGGAAAACAATTTTTGGTCCAATGGCCAAGGAAAGGGCTACGATTTTGATGCCCATAATTAGAGATTCATGTTAAAATTTTTCAAGAACAAGGAAATTGATTTGTTTAATGAAAATTATGAAGTGGAGAAAAATGAATTTTCTTGGTTCTAAAGGCTATGGGATTTTCGGTCAAGACACCTCAACATAGGTGTTTATAACTTAATATTTTCATGGAAGAATAAAATTGGATTGATTTAAAGAGTATGGAAAATAAACAAAAGGTTTGATTTTCAAGAGAACAAGAACATGGTTTTGAAAGACTTTTATTAATTTATTTTGTTTACAAAGATCCTAAGTATTTTTCTAAACATGAGTTTTAGACGAGACGGGTAATGTTGATTTTAAGGATTTGCAAAGAAAGTGAAAAATGATTTGTAAAGAAAATGAAAAAGAATTTGCAAAGAAAGTAAAAATGAATTTGAACAAATGGGTTTGGTTTTATAACCATCGGTATTTCGGTTTTGAAAACAAAATTTTAATGGTTTGTTTGTGTGAAAACAGAAATGATAAATAATTGAGTTAGAAGGAAAAATATTTGATGGCTTCAATGGCCAAATACCGTACGATTTTGAAAAATTGGTTATGCCTAAATTTTTATGGAACAAAGTGATATTTTATAAAATGAAGTGTTTTGTCACTCGAAAGATTTGATAGTTTTCAATGAACACGTTCATGATTTTTGTAAAGGATTTTTAATGATTTTGTTTGTGTAAAACCATATCAATTTAGAAGGAAAAAAATATATTTGATGGTTTCAATAGTCATGTCCACGTTTTTGAAGGCTTGTAATGTCTTGATTTTGATGAAACAAAGTGATTTTCCAAGTGAAAATATAATTGATTTAATACAAGGATTTAGAAAGGGAATTAGAGCATTTTATCACTTGAGAGAATATAAATTTTCGTAACGGAAAACAAAGAGAGGTTGAAAACGTTTGAATTTCAATTTATTTTGAAGAAGGTTGATTTTGGAAATGATTTGGGAAAAATAGAGAATATAATGGTATTTTGAAAATTTACTAACGTATAATTGATTTTCGAGTTTTGAAGTACGTTAAGAAATTCTTAAAGTTTGAAACATTAATTTAAATTAATTGAAAAGTGATTTTGTGGGTTATATTTGAAAAAGAATTTCTTGAGTAAAGAACTGTGGAAAAAATTTTCTTAAGTAAGAAAATATATTAAATGAAGTATAAAGTTATATTATTTTGAGAAAAGTTGAAAAGGAATTTTTTTTGAAGGTTAAGAAATATTTTCTGTAATGAAATTGTGGTGAAAAATTATTTGCGTAGCTTAAAAACGATTTGAAATGCAGTAAAATATTTTTTCGCAATTTGAAAAATGTATTGAAAATGATATTGATTTATTTAAGTCCAAAATAATGTTTGGAATATTGAAGAATATTTTACGTAATTGTAAAATGTTGAAAAATATTTTACGTATCTTAAAAACGATTTGAAATATAGTAAAATATTTCTACGCGATTTGAAATACGTTAAAATATTTCTACGCGATTCTGAATTACGTTTAAATATTTTATGTGATTTGAACTACTGTTGAACCAGTGTCCATACACTGTTTATGAAAATGACAAATTTTGCCTGTGATTGGCATTTGGTGCATTATACATGCATTGGGAAAATATGTGTTGAAGCATATGATTACATTGAACAAATGAAATTGAAATGATGTGGCCCTTGTGGTTGACTTCAGACCGATATATTCGTGCGATTGTATAAAGTATAGCTAATAAGCTATTTTGGCCCTTGTGGTTGAAGAGGGAATGAGAATTGATAGTGAGATCTATGATGGATCTTGGGGTGCGCGGCACGCGCGGTCGACCAGAGATATCTATCGTGTGGGCTAAGGTGGACCATATGCCACTTGGCGACGCGATCCGTCAGCAACGCATTGACGATACCCCAACAAGAACATGATTCTTTTCAACGACTGGGAGATTGTCTGTGGGCTTAGGCTGGGCAATTAACCAGAGCATTCTTCTTGAAATTGTGAAAACCTCCATGAAGTTGTTTTTGAAAAACTGAGTCTATGCGCGCATGCATGAATCTGAGCATTTATATCTGTATGATATATTAATTGAGGAATATTGGCTATGATAATTGTTTTGAATACTTGGATGATGATGATGATAATCATGTTGATGGCATTATTGTGATTATTGTGTGATGATAATAATGTTAATGGTATGATGATGATAGTTGAATAATGTTGAGTGCATTATTGGAATTCTGATATGATATATCTGTATGATATGTGTTTGTGTTATCTCGTACGCTTACGTGTCGGTATTGGCGTAGGTGATCTCACCTCTTTGTTATGTTGTTTTGTTGTGTCTCAGATCTTGTTAAAATCAAATAATAGAAGGATCGAGTTGTCTTAGACATAACGGGCGATGGATACTCTGAGATTGGTGACAATAATAAGGAGTGAACATTCAGGACTTGAATATGTGCAGTGTTGACAAAGAAGAGATGTTTGAAGACAAAGAATAGATGTAGAACAGATGTCTGATGCATCAAGATGGATACACAACAGAATACGTATGTAGAATTATTTTTATCGTTAGTGTTGTACCGTGCTATTAAGTAGAACCCGTGATGGGATTTGCTACTGTAAAAAAAAAAAGAGAGAGAGAGTTTTTTGTTAGTTTTATTTTTCTCTTTAAATTGTTAAATATTAATTGGTATCAATATTGCATAATGAATAGTTGAAATATGATTTTCAATATTACCTAATATTTTCATTAAATTTACGTTTCAGTAAAGAAGAAATTTTAAAACCCATCTTTTATAACTCAAACTTTGTGCGAACTTCTTTTCAGATTATGAGTCAAGAGTCAAACATGTGATACCCTAGGGAGGGTGTTACACAGGGAGGAGATGTCACAGGTTCAATGGTGAGGCAAAACAGTGGCGCGGTGGTGCGCAACTAGGCGTGGTGGCTTCACGTGATGAGGTGGTCGCAGATCTGTAAATGCAGGCAGCCACAACTGAGAAACATTTTGGTAGGTCTTTCTATTTGGGCTTGAGGCAGAGGTGACTCGCAGTGGAGAGGTGGCAGGTTTGTGGTAGGGCTAAGTCACAATCGTACAAGATGGTCGATGGCACAATGAGGCTCTACGATGGAGGTTGTATGGCAGAGGCTATGGTGGCTAATGGTGGTTGAGGTGATGGATCTCGGTTGATGGTGTTGTAAACGGTGGAGGCTTTGGTGACTTGGGGAATTTGGTGAGGTAAGGTTAGGTTGGCTAGCGCAGAGATGGCTTGGTGTTGTAGGTTCTGTTTGTGTGATGGATTTGTAAGGAGTTGCAATGATTGGGATTGTTTTTAGGGTTTTTGTGTTAAGATTGAGGTGTGATTTAGAGTTGGGTTTCTTATGATTTTTATGAAATTTGGTCTCTGTTGATGGGTGGTTTGAAATAGAAGTGGAGGTTTTGGTGTGGGGTCTTATTGTATGGATGAGTTGGTGTTTTTGGGGTTGTTGTGGGGATGGTTTTGGGATATTGCCATGGCTATGGGTATTCAATTCGGAATTTTTGAGTGGTGGTTGAGGGGAGGTGAAGTTGTGTTGTGTCTTGGTTTCTTCTTCAGGCTCCCTCACTTTGGGCTATCTCAATTTTTTTTTTCCTCTGTGCAAAATAAAAACCAACCCCCTTGTTATGGACTTCTTCCCATTAGCATTTATGTGCAAAGAATGTGTGAAGTGAGATAGTGAGGATGGTGCCAAAATGTGATTCAATGTGTGTACGTGACAATGGCGTGGAGTGCTTGAGTGAGGATATGGGTGGTATATACGTGAAAGTGAGTGTGTGTGTGTGTGCAGCAATGCAGGTTATGTACGTGAGGGCAATGGTGTAGTGGGAGCAAAACAACATTGTCACTTCTGTGGTGTTGTGTGTGCAGGGAAAAAGTACAAATTTTGACTTAACCCAACCCACAAAGGTCCGTTGGTTGGGTCAGGTTAAAAAACACTCAAACTCACAATGTACGGGTCGGGTGGAGGATTTGGAAAGTGTCGACCTACGCAAACCCAACCCACTTAAGCAAGTTTTTTTTTTTGTTGTAAAATCTATTTAACTATAGTGACAATTTATGTTATTTTTCTCATTACTTTTCTATACAGTCAATTAAGTTTAGGTGTAAGTATTGTAGTCACATTGAAAATGTGACCAAGAAAATAATCATTAGAAGCTCATAAAGTGTCTAACAGACCAACGCGATGAAAATCTAACTGATCCATTAGATGACAAAGAGTATCATAAGAAAATTGAGAATGAAGTAAATGATTATGTCAATTCATATTTTATATGTGATGACATTGACTTCAATTAACTAATGTGATTTATTATTTATAACTTTTAGGACATATTAGCTTGCTTTAGTTTATTTTATATTTATGTTAGCTTAGTATGACTTATTAAGTTTATTTATAACATTGACTCATGTTCTTGAGAACAAACTCTTTAGAATGATTAAAAGAATACAATAAACATAGAATCAAAATTATTGATTGCATATATTTATGTTTATAAACTAATTAAAGGGAATAAATAACTCAAACAAAATAATATACTTGTTTTACTAACATTTTATAATTGAATGAAGGATCTTAGAAGAGATTCTCTACTTACTAGGAAAATTTACATGATAATAAACTTATAATGCATTTCAAAAAAGCTAAAGAACAGAAGTAGGGTAGATGGAGCTTTCTTACAAGTATTTGAGTTATGAATGATTTTGTTTTGTTTATTCTAGACTTAGTAAGACTTGTTAGTTATTAATTTGTTATGCACTTATTGACTTATGATATTTAATTTATTTGAGATAGAGACCTATTATGTTTGAGTAAGGTTAATTGAGACTTATAATGTTAATTTGGTAAATTGATACCTATTATGTTTGAAATTAGGATTTATGGTGTTAATTTGCTAAATTGAGACATTATGTTTGAGATTTAGACTTATGGTGTTAATCTATTAGATTTTGTATTTTGACTTTTTTTTATGAATTTTTTATTTAAAAAAACATGTCAGATACATGGGTTCTACCCAAACTAACCCACTCTTGAGCAGGTCAGATTGAACAAAAAAATCTTCTCGGCTCAAACCAACTCAACTCACTGCTCTGGTAAGTGGGTTGAGTTCAAAAACATTGATGAACTCATCTAACCC
This sequence comes from Ormosia emarginata, assembly GCA_029884605.1. Classification (NCBI taxonomy): domain Eukaryota; kingdom Viridiplantae; phylum Streptophyta; class Magnoliopsida; order Fabales; family Fabaceae; genus Ormosia; species Ormosia emarginata. The sequence continues at coordinate 18,260,368 of JAQQTP010000085.1, forward strand.
ACCCAGCATACACTCCTAGTGGGGAGTTGAAAAGGCATGGTCTTTGCTGCAGGAGTACGTAATATATGGCCAAGAAAGGAAAATAAGACCAAGAGAAAAAAGAAAATGCTTGATTTCCATCCAAAAGTAGAAAAACACAAAACAACTAGTAGGAGTCCTATGTTGTTGTTGTTTATTTTTTTGTTCTTTTCTTTTTTGTTCTTTTTTTTTCCTTTGTTTTTTTAAATCTAGGTTAAGGTAGGTTGTATATTTGGGCTAAAAAAATAAAATAGGTCAAGATGTGTACCTTTGTTAATGTAATTAATTGAATTTTAATTTTTTTTCTTCTAATAAAGAGAAAATAAATTAAAAAAAAGGTCTGATCAAAATATAGTGTTCACAATGGATAACTGAATCCATGCTGACATGGTAAAAAAAAATAATGACATATGAATTAAACAATATTAAAGTCGGTCTTTTATAAATTTTATTTCAAATAAATACTCTTTAAAAAGAAAATTACAAAATGATCTATTTTATTTTGTTTTTTACATTAAAAGATAGATGTCATCTTCAACCTCTAACAAGTTGTAAGTTTGGTAAAATTGATTCTCAATTTTATTTCAATGAAGAGTTAACATAAATACAAGATGAAACAGTGACAACTGTCTAACTAACTATAACAGCTGTGGTGTCCCGGGGTTGATGAGGGCGGGGAGTGGACGTCGGTGCATGAGAAGCACGTACAAGGAGCGGCTCCTGGCATGCTTCTAGGCGAAGGGTCCCATGAATGAACTAAATACGCATCGGAATGAGAGGGATTCAGACACTGTGCAGGTATGTGACTACATAGTTGAGGATGACTTAAAGGAATTGATTAGGCGTACCCATATCAATAAGTTGCAACTTCTTTTCGGGAGCCTAGAACATAAGAACTCCATTGTTAAGCGTGCTTGACCTGGAGCAATTATGGGATAGGTGACCTCTTGAGAAGTTTCCTAGGATGCGTGTGAGTGAGGACAAAGCACGCTGAAAAAACCCGTGTTGGTTTGTGGAGACACTCGTCAATCCTGCAGGCAGTCCCGGGATGTTACAACAACTGTTAAACTATCTCTAACAAATACACTAACAAACTAACTAACTGGCCTAATCACTAAACAACCTGCAATTAAATACAATTTAAATATCTGACACCCCTCCACAAGCTGGACTGTGTATATCACGCAAGTTCAGCTTGGAGACCAATGAAGTGAAAGTTGCAGGGTGCAGAGCTTTAGTATGTACATCAGCTAGTTGAGCTGCAGAAGGGATAAGAAGTAGATGAATAAGACCAGCTTGAACTTGATCTCAAACTGAGTGACAGTCGATCTCAATGTGCATTGTTCTTTCGTGAAATGTCGGATTTTGTGCTATTTGTATAGCAGACCTGTTATCACAGTAAACAAAGACAGGTCTAGCGTGATCCTACTGCATATCACGCAGCAAATACCGCAGCCACTGAACTTCACGGGCTGTGACAGACAGTGCTCTATATTCTGCTTCAGAAGATGAATGAGAAATAGTTCCCTGCTTCTTGGATTTCCAGGAAATTAAAGAGGAACCATAGAAGACACAAAATCCTGTGACTGATTTCCTGCTTTCTGGACAAGATGCCCAGTCTGAATCCGTAAAAGCCTTTAAAACAGAATCTAAAATAGCAGTGAAAAATAAACCAGTGCCAGGAGAAGACTTGATGTATCGCAGAATATGATAAGCAGCATCCAAGTGAGGCTGCAAAGGATTAGATATGAACTGACTTAGCCTATGTACAGCATAACAAATATCTGACCTTGTGTTGGTAAGGTAAATTAACCTTCCAAGAAGTCTTCTGTAAGAAGTAGGATCGGATAATATAGCACCATTTGTAGAAGTCAATTTCAGTTCAGGAATCATTGGTGTGGCTACAAGCTTGCATCCCAACATGCCAGCATCTTCTAAAATTTCCAAAGCATATTTCCTTTGGGATAGAATAAGGCCACGAGAGGATCGGGCTACTTCAAGACCAAGAAAAAATTTTAGAGAACCAAGATCCTTAATCTTGAACTGAGCATCAAGAGAGGCTTTGATTGACTGAATTTCATTAAAATCATTGCCAGTAAGCACCATATCATCAACATATATCAACAAGATAGTGAGACTGCTGCCCAAAGACTTAACCAACAAAGAATAGTCCAATTTGGACTGTTTATAACCAAGAGAAACAAGAAAAGTGATCAGTTTCGAATTCCATTGTCTGCTGGCCTGCTTCAAACCATAAAGCGACTTTTGAAGCTTGCACACTTGATGTGGCTGAGCAGAATGAAATCCAGGAGGTACTCTCATGTAAACCTCTTCATGTAAATCACCATGAAGGAAGGCATTATTGATATCAAGTTGATGTAAATGCCACTGATTAGAGATAGCAAGAGCCAAGACAAGTCGGACCGTAGTCAATTTCACAATAAGGAAAAAAGTTTCGGAATAATCCACTCCTTCTTGTTGAGTGAATCCTTGTGCCACCAACCTAGCCTTGTGTCTTTCAATGGTGCCATCAGACTTGTATTTAATCTTGAAAACCCATTTGCATCTAATAGGTTTCTTGCCATTGGGTAAATCAGTAATAATCCAAGTCTTGTTGAGCTCCAAGGCCTGTATTTCTTTGTCCATTGGTTCTTTCCAGCAATCATGTTTGATTGCTTGAGCATATGTTTTTAGTTCAGTGGTACTGGAGACAGCTAAAACATAGGCCTTATGTGATGGAGATAATTTGTTATAAGAAAGAAAATTATGTAAAGGGTAAGGCATACCTGAGGAATGATTGTCAAGATCAGAAGTTTGAACCATATGACAGTGGTAATCCTGAAGATATGTAGATGTTTTCTTGATCCTAGTAGAAACTCTAGCTGGAACCAAATTATCAAGAACAGTAGGAGCAGATTCTGCTTGAACCGAACTGTCAGAGACAGGTAGGGATGGCAATGGGTATTGGACCCGATGGGTACCTGCAAAAATTACCCACAATGGGTAGGGTAATTACTCGCTTAATGGGTATGGGTAAGGGTGTGGGTAATTACCGTAAATTTTGATGGGGATGGGGTGCGGTACGGTACCATGGTACCCACCCCCCCCATACCCGCACATACTTATTTATTTATTATTTATTTATATATACATATATACATATATAACACATTATAATGATAAAATATATATATATATATATATATATAACACATTACACATCTTTGGGAGCACACAAGGCCAAGACAATACGATACCTACGTGGGCCAATTCCTGCGTGAAGGCCAATTGCTAATTTGCTATCACTTTTATTATAACAGTGAGTCAATTCACTTGACTTTTCTTTTGGACTTTGAAACTTTCAAAGTGAGAAATCAGAAGAAATTAGAAACCTATCTACTATCTACTGGAAGACAAAAACGCGTATCACTCATTTCCCGTTCCTGAGACTTCCGCCGCTTTTGTTTGACTGAAGGCTTGAAGTTGTGCGAACGGATCGGAGCTGCGTGCGAGTTGAGCTTGCACCACCGTTGGAGGGCCGCGTCGGACTGCACCACCGCCGCATCGGAGTCCTGCTTTGCTGTCTTCTCCGCCACCCAAGCAGCAGCCTGCTCTTCGCTGTGTTCCTGCGTTCTTTCGTTGTCTTCTTCGCTGTCTTTAAATGGCTTCCCCTCCCTCCGATTCCCCATTTCCTGTCACTGTCCACAACAATAGGAACACCCAGGTTTATATTGCCTTCAACTTGCCTCTATTTATGTCTCTGTTCAGTATTTATATCTCTGTTCCAGTTGCCTTTCATTTACTTGTATTTATGTTTATGGTACAGTTGCCTATAAAAGCATTTTAGTTTGCATTTTGGTTGTTAAAATATGCTGCATACGTTACTAATTTTGCCATTTGTGGAATGCAATTGCCAATTGAAAGACATTGAGGTGCGCTGCCTCTACCTAGTGCCTGGTATTTTTTGTCGTGTAAACACAAGATTTGTTATTTCCTGTTATGTCTTTAGTGCTTTCTATTGATTAGATATTGTAAATAGGATCCATTTTGCCTATGTTGCCTATTTTATTTTTACTTATTTGGTGCTTTCTTTTATTGGTTTATTGTGCTATTATATTGTGTGTAGGTTGTATTAATTATTAATTATATATTATCAAATATACCTTGACTTTGTTTCTTTATACCGACCTCTTTACCATATTTTTTTATTTTGTTTTGCTTTTTCATGTACCTAATCACGGATGGAAAATCTATGTGGAGTGATTCCTTCTAAGGAATCTGAAAGTAGCTCTTCTTCTATTACGTCAAGTACTCCCACACAACCTGAAAGTGTACCTAGTGATCCCGTGGGTAGCTCTTCTCCTAGTGATCCTCTTCCTCTTGCTGTGGATGGTGATGAATTAACTGATGATAGCAAAAAAAAAAGTTATCAGTTGTTTGGAACCACTTTAAGAGAAAAGTAGTTAATGGAGAAGAAAAAGCTATATGCAATTATTGCAACAAACATATGACTGGTAGAAGATCTGATGGAACAAATCATTTGCATAAACACTATCAGACTTGTAAAAGAATGTCGTTTAAGGACATAAGACAATCAATCTTGTTGAGAGAACAAAAGAAGGTTGATGGGTCATCTACTTATTTGAGTAACTACCATTTTGATCCAGAGAAATCAAGAAAAGACCTTGCTTGTATGGTAATAGTTCATGAGTATCCACTTTCAATAGTGGACCATCTGGGATTAGAGCATACTCGAAGGTCTTCAACCTTTGTTCAAGGTTCCTAGTCGAAACACAGTTAAAAATGATATTATCAAGATCTATCAAAATGAAAAGTTGAAGACTATGGGACTCTTAGACAAGATTGCGAGTAAAATTGCTTTAACAATAGACTTGTGGACAACTAGCAACCAAAAGAAGGGGTTTATGGCCATTACAGCTCACTACATTGATGATGATTAGGATATGCAAAGTCGCATATTAAGGTATATATTTTTGTGATCATTATATCATATTTATTAACTTTATCAATTACATTTAATTTTTGCATTGTATTAATACTCAATAAATTATTTTGCATAATAGGTTTGTGTATGTAGAATGTCCACATACAGCTGAAGCTCTTTCAAAGGTGTTGATAGAATGTATGATAGATTGGAATACTGATAGAAAGTTGTCTACCATCACTTTGGATAACTGTAGCACTAATGACTCTCTTGTTCGTTTGTTGTTAAACAAACTTGATTATTCTGCTCTTATGCTTGATGGTCAATTATTTCATATGAGGTGTTGTGCACATATTCTGAATTTAATTGCACAAGATGGTTTGAGTGTTCTTGGAGATGGCATAGAGAAGGTTAGGAATAGTGTTGCTTATTGGACAGCCACACCTAAAAGAGAACAAAGTTTTAGGGAAGCAGCACGTCAAATAAAAGTTTCCATAACAAAGAAACTCATTCTTGATTACAAAACTAGATGGAATTCTACTTATCAAATGCTTGTTGTTGCATTGGCTTACAAAGATGTTTTTGTTCGTTTGAAAACAAGAGAGGATTTATATACATGTCTGCCTACAACTGTTGTGTGGGAAATTGCAAAAGAAATTTGTAGTAGGTTGGAAGTATTTTATCGTGTAACTGAGATGTTTTCAGGCACACAATATCCCACAACAAATATATTCTTCCCTTTGGTTTGTGAAATAAAGCTCTCTTTGCAGCTATGGCAAACTTGCTCAATTGAAGCTATTAGAAATATGGCTTCAAAAATGATTGCCAAATTTGGGAAATATTGGTCTGTTGTTCATGGAATTATGGGGATTGCCATTGTTTTGGATTTAAGATACAAATTGAAGTTGTTAGAGTACTTCTTTCCTAAGCTTTATGGAAGTAGTTATTCAATTGAAATTAACAATATCAAGAAATTATGCTACTCATTGTTTGAAGATTATCTAGCCAACACAAATGGGATAATGGAAGGTTCAGCTGAAATGTTCAATGACAAGGAGTCGAATTCAGATAATCTTAATATTAACAATTTTCTTAGTGATTATGACTCATTTGTCAATGATACAAATGAGACACAATCAAAGTCTGAGTTGGATCTTTACTTGGAAGAGAAGGTATTGCCCAGGAGTGCTACATTTGATATTCTTGGATGGTGGAAAACAAATGGGATCAAGTATCCAATATTGCAAAAAATTGCCAAGGATATTTTGGCTATTCCAATTCCAACTATTGCTTCAGAATCTGCTTTTAGCATAGGAGGTAGGTTGTTGAGTCTTCATCGTTCTAGGCTTCATGAGGATACTTTGGAGGCACTTATGTGTGCACAAAGCTGGTTGAAACATGAGAAAAAAGGTAATAAATGTTACACTTATCTATTTATTCATTTAAATTTGTGTTTAGTGTAATCATTAATTTTCTTTTTATGTTGTAGTTTCTGTTGGTATCACTAGACCAAAATAATATTTACATGTGAAAGATAAGCGTTTGCAATCTTTTCAAGATTCTGATTCTGATGATGAGGTATAATAACATAATAATTTATGTTATTAATTTTGACTTTACTATCATAACTAATTAGTGTAATATATCACTTTTTAACAGATTTTGGAGAGTACCAGCACCTGACTTGGAAGCTTATGAATTTTTTGTTGATGAATTTCTTGTTACATTAGATTTTGGAGAGTACCAACACTTTTTATGATTATGTTTGAAAGACCTTTGAATAGTTTGACAATTGTATGACATTGACATTTTTAATCAATGTCTTTTTATCCATTGATTTTTTCGTAGTTAATAAAAGTGCGGAGTAATCTGCAGATGCAGATGCACGGTACTTAGGTACCCAGAGGGTAAGGGTACGGGTATCAAAGTTGCTACCCACGCGGGTATGGGGACGGGTACGGGTATTTTTTTTAAATGCGGGTATGGGGACGGGTACTATAGTACCCTACCCAGACCCTACCCATTGCCATTCCTAGAGACAGGGGAGTCCAATGCAGTAACCGATTTTGAACCAGATTGAGAAGAACCTGCAGAGATAATAGGGGAATTCTGGACAAAAACCTGAGGTGAACTATATTTATTTAAGCTAGGCTCAGAAGGTGTAACAGAGACTTTTTTAGGACTGTTTGCAACAATAATTTCATTCATGATGATCTTAGAAGGATTAATTGGTTCAGGAAAAACAGATTGAGAAGAAGATTGTGAGGCAAAAGGAAAAATGTTCTCATAGAAAAAGACATGTCTAGAGTAAAATATTTCACGATTATGAAGATCAAACAACAAATATCCTTTAACACCATGAGTATGACCAATGTGAATACATTTTCTTGCTCTAGGTTGAAACTTTGTCCTGTGTGAGTGGTAGCATAACAAAGAGAACCAAACACTCTAAGTGATGAAATGTCAGGCAACTTATTGTGGAGAAGGAAGAAAGGAGACTGTGACTTAAGTTTGGTGGAAGGTAACATGTTAATAATATGAACAGAATGGGATACTGCAAAATCCCAAAAATGAATAAGTAAGTTGGACTGAAAGATAAGAGATCTTGCAACATTTAAAATGTGTTGGTGCTTTCGTTCAACTACCCCATTTTGTTGGGGAGTTTCTGTGCAAGATTTCTGATGAATAATGCCTTTAGAGGCATAGAAATTAGGCATGTTAAACTCCACACCATTGTCCGAACGAACAAGTTTCACAGATACACCAAACTGAGTGTGAACCAATTAAATAAAATGCTTTAGGTGATCTCTAGTTTCAGATTTAGCTTTCATTAACCTAATCCATGTGTGCCTAGATTTGTCATCCACAATAGTTAAGAATAATTTATTGCCATGAATAGAAGGGACAGAATATGGTCCCCAAATATCAACATGAATGATGTCAAAATTAGAATTGGCAGTAGAAACACTATTGGGAAAAGAAAGTTTCTTTTGTTTAGCAAAGTGACAAGTATCACAAGCATGATGAATAGAACCGGGTATATTACAATGATGTTTTTGAATGTTTGTATAACATGTTTCAGATGGATGGCCCAGCCTATGGTGCCAAATATTTATATCCAAACCAGAAAGAACATGATTTGCACAATGAATGAAATGGGAAGAAGAGGAGACAGAACCGAAATCAGTAACCAGTGTATATAGTCGTCCTTGATGCCTAGCAGTGCCAATCATCCTCAAAGAAGGAAGGTCTTGGATCAAACAAGCAGAATCTGTGAAACTGACTTGGCAAGATAATGCTTTGGTAAGTTTAGAAACTGAAATCAAATTGTTGGAGAAATTAGGAACATATAAAACATCATATAGCACAAGGGATGATGTTAAATGGATACTACCACTGTAAACAGCTGAGGAAACATTACCATTTGGTAGAGAAACTGATATAGGTTTGATGGCTTTGTAAGTGGTAAAGCAATGAAAAATAGAAGTGATATGGTCAGTTGCTTCAGAATCAACAATCCAATGAGTAAGATTGTTACCTTGTGAAGACATATACAAAGATGCCATTGGAACGATGAGATTGAAGAAGAAAAAAAAAACAGAGAGAAAGGTGTATGAATCACAAGAACCGCGAATGAAGATCGCGATAGCAGAAGAACTCAAAAACCGCGAAGGAAGAATCGCGAGAGAAGGGATTTCAGAGAGATGCGGAAGTTTTCTCAGCTGATACCATGTAAGTTTGGTAAAATTGATTCTCAATTTTATTTCAATGAAGAGTCAACATAAATACAAGATGAAACAGTGACAACTGTCTAACTAACTATGACAACTGTTAAACTATCTCTAACAAATACACTAACAAACTAACTAGCTGGCCTAATCACTAAACAACCTGCAATTAAATACAATTTAAATTCTGACACAAGTCACTCAAATTTAGGTCGAGTCTCCATTGAAGCTCAACTCGGAGAACAAAATTTTAAATTTTTGTAATTTGGGTGAAATATAACAAAACTCATAAAATGCAAAGTTCAAAGCTCGAAGATTCAAGCCAAAAAATGGTCCAAAATTTTTTAAACATTGTAAACTTCCTTTCCCATAATTTGAACTCTTCTAACCATGCAATATATACATGTATTCAATAATGAAATATGTATACGACATTACACACATGCTAATTGAGTAAAATACGAAAAAATATGACAAGATTTTGATCAATTCTTTCATGAACAAGTGGTTTAAATCTGCTAGTGTATTATTCAAAAATTAATCAAATTTAAAGTTAAAAATTTAGTTAATTGAAATTCATGAGTTTCAATAATAACATGAATGAGGAATAAAATTCCTGATTGGCCCAATTTTATCAAATTGACAAATATCCATATGAATCATAAAATTATGTGAGATTATCCAATATAATTTTTTTTATAAAATTATACAAGATACAGTTCCTTAATTTTTTTAAATAAGAGTTCATCTCTTGTGAATTTTATCTCTTTAAAAATTACTCCTTCCGGTCAGAATTAGATGTCGTTGTGGAGAAAAAAAATTGTTCCACATTATCTGGCGTTTTCACAAAAACAATGACGCATTTCATTGTTTAGTTTCTATCTCTACCCTTACACAATAATCAAAGCTTAAGACTTGAATGAAATAAGAGGTGTGCAAATGGCAAAGGTTGGAAATTGAGTAAGGGTAATTTGATTAAAAAAAATCTCATAATTAAGACTTAATTTTATGATTCTTAATTTCTATATATTTTACCAAAGTGACTGATAAAATAGACTAAAAAAAATATTTTGTAAAATTAATTTATGGATCGAAGATTTTACACATCAATGTTACTATTGCACATGATTTTTTTTATTAGTCTATATAAACATAGGTTTTGAAACTCAAACTTATGCTTTAAGTTCTATAGAATTTCTTTAAATTTCATGGAATTTTTTTTTTGGGCGTGCGGTGAGATGAATGCAGGAAATTCTATGGAATCTTCTATTTAATTTGGGCGTGCGGTGGATTGAGTGCAAAGTCGTGAGTTGTACATGTAAGTAGGAGGCCTTACTCATTTCCGGAATTTAGTTGCGAAATTGCAACTTCATTTCTTTCCGAATTTAGTGGGCAGTGCCAGGCACTGAGATGGCTGATGATGCCCGTCTTTGTTTAATATCAAAAAGAAAAACAATCTTTATATTCATTTAACAAAGGTGTGGGAAATGAATGAATTTGTTTGATTTTAAATTGAATCATAATATATATAGATTTAAAATAAATTATTAATTCATTTAAAGTTTATTATAAAATATTTAATATTATTTAATCAATTTATGACTTAATTTAATAGATGGATATTTAATTTATCTATTAATCTATTTTAATGAATTAGATAAATGGTATCCAATTCACTCATTTAAAAAAAATTATTTCTAAATTTTTTTATTCTCTCTCAAAAATATTTTTTTCTTTCTAAAAATTTTTATTCTCTCTCTAAAAATGTTTATTTTTTAAAAATTTTCTTTTTCTCTCTAAAAATATTTATTTCTAAAAATGTTTTTTTCTTTAAAAATTTTTATTCTCTCTAAAAATATTTCTCTCTCTAAATTTTTTTTCTTTCTCTAAAAAAATATTTTTGTCTCTGAAAATTTTAAAACTCAACACTTTGTGTTATGAACTTTTGTAAAAGTGAAAATGTTGAATAAAAAAAAAAAAAATAAATTAGATATCCATTAGATTAATTTTTAATTAGATATTCATTAGATTTTTAATAGATTCAATAAATGTTTTGGATAAATTATTTGCTATTTATAACTAAATTTAATTTAATAAAATATATTATTTTAATTAAATAAATTGAATTTATTTTAATATAAATAAATTGAATGAATTAAAAATTAATGAATTTTTTTGCCTCAAAATATCATGATCCCATGAAGACAAATTTTTAATACAATTTGTAGGATAATGCGACCGTTAGCACTGCATATATTTAAATCTTTACCTAGTACCCAAAAAAAAGAAAAAACGAAAATGCTAATTCTTACCAATAGCATTTCGTAGAAGATTTTACGAATGACCTGCGGCTTATATGGAGCCACATAACTACCTAGTAAAGAAAGATGCCAAGGCTTCCCCGTTGTACCCTTCCTCCTCGACCCACCGTCAATTCAGTGCTTCTTTTATAGTGTGTTTGGACTGAATAAAAATAAGAAATGATTTAATTTGATTTAATTTTAATTGATTTGATTTGATTTAAAAATTAAATTTTGTGTTTGGAACTTTAAAAAAAATAAGATTTAAATTAATTTATAAATCAAATTTTGTGTTTGGAATTCATTAAAATAAGAATTGATTTTATTTTATTTTATTATTTTACATTTTAATCCTTATGAGAGGTGGTTAGAGGTAGTTATTAAGGGTAAAATAGTCTATTCATTTGAAATCAAATCAAATCCTAACAAATTCTATCAAAATTGATGGAATTTCTAAAACAAAAGGAATAAAATCCATGTGATTTTAAAAATCAAATCATTTCTTATTTTTTAACATTCTAAACACAAAATTTAATTAAATTTAATTTACAAATCAAATTATTTTCTATTTTATTACATTCCAAACACACTCTTATCATGCCTCGATTATCTAAATTTTTTATCTTTTTCAATTTTTTGGTTTTAGGTTCATTTTCACTTTACCCAAACAGTACCCTCAAGTAAAAGACTAGGTGTTTGTTTGGAAATTCGTTGGAAGCTCCAAACTTAAGTTTAGAATTTTTGAATTATGTAAAAATATGTTTGAATATTTGTTAGTTAGCATTATTTTAACATGTTTTTGAGTTCAAACATAAGTTGGGCAAAAGTAATAATTTTATCCGTTGAAATTCATTTTTCTCTAACATTCATTTTGTTAAATTTACTTTTAAGATAAAAATATCTAAACATAAATCACGTTACTAAAAATTCATTTTTAACTAAACTTAAGTTTATAAACATACTTTTAACTAAACTTAAATTTATCAATTCTAATCCAAACACACACTAGAACGACAAGTTCCTTGTTCAATCCTCTGGACGAAATTCTAATCACGCGAGAGCTACAAGAATTTGATCCTCCACTTCACACATTGTCCACCCCCAATCTCAATCAAACCCTTCTATTCTACCAAATTTCTCCCTCTCCACCATCACCACAGAGTAGCAGTGTGACTGCATCTGCCTCTGGGTGAAAAGGCTTGGTTGAACTACTGCTATGTTAACGTGCATATGATTAGGGGTGTAAATTAGTTTGAATAATATGATACTTGTTTAATTTAAATTGAATCAATTAAATTAATTTAGTTTGATTTAAATATGTTGATTGGTTTAGATAAAATCTAAATAAAATAAAGTTTAATTGATTTAATTTTTAAGTTAAAAGTTTCAGATTCAAAAATTGAATCAAACTAAATCATATATATATATATATATATATATATATATATATATATATATATATATATAATGTCCTTTTAACACAATGCATCATAATAACAAATCAGAGTGCATAACATTTAATTTAACTAACCAATTTATATAAATATAATGATTAAACTAAGTATAGAAGTAAAAAAAAAAAATTAAAGAACGTGCAACTTGATTTATTCCATGTCATAAGTCAAAAGCTTTTAAATCTTAATCACAAAATATTAACATAGCAACTTAACCCAAAAAAGATTTATAATATATAACAAACAATAAGTCCAGAAGTATAGGAAAAAAGTTCATTCAACTTGAAACTAATCTTCAAAAAGTTGTATTACATGCAGATTATTGTTGTGAAGCAACTTAACACAAAAAAAAAATTATAATACATTACAAACAACAAGTTCAAAAGTATATACCATAATCTATTATTAAGGTCATACAAATTAATCAACTTATGCCTTTATTTATATAAGGACTAAATACTCAACTGAAAATTTTAAAATAAATAGAGTACCATACATCAAAGGTACTAACTGAGTGTATTATCAGTAGATTAGGATAACATGTTGAATATATAATTTTGGAATTTGTACTTTGATCTTGTGTTTATTGAGATAAATAAATTTGATTCATTTCTAAAAATTTTTTCATGTGTTTATTATGTATTTTTTTTTGTTATGAAAATTTAATTTTTTAATTAATTTTTGTATAAAAAAAAGTCAATTTGACCACTTGAATCAAACTAATTTATAAATATCAAATTTGATTTAATTTAGATTTAACTATTAAAAAATAAAAAAATTAAATTAAATTAATTAATTTAAATTTATTTTTTTCATAGAACTGAATCAAACCAACCTAATTACACGGATACGTAGGACATTGATCATGGAAAGAGAGACGCGGTTGACTGTTTGATGACAAGTAGCTTTCTTTTTTTTTTTCTTTTGAATTTTTAAGATGTAAGTTGGCTGAGATAATAAAAAATAATAAGACACTATGTCCCCCCCCCCCCTTTCCTGTAAAATAGCACCGTTGAAAAAAAAAAAAAAGAAACTCATTTACATGTCATTTTTTTGTAACGATTTACACGTCAAATTTTTTTCGTTGGCTTTGTGCATTTAATTTATGGATGGACCTTCCTTGAGCCAAAGGATCCAAGTATAGCTATCAAAACGGACAAGTTTCACTCATTTGGATCAAGTTAACTCAGGTTGAGTTATTTTTAAATTAGGTCAAATTGAATTATATGAGTTTTAAGTTAATATTTTATTAGTCTAATCTGTCTTATATAATGTTAACGGATCAAGTCGATTCGATCTGTTGTAGGTGAGTCCATTCGATTTGAGTTAATTTAAACTATTTTTTTATTTTATATTCACTTTTATTAACTCAATTTATCTATTTTATCAAATTATTCGGATTGATTTATCGGACTTGACTTATTTTTACGACTCTAGACCCAAGGCTCAAAATCTTTAACCTTATCACAGTGAATTAATTAAATATTTTTTAGTTAGCTATAAATATAAGACAAAAGGTATGTACAAAAAAAAAAGAGACAAAAGGTGAACACATGTTACCTCTCATTTGACTTTTTCCTTAATAGAAAATTCAAGTATGATTTTTTTATATTATTTTTTTCTCACATCACTTTTTATATTATTCTTCATATTATTGATTACATTATTTTCTCTTCGTCACTTTTTCTTACTTAATCACAACCATTAAAAAATGGCATAAAAAGGAGTGTACGGGAAAAAATGATGTATGAACATCATTTTTCTAAAAAATTATTGGTAATCATTGAGAAATGTTTTATATAAACCAAAATACGTATACCTTATTTACATCATATGTTAACATAAGAGAGATATTAAATTATATTATATGTGACTGTAACATTCATACGACATACAAAATAATTTTGTAAATGAATTAAATAAACTTAAATATATTTTAATTAGATAAATAACGTACCTGATAATCATTAGGTGAGATCATAAAATCTCTCTATGACCGCCATAAAAGTGATCGGGCAAGGCAAACACAAATAGGCTCATTTAAAATAATAAACACTTATAGTACAGCTTGTTTAATTCATAAGTCATAACTTAAGTTTTTTTTTTTTTTGATCTGGCATAACTTAAGTTAATTTGTTTTTTATCAATATTTAATTTATTAATGAGTTAATTTAGTGACATTCTTATTTAACCTTGACAACCAATAAAAATTGGGTTAATGAGTTAATTCATTAAAAGTATAATAGTTAACAACTTTAAACTTTTCTTTTTTATACTAAAACATGATCCACCCTTGATTACGGTATTAGAAAGAAATAAATTATCCAGAAAAGATTGAGAATATACTTTAGTAGAAAAAAACTTACATAAATGAAAATTAGCATCACTGTATAGCAGAAGTTATTAAGTTCACCGGCTGAAAATACAGATTCATATACATGAATAAGAAGCCAAATATACCAGTTCATTTAAAACTTTAAAATATTAATATAGAGTTGGTCCAAGTGGTAATTAAATTTGAACACCTTAAAAATATGGTTAGAAGTTTGATTATTGATTTATGTGTATGATAAAAATGTGATTAAGAACAGTCATCTTCTTCAAAATTAATCAATATCATGATATATTAATCTTTCACTTATCAGACAAGAAATATTACGGAGGAGACCAAAAAATTTAAAACTCTAAAATGAGCACTATGATTTCAGTTAGAAAACTGAAATACTTGTTTATCACCGTTAATCCTCTAGGATCTCAGATTGCAAATTTTTACAGAAAAAAAAAATTATGTGTATTATAAAAACTTTTCTTCAACTGGTTGTGTATTATATTACAGTCTTGCTTGTCAGGTAATTGTCACAAACATAAAATTATCTTTGTTAAATGCTTTTATTTATACACGTGATACTGAATTCGGCTTCAATTTTACGGTGTTGTGATTAAAAAGTAAATAATTCTTATATTCTTATATTAAATAATGCATATAATTTTTTTATATTTTATCTAATATTATTTATTATATATTTTTTTATTATTTTTCTCACTCAAATATATCTATTAAAAATAATATAAATAATACATACACTCTTTAAAAGAATATAAAATGATTATTTTCTAAAAGCAAAACACTTTCTCTGTATAAGACTATAAGGTGTCTTTTTATATATATATATTTGTATAAGGTGTCTGAAATTCAATTACGTTTATTTTTTGTCCAAATTTGAGAATATTATTTAATTGCAAAATTGAGAATGATATTATATTTTTAATTTGTTATTGTAATTTTTTTTTATAAACATTTGTTATTGCAAATTACACAATATAAACTTTTCAATCTAATTTAATTTTCTTGTAGAGGAAATACAATTCAAAATTTTTACCAACTGACAATTGCATATTTAAATTTGCTTAATTTTTAGGAAAATATTATATTTTTTAACACTCGTTTAATAAAATTTTATATATAAATTACTTTAAATAAGAATGTTGAACAAGTTAAGTTGACTCATGAACTTATGATTTTTGACCAATCTAACTCACAAAATGTAGGTTAAATTAGGTTTGTGAATTAAGTAAGGTTAAAAAATGCATCAATTCGCAAGGTACGAATTAGATAGTGGATTTGAAAAATGTTAACCCGTTAAACCCAACCCCTCCACCCAAGTAGTTTTTTTTAATAAAAAGTTATTTAGTCATAGTAACATTTCAAGTTATTTTTTTCTTGACTTTTCTGTAGTGTTAATTAAATTTAAGTGTATGTATTATGGTCACATTGAGGATGTGAACGTGACCATGTAAATAGAAATGAAAAACTCATGAAGCATTTGAAGAACCAATGCGATGAAAATCTAATGAATTGCTTATATAACAAATAATATATTGAGAAAAATGGGAATAAAGTAAATATTTATGTTAATTCATGTGTTATATATGATAATATTAACTTTAATTAGTTAATGTGATTTGTTATTTATGACTTTTTTAGTATCTATTAGTTTATTTTAGTTTATTTAAGACTTATATTAATTTAGTAAAATTTGTTATATTTATTTAACTTGTGTAATTAAGGCTTATTATATTTGTATAAGAATATTTATAGAATATGTTACTTCTAATTAAAACTTGTTATGTAGCGATTTTGAATTTCGACATTTATTTAAGCAATTTTTTTTAAATATATGTTTGAGTCACGAGTTTAACTTAACTCAATCCACTTTTACACGATTCAAATTAAGTCAGGCTAAAAAAAAAGTTATTAACTCAATTCATTAATTTAATGAACGGATAAAATTTAAAAATATTACAAAACCCGCGTAACCCATCCGAAAAAAACCTCTAACTTTATACATAAATAAACTTATCCAAACACGTATTAACTCATTCTCTACCATAATTTTCGTGGTGCAATGATTATTGTTTTTATTCATTACAGTGAAAGGTTGAAAGCAACCAGAAACAAATCAAATTAACAAAAGCATAACGCCCGCGCATAAATGACGCATTTTTAATTGCTCTGTCACATAGAGACACATAACTATTACTATATTAATTAACATCTTTTCTACCTTTCTCTAATGTACCAAAAAAATTAATATCATTCAGTTAAAATAATAATAATAATATTCTTACTATTTTTTCTCTCATTATTTTTTATATTATTTTTTATATCATTAATTATATCACTTTCTCTCACTTAATTATAATTATTTAAAAATGATATAAAAATAATATTTTAAAAAAATAGTGTGATAGCATCATTTTCCGAAAAAATAATATCATCTCTATTTTTTTTAAGATCGACCGGTCTACCCTACTTTTTGTAATGTGAATAATACATTATGTACAAGTAACATATATGAAGCCAAATACATAAATAAATAATAGGTCCCACGCGCTTTTGATTTTTTTTTTTGCAACTGATGATTATTTTTATTATTATCTTTTTAAAAAATATTGCTAATAAATGTCCTAAAAATATTTATTAAAAAGTTAAAATAAATTTTTTTATAAAAATAAAAATTTCAATGTATTAAAAATTTTAAAAAATATATATATTTTTTTATAAAAAATATTTTAATTTTTTAAACAAATACTTTTAAAATACTTGTTAATAAAATTATTTTAAAGAAAGTATAATTATTTTTTTCTAATATTCGTTTTAATGTAGTCACAAGTCCCAAGCCAAGTTTGAAGTTATGGCTAATTGACTTTCAATTAAGAGAAATTGAATAATTATAATTATACACACTTTTATTTATATTACTTTATATTAATATAATTTTTATTAATTAATTACATCTAATTTTATTTCGTTTTTTATATGTCTTAATTCTAATTCTACCACGGTGATAGATATGAGATATACATTAAGTAATGTGTATCGATACATATTAAGCAATGTGTATCTAGTTTTTTTTAAATAAATTATACTATGTTTATGTATTAAGAAAATCTCAACTATTAATTTAAGTTTTTTTTTCTTTTATGTAAAAGTATTTTAAATCAATTGTGAATATTCTTTTCAATCTATTTTAAGTGTTATTTTGGTGTAATGCACAAACATTAAGAAAAATTAAATTAATTATTAATTATAATAATTTTGTACTAAATTACTTTTATTCATTTCAATTGATTAATTCATTTTAGCATATTCTTCTAATTTTTATGAATAGTTGAAACTATTAAAGTATAAGGATAAAAGTAAAAAAATAACAATTAATATTTTATTAAAATGTGAAAACATTACTTATAATAACCAAAATTTTGTTACCACAATAACACTAAAATATATCATGGGAGTACCTTTTTAAAGCATACATTTATTTCTATTATAAAAATATGCAATAATTTATCTTCAATTAAGTATCATTTTAGCATATTAATTATAGTCAGAAATTAGTAGCGATAATTTTTTTTTTTTTTTTTTTTTTAGTTGTTATAATGTTTTTTATTAACTGGTAAGGAGTTGGTTTAGGTTGTTTTTTTTTCTAGGTTTTCCTATTTAATGTTCAGCGTAATATTAATAAAATATAGCAAACAAAATTTAAAAAAGATTTAGAAAATTTTGTAACTTAATGATGAATATTTTTGTAATGATTTATATATTATAAAAATACTATTAAAGCTGAAAAAATAAGTATTTAATTATAAATATATTAAAAGAACTTAATTTATTTTAAAAAATGTTATATTGCTTTTAATTTGTGAACCATTCAAACATTCAATATTATTTTAATTTAATTTATCAAATTAATATGTAAACAAATATTTTATTATGGAAATAAAAACATTTAACTATTTGTCTCTAAATTCAGTTAAAAAAAAAAATTGTGTCTAAACTTGGATAACACGCCTACAACAGTGTCCTGTTCCAGGCTTCAAACTCTCTGCCTTTCCCTCTTTATAAAATCGTTCACTTCAAGTAGCAACTTCACTGCAATCACTCACAACTACAACCCCAAACATTCATCTTCTTCTTCTTCCTTTGTGTTCTTCGTTGCCTCTTTCAAAATCGATCTCCCCCAAACCCTGATCTCACTTACCTTTCCCCCTCCCCTCTTCAATTCTCTACTCTGTTCCTAACTCCCTTCCTTCCTTCACTCACCTTTTTCTTCCAACCCATTTCGCTGCCAATGGATCATACAGAACCCAAACCAAAGACCAATCCCACACAATTACAAACTCTCCCTCCCAAGAGAGGCCAAATGAAGATCAGGATTTTCAAGACCATCGCTGCGGCGTTGTCGTGTTCCGGTCGTGGGCGCCGACGGCGCAACAAAGAAGAAGATGGTGCTCCTGCTCCTCTCAGCTCCACTTCCACAACCCCACCAGTTCGAAGTGGATACAGTTCTGAAGCCTAACATCGCCTCCTGCTTTCTGGCTTCTATCTATTGACTCCAAAAGCTGTTTTTTTCTTCTTCTTTTTTAACTTGATTTTCTCTTCAGGGTCTGGTAGCTGCTGATGTTATTACTATTTTTTTTTTTTTTTTTCTGTTGGGATTCTAGTTGAAGGCCAAAAAGAAAAAGGGCTAGAATCCCAAAAAGAAAAAAGGCAATATATATATATATATATATATAAAATGTCGATTTAAGAGTTTTGTATACTGATTTTTGCGTAGGGGAATTTTGCAGTGACCCTGATTTTAATTTATACATGTATATATAAATATATGCATATAGTTGTTGACGTTGTAAATTAAATTTTGCAGCTGGTTTTGCTTGAAAGTTATATTTGTTAACAGTCTCACGTTTGTATTATTATTTTAATATAATTTATATATTTATTATGTTATTCTACTTAATATTAATTACTTTGAAGTTAAAATTTGACATGATATATTTTGTTTCTGTCATTTATTTTATTAGATTTCTCCATCACCAATTTTACTATACTTGTTTGGTTCGTTTAAATTTTTATAAAGAGAAATGTTAAGAATTTTATTTCATTTGTCTTAATTTTTTAAATATTATTTATATATTTGTTAAGTCATTTTATTTAATATTAATTAATTTTAAATTAAAATTTTACTTGTAACTCTTTATTACAATATATAAATTTTATGGAAATTTCGATGATTGCAAGTGTGAATTTGTTGCAGATTGATCGCTTCGTCATTTATTTCTTTCGATATACAGTGAGAGAGGAAGAGACAGTTGGGCTATTGTCGTTAATTTAGATGATACAAGTGTAGAGATTTCTTAGGTTTATCATTCCCTTTCAGCTTGTTAGCCTATAATCTTAAACCTTATCTCTTTCTTTTCTCCTTTTCCATGTTCTCTTCCCCAAATTATGTGGATCCAAACTTTGAATGTAACTTCCCGTTATTCCTGCACCTCTCTATTTTTAAAAATATGTTGTGAACCTAATAATTATTGACTTTTTACCATAAGGGAATCGGAGCGTGATAATCAGTAATCAGCATATGCTAGTTTGTTACTTAAACGTTAAGCGAATACTCTGAAGGAGCAGGGGAACATCGGTTAATTAGCTGTTACGGAAATTCCAATGCTGTCAGACTTATGTTTATCTAGTTCACCACAGAAGATTATTTTAGTTTACACGAAATTGGGAGAACCTATTTGAAAATTTTCACTTAGGCCAGGTCAGCCTGGAATTAAAATACTAATTAATACCTATAGCAAATGTCAGGCTGAGAGTTGAGAAACAAATAATGGCAATTTGAAGTTTTGAACTTCTTTAAAGGTCCGTTTCAACAGAAGAATTATAATTAAAATATTGAATTTTAATTTTAATTTTTTAAAATAAGAATTAGTCTAAAATTTTAAATTTTATATTTAAAATTTTCAAAAAAATTAAAATAAAAAATTATAATTCTAAATTCAATTATAATTTTATTATTTAAAGTTATGACATAAAATATTAAAAAATTATTTATAAAATTAAAATTAATAAAAATATTTATACAATAATATTTTTATAATATAATAATCATATTTTTTTCATAAAAATTTTTTTCATGATTTTTTTAGAAAAAAATAAATAGTTATTATAATATTTTTATATAAATATAAAAATATTTTTTATATAAATATAAAATCTCAATAAATATGATTGTTCATAAATAAATGTAGAAAAAAAAGAATTTAATTTTTAAACTATAAAATTGATAATTCTTAAAATATAAAGTAAAAATTGAAAAAAAATAACTTAATTATTCTTCAATTCTATAAAATTGACTTATGAAATTACAATTTTAATTTTAAGTGACATTCTAAACATAAAAATTAAAATTAAAAAATTTAATTATAATTCTAAATTTAAATTTCATATTCAATTTTAAAAGCCAAATAAATACTAAAAAAAATCCAATATTCTCGATTTATGGTTTTCTTGGCCACTTAAAAGATAATATATTGTATAAATAGGCACGTAACTGTGAAGCTACCTTTGGAGGAAATTTCACCTAGAAAAGGCCTCCCTCACACCCAAACAGCCCATATGAAGCAATCACACTTAATCTCAATCTAACATATGGTACCTTCACGGAATTGGCGTTTACATTTAACTTTAAGAGATACTTGAACAAATATATAACGAGTTTGCACTTTAAAAAAAATTAAATGGATAAAGTTATTTATCCAACAATTTATAAATATAAAAAAATTGTGTAAATATCATTATTTTTTACTGTGTGCTCTACTATAAGATCCCCCCCCTCCCAAAATGTGCAAGCAAGCAAAATCCTTTTACCATATATACAAAGATTAAAAAATGAATAAAAAGCTAAATGTAGAAGCACGGTTAAGGATAAATTCTATAGAAATGTTATTTTTAGTGTTAAATGCTCAAAATTATATTTAGTTTACATAATGTATAAATATTTTTTAAATTATTTACTATAACAATTAAGTAAAGTTGTCGAAGGTCCGTTAAATTTTGTACCAAAATAAAGTCCGTTAGATTTTTCTTATATTTAAAAAGATTGGTTTTTAAGTAGTAAATAATTTTTTAATTGACTAAGTAAATTGAATTAGTAATTTGAAATTAATATTAAATTAGCAAGAAATATGTTAGGGTGAAAATTATCAAATTATTTTTATACTATTATTTAATTATGTATAATCATAAGATTACAATACTTGAAATTAAGAATAATTCAAATGATAAGCAAGTTTGATTTCAACAACTTTGGAGCTTTTACGACGTTAAAGATTTTAACCAGCGAAAGAGACAGTTTCAATATTTCGAACGATGATTAATATTACACCAAAATTATTTGTAAAAACTTTATAAGATAAAAATATATATAATTAAAAAAATAACTAATTGAATAGTTATAATATAATTAAAGCTTTTGGAGATGCAAATATTTTTACACTCGAATAAAAATTAAATCCAAAGTTATTTTTTTAATAATTAAAAAGCTTAAAAGAACGAAAATTGCTTCATTTTAAAGTGAGAAAATGATATTCTATTAAAAAAAAGTTTAATACTAAGAATCGAATTTAAAAACCTTCTTTATCTAATCTTGTCACTTCAGCTAACCTCCTTGACCAAAAATCATTCACTCGTGAATCCAAATGAATTATGATCCACCATCATTTATTTAAAGTTTTTTTTTTCAACAACATCATCATTTTAAATAAGGTATTTTAAAATATATTTATCTTTAAAGTGAATAAATTAAAGTGTATTTATTATTAAATTTTATTAATTAAGATCACAATATAATTTAGTTTAAATTAAAAGTAAATATATCATTATTTACTTTTTTTAGAGACAAATTTACTTTAAAATATATTTTTTCATTATTATAATTATATATTACTTCTTCTATTCTTTTATTATCTATTTTTTTAAAAAAAAATCAATGAAATGTTAATTATTTTTTCTTAACTTACCTATGATTTTAAAAATTGAGAGAAAAATTAATAAAATGATAATAATTTTTTTAAAAATTCAATGATAAATAATTTAATCAAATGTAGTTATTTTTAGTTATTATTGAAATGATTTATTAATTTCCTTAATTTTTATATGACAATTTTTAAAAATAAATAAAAAAAGGGAAGGATTAATAATGAAACAATCTCAATATTTTTATTATAAATAATACATGCACTTCTTTTGATATTTAATCTAATATTATTTATTATATATTTTTTTATTTTTTAAACACACATTTTTAATATTTACACATTTAAAAAAAAATATAAGATCATCATTATCCATAATGAAAAGGACAGATCCATGCAAGTTGATTTCGATCAATTGTTTATTGCGCTTTGTTGACGAAAAAACATGGAAAAGTGCTACCGCCATTATTACAAGTTCACCGATAAAACACTTCTATGTTTAATTTAATTTGTCTAGATTCCCTTCCCATTTGATTGGTTATTAATTCTATCACGTGTACTCCTAAGCAAATAATTATTTCTTAATCAAGAATATGTTGTATTTTGACCCAGTTCATATTCGTGCCTTATTTAGTTAATTATAAATTACATTCATTTTTACAATAAGAATAATCTCGGTCAGTTTTTGCATTAATGGTTAATTTTGACATATACTCACCTTGATGCTTTAAAAATAATAATTAATTCTTCTACTAGCTTAAAATTCAATTTTGAGTAATCGAAGCAAAGAACACATTTCATTAACCACTGGATTAACCTTTTAGGTTAATAATTATACATGACATTGTAATTAAACGAGATAGAAATTGGAAAATGAAGTCATCAAAGTCCCATCCAAGGTTTAGGTGTCACATTCCTTCTTTTTATTCAGCAGTGCATGTCAAATTGTTAATTACCGTTGTCATTATATACAATGATGACAGATAAGTTGAAATAATAATATAATAAAAATAATGTTATATATTTTTATTTAATTATTTTAATACTAAATAAAAAATATTAAATAAAAAAATAAATATATTTAATATCTTAAAAATATAAAAAATATTTAATATTTTTTTATTTAATAATTAAAAAATTAATAAAAAAATTTAATAAAAAAATAAATTATTTCTCATATAATAATGATAAAAGAAGTTTAATTAACATGAGCTTCCAGGTTGCCAAAACACGTGTTTCCAAGTATAATGATAACTGGCCTAGCACGAAAATTATAGCCTGGCACGTGTTGCCTGGCACGTGTTTTCAGATCCCGAAAATTCTTCGTATTTCTTAGTGTGAACTTCAGTTTATATTAATTACGACCTCAATATAATGCCAAATTATAAGTAGCAACTAGCAATCATCAAAGTCTTACACCTCACCTGGCCGAAAACTTATCATATCTTCTTCTTCTAGATTCGGTGCATGTAATATATATTCTTAGCGGAGCTTCAAGCCCTTCCTTCCTCACCAAGCATTTGCTTTTACGTCAGGTTGTCATCACTCAATGACGAAGTTAGTGAAGCAGAACTTGTGAGCTTGACTTTGCAGTAATATTAAATATGTATTGTATGGTGGCTAATATATGGATGACGGGTCGGCCGGCCAAGGTTTATTAATACGAGTTTACGATATCCTTTATATATATTTCTTTTAATTTAAAATAACTGTCGACTTAAGGTTTATATACAAATTAAAGAAGTTATTAAATAACTTTGATATAAAAAATAAGTTAATTTAATAAAATTAATTTTTTTTATTAAAATTATAGCCTCATTTATACTTTTACTTACTTTATTAATTTTTTTTATTTCTTCATTAACACTCTCCTTCCTATAATTTATATTCATTAATCTTAATTAATCCTTCCCATTCCTTCATTAATATACCAACATCAAAATCAATAAAATACTTTTTCAATATTCATTTTAATATGCAACTACTCCTTTATTTTCATTTTAATTGAGATATTTTAGGAAAAAAAATTAATAAATACATATAGTTATTAGTATATTTATTAAGGATGAGAGAAAAATTGAAAAAAATAATTAATATCTCCTTAATATTCTAAAGTGAAAGATAAATTGAAACAAGCTAAAATTTCTGATAGTTTTTTTTTTAACCGGATGGAGTAATGTTTTATTAGCTACTTGTATCTATTAAATTATACTAATACTAATTTTAGAGTGATTTAGTTTCTTATTATATTTTCATTCAAAAAATAACATATATTATTCTTAATTTTATTTTTTAAAAATTTAAATTTAAATTATCTTTTAATTTAATTATGCATGTCATTTTTTCTGATTTTAAGCATTTTTCTCTTTAATTTATACGTTTAATACGGAATTTAAAAATATGTGACTCGCTAGTGGTTATAAAAATTGGACCTATGATCGACCTAATTAAATGATCCAACCATCAATTTTATTGTCACTGTAGCTGAAAAAAATTGAACAAACAAAAGAAATGTAAAAAGAAAAAAAAATCCACTCAATCTTGATCATCAAGTTTTACTCAAAAAGTAATGATACTGTATATAATATCTATTAATTTGAAAAGGTTTAAGTATTTTTTTAGTTGAATCACTTCAAATATTTACTTTATTCTTAACTTCTTGTCATATTTATACGATATCTTTGTAACTTATCTTCAATAAATTTATCTCCCATTTTTTCGTTGTTCAGCCATGCGAATTAAAATAATAGACGCTACCTACATACAAATTTTTGGTTAATATATGAAGTACAAATTCAGTGCCACATAATTTCAAAAAACAAAAAGGGAAATTCGTAGGACTGTATTATTGTTAAAGCAATAGTTATATAAACTCTTCCCAGTTCCTACATGTTTCTCTGATATCCAAATAACAGGAAGCAAACAGGACACATACAAAAAATAACTTGTATGAATTCTACTCTTAGAAGCATCTTTTAGTAAGAGGGAAATATTTTCAACTCTTTAAATCATATCAAGTTGACTGTATACCACACGGTAACACGAGAAATGGAAAGGTTACTATGCTATTGAATCAAATACGTAATAAAAAAAATTGAATTATCTCAAATTTTTTTCTTTCAAATGATTAAATAAAAGAGAAAAATAAATACAAATAAAATTATTAGTGAAATTTAATTATAATATATGATTTTTTTTATAATTTTTATGTTTATCTCTCTTTTTATTTGACCACTTAAAAAAAAAAATTCAAATCCAATAAAAAAAGATAGAAACCAAGGTACGCTATCAGCCCAAAAGCAAATGCCAAAACCAGATAGGAATAAAGGAAACCTTTAATTTAAGTTTGCATGATATTTCAAAATATACAGTTACGAAGAAGATAGGAGATAAATTTGTTGTACATTAGTTACGAAGACATGGTATGAATATGATAGGAATTTAAGAATAAATTTAGGGTTGAATGATTTATGATTCATCTTTATAATTGAGATTGAATTAGGGTATTTTAATTTAATAATTAGAATATGATAATTTTAATAAATTTATAAATATATTTATTAAAATATTTCTATGATAAATTTATAAAAGAAAAATATAAGAAGTCTTAAAAAAAGAAGAAATTTTATCAAATATGAGAGAATGAATTCAATTTCTGATTGAATTGATTGAGTAAAAGAAACTGTTACAAGAGATTGGTTATATAACCAATTACAAGACGGTTACAAGACAGCAAAGTAGTTAACTAACTCTAACAACTTCCACTAATTAAATATTAACGAAGATTAATAAATGTAAATAATTCTAATACCCCTCTCAAGTTGGAAGATATATATCATAGATTCCTAACTTGGATATGAGGCTCACAAACAAAGGTGTGGGAAGGGCTTTTGTGAATGAATCGGCTAGTTGGTGTTTGGAAGAAACATGAAAGAGATTGATGAACTTTTTCTTTGATGTGTTCTCTGATGAAGTGTACATCAATGTCAATGTGCTTAGATCTTTCATTCAAAGTAGGATTACTTGCCAACTGTATGGCTGAATTGTTGTCACAAAACACCTTGCAAGAAGGAATTTGAACTTGAAAAGCTCTCAGCAACTGTCTTAACCAGAGAAGTTCAGAAGTAAGAAGAGCTAAAGCTCGATATTCGGCCTCTGCAGAGGATCTGGACACCGTAGGCTGTTTTTTTGATTTCCATGCAACTAATGAATTACCAAGAAACACACAAAAACCAGTGGTAGATTTCCTGGTTGATGTGCAACTTCCCCAATCAGCATCTGCATATGCTGATATGTTCAAGGAAGGTGTGGAGGAAAATAAGATGCCTTGTCCAGGAGAGGACTTGATGTACTGCAATATATGGTGAACTGCTTGGAGATGATGAACCCGAGGCTGAGTCATATATTGACTGAGTTTATTGACAGCAAAAACAATGTCTGGTCGTGATATAGTAAGATACATCAACCTTCCAATGAGTCTTGGTTGAGAAGGGTCATCAACCAGATCTCCTTCAGTCTCACTGAGTTTTAAATTCGGGTCCATTGGGGTAGGGAGTGGTTTGGTGTTTAAGAAACCAGTATCAGTTAGGAGTTGAAGTGCATATTTTCTTTGGCATAGATGAATGCCTTTCTGAGAAGTGGCAATCTCTAGGCCTAAGAAATACTTCAAATCGCCCAACAACTTGAGTTTAAATAAACTCGAAGCAAATTGTGTTGACACAATTGATGGTTGACTTGGACTTGCAAGTATGATATCATCTACATATAGCAACAAAATGACCAGATTGGAACCTGATCCTTTAGTGAAAAGTGAAGGATCTGCAGAAGCTTGAACAAAACCATTTTGCATGATAGTTGTTGAGAATTTGTGAAACCACTGTCTAGAAGCCTGTTTTAGTCCATACAAGGACTTATTAAGCTTGCACACCATGTTTTTCCCTTTGCTTGGATAACCAAGAGGTAGTTGCATATAGACTTCCTCAAACAAATCTCCATTAAGAAATGCATTGTTGATGTCAAGTTGAACTAGTTTCCATTTATGTTGAGCTGCCAAAGCAAGCAGTACCCGAACAGTAGTTAGTGTTGTTACTGGAGAAAAAGTATCCACAAAGTCCAAGCCAAGTTGTTGAGTGTAACCCTTGGCTACTAGCCTAGCTTTATACCTATCCAAACTTCCATCAGCTTTGTATTTGACTTTAAAAAGCCATCTGCACCCTATACTTTTCTTGCCTTCAGGTAGTGGTTGTATTGACCAGGTGTTATTAGCCTCAAGAGCATTGATTTCTTCTTGCATTGCTTTGCACCATTCAACTGATTTGCAAGCTTGATGATAAAATTGAGGTTCATAGATTGAAGAGACTTGAAAAATGTAATTGTGATAAGCAGGGGACAATTTTGTGTAGGTGATGTGAGAGTCTATTGGGTAAGAAGTATTGTACACATAATCATTGAGGTATGCAGGGGTTTTATGTGTCCTAGAGGATTTTCTAGGGGCTGGTTCTGTTTGTGGCAGGGTAACAACAGATTCTGTTTGAGGTAGGTTCACAGGATCTATTTGGGGAATTGGATCTGGTTCAATGTTTATAACAGGTACATGGTTATCATGAGGTGACACAACAGATGATTGTGAGGGGCAAGGTAAAACAAGATCAGGAAATTGATCAAAAATAGTATGTGGTTGAGGAAATAATTGAAAGGGGAATGTGTTTTCATGAAAAATAACATCTCTGGATATGAGGAATTTTCTAGATGTTAAATCATAGAGTTTATAGCCTTTGTAACCAGTAGGATAACCAAGTAAAATGCATGGTGTAGCTCTAGGTGAGAATTTATTTCTAAGTTGTGGAATAGTGGCAGCATATGTCAAACAACCGAATACTCTTAACCTTGCATAAGTTGGAAGTTTGTTGTGAATAACCTCATAAGGTGACTTATCTTGTAACAAAGGAGAGGGAGTTCTGTTGATGAGATGGGCTGCAGTACATACACTGTCACCCCAAAATATGATAGGCAACTTAGC
The DNA here is from genome assembly GCA_029884605.1 of Ormosia emarginata. Classification (NCBI taxonomy): domain Eukaryota; kingdom Viridiplantae; phylum Streptophyta; class Magnoliopsida; order Fabales; family Fabaceae; genus Ormosia; species Ormosia emarginata. Next base: position 18,289,149 of record JAQQTP010000085.1, read on the forward strand.
TTGAAACATGAGTGCTCTAGCTATGTTGAGTAGGTGTTGGTGCTTCCTCTCCACCACAGAATTTTGTTGTGGTCTATATGGGCATGAGAATTGGTGTTGAACACCATTATTCTGCAAAAATTCAGTCAAGTCCAACTCTTTAGCATTGTCAGATCGTAAGCCTTTTATAGTTTTGTTGAATTGTTTTTGAACAAAAATAAAAAACTGCTTAATCTTTGTTGGTGCTTCTGATTTATGACTTAACATATAGACCCAGGTGAATCTACTACAATCATCCACAATTGTTAAAAAGTAAGTCTTGCCATCATAGGTAGATTGACTATAAGGACCCCATATGTCACAATGAACTAAATCAAAAGGATTTTTGGACATGTTATTTAAAGAGGCAAAAGACAATCTCTTGAATTTGGCTAAAGGACAGATTTGGCATTCATGATAATTGAAATTAGAAGGTACATTGAATGGAACTTTAGTACTAACAACTTTCAATACATGGTCAGATAAATGACCTAACCTAGCATGCCAAAGTTTAGCATTTTGATTCAAAGTTGATGGAAAAACAGAATTCAAAACAGAATTGCAAATTTGCTGCTCATTAAGAGAGTTTTTAGAAGAGAATTTGAATGCCTTATTTGATGCAAATGGAGAATTCATGGTGTAGAGACCATTGTTTAGGTCACCATTGCCAATCTCCTTCGGTTGTTGGATTTCCTGGATGAAAAATTTAGTTGCAAAAAAAGTTAATGACATATCAGTATGCTGTAGTAGTTGACTGACAGATACTAAGTTGACACTAAAAGTGGGTATATATAACACATTGTGTAGCCTAAGTGTTGGTGAGAGATCAATTGAACCAATGGCACTAACAGGCACTTGTGTTTTATTTGGTAGTGTGACATGTTTATTATGCATATAAGTGAAAGAACTAAACATGGATAGATCACAAAGAATGTGAGGTGGCACCTGAATCAAATATCCAAGTACCATGATTGGAAGAAGACTCAAATGTGGATAGAACCATACCTAGGCAAGAATTACCTTCTGGATCAGATTCAGGTGAGCTAGCCTTAGCCATTTGAGCTTGAATGAACTGCAGCATCATCTGATACTGCTGAGTGGACAATGAAGATGAGCTGTTCGCATCAGCATCTTGGTCAGTAACATGATTAACTGTGGCAGCAGTCTTGGTTCCTTGACCTTTCTTATTGTATGATGGTGGATAGCCATGGATCTTGAAGCATTTTTCTTTGAGATGACCTAAGACACCACAATGTGAGCAAGTGGGTCGTTCTTTCTTGGTGAATTTTCCTAAAACTTATGTACAAAGACAAGCCATTTGAGATTCAGTGATCATTGAAGGAGTTGCTACTTGCCTATGCTTCTCATCTTGAGAGACAAGAGCAAATACCTGATCAATAGATGGTAAAGGATCCATCAACAAAATTTGGCCTCTCACATTTACAAAATTTTCGTTAAGCCCCATCAAGAAGGTGAAAACACATTCAGTTTGAAGATGATCCAATAAAGATTGAACTCCACCACAATTACAAGTATGAACTGGTCGATATTCACCAAGTTGTTCCCACATAGCCTTGAATTTGGTGTAATATGAACCAATTAAAGATGATCCTTGTGTGCAATTGAGAACTTCTTTCTTCAATTGAAACACACGTGGTCCGTTTTTCTGCTGAAATCGCACATGCAGATCCCGCCAAATGCGAGCAAAGCATTGGCGAGTAAATGACACGCGGCAAATCTCTTTGGTGATTGAATTCGGGAGCCAAGAAGATGTGATCTTTGTTGTTGCGGATCCAAGCGCGATACTGTGGATGTCCCTCATTAGGTTTAGGAATTGTGCCATCAACGAAACCTACCTTGTTCTTTCCATCGAGAGCCATAAGCATAGCTCGGCGCCATGAACTGAAATTGTCCTCATTCAGAGGTTGAGAAACAAGAACGAGGCCTGGATGATCTGAAGGATGCAGGTAAAAAGCATCATCGTGATTCTGTACTTGAATCGCCATTGATGAATTTGGATCAAGAACAGAGAAGAAGATGATGAACGTAGGAACAGCAAAGCACCAAAAAGATGATCAAAGAGCAGAGGAAACTAAGCGAATAAACGTGATGAGGGATCGAATGCGGAAAAAATTTCTACTGATACCATATCAAATCTGAGAGAATGAATTCAATTTCTGATTGAATTGATTGAGTAAAAGAAACTGTTACAAGAGATTGGTTATATAACCAATTACAAGACGGTTACAAGACAGCAAAGCAGCTAACTAACTCTAACAACTTCCAGCTAATTAAATATTAACTGAAGATTAATAAATGTAAATAATTCTAATAAATTTCATTAATAATAATAAGATACACATTAGTTAAATATATATCTTATTTTAAGTAGTTCAATTAAAAAAATTAAACCTTTTTTAAATTAATAAGTATCATAGAAAATACCACAAGTAATTACATAAACTTAAAAAGCTCCAGCACGCGACACATGGTGTGCCTAATCGGAAGGAAAAAGAATTGAAAATTCAAGTTTAAATGCTAACAAAAGAACAGAGAAATAATTTCAAATTCAACAATAGAATATATGAATTAATTCCTTTGTCTATCTTGATCTAGTCCTTGGTCAGACAGAGCCTGGGTTTCTAGTCTGGATCTAGCTGTCCGATTGTCTCTCTCCCGTGGATGTTTCTGTCCAAACAAAGCATTTAGCAATTAGCAATTAGCAATTAGCAATTAGCATGATTTTAAAGACGATATATTTACAATTACAATTACGATAATAATAAAATACTAAGTTCAGCCCGGGCCCAAAAGTCAAAGTAATAGAACATACCTAAATACCTAATCCAGTCGAACGTGCAATATTTTTAAAATTCAACCGGTTATTGAATTAATGACTGCACTAATTTACAGTTTATTAATGATTGAATTTTTGATAATTAAATATATATTTTAATATTATATAATATATTAAATAATATATTAATATACTAATATTTTATATTATATTACTTAATGTTTCAAAAAATTTATTATATAATAAGTGAAATATTTAAATATATAATATATTTAAAAGTTTAAAAGATATCACACTTATAAATTTTGCATAGAATAGTAAGTGAAATATTTAAACATATAATCTATATAAAAAATAAAAATAGGGACAAATATTTTTATGCATTTTTTGTGTTATATATATGAGCATTTATAACTTGATATTAAACTTTTACTTAGTTTAAAAATTATTTTGAATGAGTTTAAAATTTGTTAAAGAAAGAATGAATTCAATTTTTTTAAAAATAAAATTGGTTAAAACTAGTTTACTATCGATTTTTTATTGATTTGGCCAATTCTTAACTGATTATCTCATAGGTCGACTATGTGGGTTATATGAATTGGACCATGACTAATTCACTGATTTTCAAGTCCCATTTTTTCAACATTTGGAGAGAGAAATGTAGCAAACTAGCATTCTTGTTTTCAATCTTGCTTCCTTGTATCTTTTCTCTTGTTTAGATGAAATTAATTTTACTCAGAACCCTAAAAATATATTGAATTTATGCGACGTGCATGTGAAGAACTAAAGAAAAAGGAATTAACTAAAGTGTCATATCAAATTTGTAATTGGTTAGCTGACATTGATAGTTGTTTTGATGATAACAAACATGATGAAGATGACGATGGTAAGACCAAGTCCAAGATGCTCAAGATTAGCTCTAGGACTTAAGATATTTTGTACGGAACCTTCTTGGATATCTCATTGATTTTGCATGAAAAGATGAAAATAGTTTTTAAATTAAATATCCAAATTCAAATAATGGTTTTGAAAGCCTTTAAAAGTGTTGAAAGTTATTTTTCAACAGAGGTATTCAAATACCATTTAGAGGTATTCGAATAACATCATTTTGAACCGTTTTTACAAAGTTTTTAAAACAGTGGTATTCTGATACCCCCCAAGGTATTCTGATACCCCGCTTCAGATCTGTTTTTTATGAGTCTTTTGAATCAGTGGTATTCTGATACCCCCCAAGGTATTCTGATAACCCACAAATCTATTTTTAGAAACTAACGGACATATTTGCATTTAATGTGGTATTAATGGCACCCGACTGCTAGTTTTCTTCATTGCTCTATAAATAGAGACCTTGGGTCTCTTCTGAACAATGCCCAACCATCTGAATTATTTTTGCTTGTGCTAAAACGTGATTTACTTATTTTCTCATATTTTCTGTACTTTTTTCGCTAAAACTTTGAGATATCCTAAGAGAGCTTCCTGATGCTTCAATTTGTAATATTTACTCTTTGTGAGAGTTTCTCTTCGTCTATATTCTGGTTCTCTATAAAAGGGTGAGGTATCCCTTATTATAAAGAAGGTGATGTATATTTCAAATAGGGTGAGGTATCCCTCTAGTGCATAGGGTGAGGTATCCCTATTGTGTAAAGGTTGCAAATATCTGTTTTAAGCTTGTATTGAATAGTAAAAAATCTCGAACTGTATTTCGAGAACTGGACGTAGGTTACAAGTGGTTGGTGGTCGAATCAGGATAAATATCGTGCCTGTTTTTCTTATCCTTAATCTTTATTTATCTGCATTCAATTTAATATCTCTTGTAATTTATTTATTAGTTGTTCTTCTTCTCTTCCTTTATTTCACGTTGTTTTGATATTTTATTTTAACATACTTAATTTGTTCACGCTTTTGCGAAAAGTTTTTATATACTCAATTCAGCCCCCCTCTTGAGTACTGAAGCCACTTGAGTAACAAGTGGTATTAGAGCTAGATTCTTGTATAAAGAGTTTAGCTGTTCAAGAGTATATGACTTCATCATATTTTTTCAGAAGGAACTTCCATAAACTGACCATCCTTTTTCAATGGGGATGGTTATGCATATTGGAAGAAAAGAATGAAAATTTTCATCGAAGCTATTGATCTAGATGTGTGGGATGCTATCGAAAACGGCGCATTTATACCTACGCAAGAGATCAATGGTATAAAGATTGAAAAACAAAGAAGTGAATGGTCTAAAGATGATAAAAGAAAAGTTTAAAATAACTTGATAACCAAAAATATCATTACCACAGCTTTGGGACATGATGAATTTTTTAGAATTTCAAATTGTAAAACTGTTAAAAAAATGTGGGACACTTCATAAGTTACCTATGGCGGTACTAGTGAAGTTAAGAAGTCGAGAATTAATTCTCTTACTTATGAACATGAATTATTTACAATGATGTCGCAACCGGAATCGCGACGGGACGACCGAAAAAGATTAGGGTTTTGAAAATCAATGGAGTCGCCACCAATGTTTATTTAATTTGGGAAAATATTAGAAAAACCCTTAAAATAGGCAAACTAGTTTTTTAGAAAATGAGTTTGAGTTCAAGAGTCGATTACAGGTTGGGAAGGTGTTAGCACCCTACATTGCCCGTTCCAAGAACGGTACCTTAAGTTAGTTGTGCAAATTTTAATAATATCAAATGTATTTATTTTACCCTTTTTAAAAAAATAAAATAAAAAAAATAACTAAATTATGAAAATTTATTTTTGGCTTGATAGAATAGGGATTCTGCTCCTACGTATCCTCGGGTGCAATGAGGAACTTAAAGTCACATAGTTCTGTAGAAAATAATTTGTGGGTTGGTTGATTTTAATTAAGGAAAAAAATTTTGAAAAATAACTTTGTTTGAAAACAAATTCATTCTTGCATAGGATTCAAGGTAGCACTAAGCTACTCAATAAACCCTTATGATCCAAATGACACTGAAGATAACATCCGCTATTCAATCATCATCATTGGTCATTGCATTGATTAAAATATTTTATTTTTTTATTTTTAATTTTATTTCTTTTGTTTTTTTATTTTTTATTATTATTATTATTATTATTATTATTATTATTATTATCATTTTTTAGAAACCTATCACAACACCAACCACATTTTCCTTTTATTATTATTGTCTTATCCTTGCTAATAAAAAGGACCAACCCACGTAATGTGGGCTCATAGCATGCTGCAGCCCATAAGCTCCCACTCATTGTTTTGTTATCATATTTTTTTATTCAAAATTTGTCATTTGAAGAAAGTTCCAGAAACCAAGTAGTGAAGTAACAAAAGAGAAGGAGGAAAGAAGGTGATCGAACCTCTGGAAGAGTGATGCCGTAAAGGAGAGATGGGCGGCGCGCGAAGGAGCTTGGCGGCACAAGGTGCAGCTCGGACGGGGATGGCAGCTGGTGCGATGCCGGCGGCTCACGGGACGGACCTGCGGCACGAATAGAGGCTTAGTCCGGTCTGGGCGGTGCACGGCTGAACGACGGCAGTGGACATTGCGACCTGGAGCGACTAGTCGTGGTGCGCGGGTCTGGTGATGTGGGTAGCGGTCAGATCCGATGACTCGGGCTGGGCTTCTCGGCAACGACGGCGTGTGGGTGGCGATCCGGCGTGGAGGATAGCAAGGGAATGATGGATCTAGCTCGGACCGGAGCGGACTACGCCGCTCGACGTCGACGACGACGGCGGTTAGCGGCCGGGATCGGCCGTAGTGTTTCGGCCTATTGTTGGTTGGAGAGGAGGGGGCTGTTTTTTTTTTTTTTCTCTTTGGGTCTTGGAAATGGTGAGTTTGGTTGTTGTTATTTATTGATGGTGGCTTATGGTTGTTTTGGGTGGTAGTGAGGAAGATGGTGGTGAGTTTGGTTATGAATGGCGATGGTGAAGGTAGGGATGGTGAGGGTTGTAATGGTTGAAGATGGATGGTTGATATGGTGATGGCGCAAGGTGGTAGTGGGGAAGATTATGGAGGTTATGGGTGGTGGTTTGAAGATGTTGAAGGTGGTGGGTGGAGGTTGGAGATGATGAATAGTGAGGGTGGTTTTTTCTCTTGAAGATGGTAGCCGGAATGTGGTGAAAGATATGGGGAAAATGGCCGAAAACTTTCGTATGATGCTCTCTGCCTTGTAAAAATTTTTCCAGCCCCCCTTTGTGTATTTAGTTAGGCATGTTATGTAGAGATTCCCCCTCTTGGCAGATGGCTTCTCCCTTTTTTTCCATGTTTTCCAACGGCACTTGGTAGAGAGATTGCCAGGGTTGACCAAGCTTGGGTCACACTTAGATTTCTCTTTTTGTGTTTGCTGCTCTCTGCTCCAAACTCCTTCTTCTCCAATGCCTGTTATTCCCCCAATTCATGATAGGCAGCTCCCCAAGGTGTGCAGGAGCTAGCTGATGAACAGCTACGAAAATCTTACATTTTCCCTTTTTTTTTTAACAACAGAAGGAAATTACATTTTTTTAAACCTTTTTTATATATTTTTTTGTTTTATTTTTATTTTTCATTTTTATTATTTTTTTAATTTTGTTTGCACAAATGAGAAAAAGCAATTATTTAACTAAGGTAGGTAAACAAAAAATTCTAACAAAGAAAACAAAGTGCTCACAACATTGCAATTAAGCTTTAACCCTTGATTAAGTGACAAAATTTTTATGGACAAAATTGGGTATCAACAGTTGTCCCCCTTTGCTTTACATTTAAAATAAATGGAAAGCAAAGGAATTGACTCAATTTTGTCTCTGAAAATTTCCTTTTCCCTTTCTTCATTTTCTTTTCTTTTCTCTCTCTTTCTATGCATTTTTTTAGAAAGCAGATTGACGTAAAAACAATGGTCATTAAAACAAGGTAAAAAGGTTGCGGAGTCGAGTATCCGTCGAAGATGGACAGAATGGTTAAAAAACTTACGGGACAGGGGACCCGTCAAAGTTGGATAGAAAGGTAAAAAACTTGAGGGGTAGGGTGCCCTTCGAAACTGGACAGAAAAGGTAAAGAGCTTGCGGGGTAGGGTGCCTGTCGAAGCTGGACAGAAAGATAAAGAGCTTGTGGGGTAGGGTGCCCGTCGAAGCTGGACATAAAGATAAAAAGCCTGCAGGGTAGCTTGCGGAGTAGGGTGCCCGTCGAAGCTTGATAGAAAGGTAAAGAGCTTACGGGGTAGGGTGCCCGTCGAAGCTTGACAGAAAGATAAAGAGCTTGCGGGGTAGGGTGCCCGTCGAAACTAGACAAAAAGGTAAAGAGCTTGCGGGGTAGGATGCCCGTCGAAGCTTGACAGAAAGATAAAGAGCTTGCGGGGTAGGGTGCCCATCGAAGCTGGATAGAAAGGTAAAGCGATGGATGCGAGGACCCGGAAAGGAAAAGGCAAATGGGTACGGGGACCTGGAAACTAAAGGCAGATGGGTGCGGGGACCCAGAATTGAAAAGGCAATGGGTCGAGGACCTAGAATTGAAAAGGCAAAGGGCGCGGGGACCCGAAAACTAAAGGACGATGGGTACAAGGTCCTGAGAACTAAAAGAAAAGGTGTTGACTTTGTAAATGCATGTGATGCTTGAGATGATGAATGATATAATGGATGCATGATGATGCAATGAATGTGATGCCTGAGGACAGTGCTTGTAATGCCTGAGATGATACATGATGCAATGGGTGTCATACTGTAGATATTCTCATGAACAAATTGGGTAAACAGAACTGACACATCAGAGCTTTAGCTGAATCACTCTTGGTTCCACAACCCTTAAGGACTTCTTCCCATAGTAGGATCAAGGTTGAACAGTAACAAAATTTGTTTTATGATTCACCTGATTATTTTTCATTTTCTCATTAATGCTCTTAAAGGGCCTGGAGCCAAAAAACTTTATGCAGTAGGCCTTAAACCTAAGAGCTTTGTTCAATGAGCATTGGGCCAAAAAAGTATTGTTCTTGATAAAAATATATATATTTTTAACTAAAGCCTTGAACCAAATGCTTCTTGGAAAAAGGGATCATTATCAATCTCATCTTCTTCAAATTTCTCTTCATTAGATGTGGCTTATATAGAAGCTTCTGACTTTCTTCTTCCAAAGATTCCTATTCCACCGAACACACTTCAATATGAATTATCTATTGAGGATGTCATTTCCTTCATCGATTGAAGTTTTTGAGCTCTTTTGGCTTGAGTTGTTCAACAAGAGACTACCCATCAAATGGTTAATTTGTACTATTGCACTCATGTTCACCGAACTTAAAGCATCATGTACCAGATATGCATGGATTCAAAAGTGGAGCAGGAAAGAAATTTACTAACTGAGTAATTTCTTGACTGACTTTGGGAGTATGACTACACAAAAGGCATTTACAAATGATAAAGACACCAGAAATGGAACAGTATGAATGCCAGAAGGGTTTTTGCCCTATTTTGGATGTGATTGATCTTTACTTGACAACTGGACATCATGACCATTCTTTTATCAGGTATTTACAAAAAAAACTGCCCCAGTGCAAGGTATCGAAAAAAAAAATTTGTCTCAAGGTAAACCAATTGAGAACAAACCTGCCCCAGTGTAAGTCATTTGATTGCAAAATTTGTCCCAGTGAGGAACTTGAGAGATTTTTATTTTGCCCAAGTGTGAGGCAGAATAGACCTAAAAAAAAAATTGCCCCAGTTTAGAGATAAATTAAAAATGATAGAGACTTGCCCCCAATGTAGAGCCAAATTGAATCAAAAGATTTGCTCCAACATAGGCCAAATTGAGCTAGAGAAAAAAGTTGCCCCAGTGTATGGCCAGATTGAACAAGGTGAAGACTTGCTAAGTCTCTTTTTCTTTTTTTCATCTTTCTTTTCGTTCTCTTCTTTTTTTTTTAGACTGCCCTTGTGGGTTTTCAGTCTACCAAAATTATTTTTTTTAAGGAACAATGCAATAGATACTTGTATGGGTATAACCCTTTTGTCTCAAAATTTAAACTTGTGAAAATAAAAGCAATCATTCATTGATCAAAATAGACTTTTTAAGGATTGTAATGTGGCCAAGGCTAGTGGTTATGAAATGAAAGATAAAAGGCTCAAACAAGTGTTTAAAGGTTAAATGAGACCAAGGATCCTTGTTCAAACTTTAAGCTTTGTCAATTACTTTTGCGCTTTCAAACACAATTTTCTCTTATTATTCTTTATTTTTTTTTCACTTTTTGTTCCTTTCAGTTTTTCTTCACTTCATTTTTTTTCATTATGCTTCAAAATAATCACCATGGCAATCAACATTTATTTTGTGATATCCCCTAGTGTAGGGGTGATCCTTGTCCAGGGTTTTTTGAAGAAAACTTTCAAGCTCAAAATGGGACAACAAGAGATAATGAAAAGAAAAGATTAATTCTTATGAAGGACAAAGAAAGACGATCAATCTTCATTTCAAATCTTAAATGCTCATTTTCAAAAATTTTAATTTAAAGACAAAATGATAATACACATCAAGTGATTACTTATTTGCTCCTTTTATTTTTCTTTTTTCTTTCACCTTTCCTTTAGTCTTTTTTGTTTTTTTTTTGTTTTTGCAACAAACACCTGCACATGTGGGCTTCATGACCACTAAATTTTCTAGCACAAGAGTCTCATGGGATCCGAACCAAAAGAAAGCAAATAAAGGAAAGAAAGACAAGAAAGACATGACAAGAACATGAGTACCAAGAACATAGGAAAAAAGAAACAAGGTATGCTGAGAGATCCATGCAAATCCATTACATTAATGCTTCAAGAAAGTTTACATAAGTTCAAAACCAGAATGAGTCACCACTAAGTTGAACTTTCTAATGTTGCCCCTGATTGACCACTCCAAACATTCGCTCTTATCACAGATGAGCATGCATAGAAACATCTGACACTGCTTGCTGGACTATTGTTTAGGTAGCCGTTGTCATCCGTGAGTTTTCCTGAAAACCCATTTGATTCATTCGACCTGAAGTCCACCCTTAACCACTTCAACTTGCTTCTTCATCATCCATTTGATGCAATCTTCTCTTTTTCATTGCACATTCAATCCTTTCACTAATCATTACGATATCTGAGAAATTCGACGACACACTCCTAATCATATGATCATAGAATGGCGTATGAAGTGTATCAGTGAAGATATCAACCATCTTTTTCTCTAACAAAAGGGGTTCTACTTGTGCGGCTATTTCCCTCCACCTTTGAGCATACTCTTTGAAGGTCTTAGTATCCTTCTTAGACATGCTTTGTAGTTGCATTCTATCTGGTGCTATATCGATGTTATACTTATATTGCTTCAAGAAAGCATCAGCCAAGTCTTTGAAACATCGTAGATGGGCACGCTCAAGATGCGTGTACCAATTCGAAGCTGCCCCAGTTAAACTGTCTTGAAAGAAGTGGATTAACAACTTGTCATCGTGAACATGGGAAGCCATCTTGCGGATATACATGGTCAAATGGTTATTTGGGCAAGTGATCCCCTTATATTTGTCGAAATCTGGTACTTTAAACTTCGGAGGAATCACCACGCCTGGGACAAGACAGAGCTCAGTAGCATCCATAATACCATAACAACATGCTCCTTCTATGATCCGTAATCTTTCTTCCAGACTTTTCAACTTCTCTTTGGACTGAGAGTTTTTAGCAGAAGAATTCAAAGGGTATTGTGGCATGAAAGTGGGGACAAAATATTGCAATAGTGGGGTTCCAGTGATACCAAAGTAATGGGCATATGGTTGAGTTGTGCTCAATAGATTAAAAGCAGGTCTATTGCTGTCAAGTGAATTGATAGATTATAGTGGTACAAAGCCGGAAGGGAGGCCATATGGTAGGAAGCTTGGCATCTAAACTTCTTGAGAACTGGCGACTGAGGGTTGAGTTATGTTGTTTGGATAAACGGTGAGTGGCATCACAACTCCTTGAGGATTAAAACCTTGGTATTGCATAGAGGTTGGAGAGAAACCGGGAGGGCGAAGAGGTGCAGCCAGATGTCCTTCGTTCGCCACTGAGGGATTCCCATTTGTGCTCCTTATATCTTCCATGGATTGTAGCATCTCCATCATCTTAGACACTTGATCTTTGAGCAGATTCACCTCATTCCTCAGCTCTTGAGTTTGTTCTCTTTCATCCATGATCCTAACTTGGGAACAAGTCTTGTAATGGTGTCGCAGAAGCTGCCTTTCTACCAGTGTCTACCCTTCTGCTTGGGGAAACATGATATGAGTATGCAATTATCAGTATGGACTAAACAACATGTATATATGCGAAGTATTGATTACTGATGCTGCTGATTTTTTTATTTTTTAAAAAATGCTATGAATGCTATGAATGCCATGATATAGATTTTTTTTTAAAAAAAATGTTATGAATGTCATGGTGATGCAAAATGATGATTCTTTTTTAGAACTGATTTTTTTTATAAAAAAATGCATGAATGAAAATGCAAAATGATAAGTTTTTTTATATTTTTTTTATTTCTAAGAATGCTATGAATGACAACAAAATGCAAGTCATAAAAAAAGATGCATGAATGATTGTCATGAGAAAAAGATAAATAAACAAAAGTATGCTCCCTGTGTGCCCTAATCATGTGGAACCTAAAAAGCTGGATTTCCTTAAAGTCATGACTCTAATTTTGGAAGTCACTATGTTCAATCTATCAGTGCAAGATTCTCAGGACAGATCTAAACTTCTAAAAGCCATGGTTTCCAGATTGCCTCTATCTCGAACGATAAGGATCCAATTCATGAATTAATTATAAGTAGGGATAAACCCTCTTAATATGACTAGTCTATGATACTGGTAACCACTTGAGTGGTGTCCCAACAAATGTCAAGTGAGCATAAAGCCCCTCAATAACAAAAGTGAGACCCCTCCTACTCCTTGGGTTCGCACAGACTCGGGTATAGAGCCCAAAATGTGTGTGAAGTAAGTGATGGTGATGTGTGTGTGGGAGCATACAAACCTGTACCAAAAATTTAAAAAGACTGAATTACCTCCCCAACCTACAAAAGTATATATACAACAACCAACCAGCAATCATCTACTCTAAGGTTTCAACAATTAAGCACAAAAAATATATATACAAGTAAATAAATAAAAATAAAACACATAATAATGCTAGCAAATATTGACATACAAAAATATTCACAAATAAATAAATAAAAAACAAAGACAAAAAAGGTAAAATAAATAAATAAAAATTATTAATAATTTACACAACTAACATCAACAGGCCTGACTCTCTAAGTTTTCCTAGTGGAGTCGCCAGCTGTCGCAACTGGAATCGCGACGGGACGACCGAAAAAGATTAGGGTTTTGAAAATCAATAGAGTCACGTTTATTTAATTTGGAAAAATATTAGAAAAACCCTTAAAATAGGCAAACTGGTTTTTTAGAAAATGAGTTTGAGTTCGGGATTCGATTACAGGTTGGGAAGGTGTTAGCACCCTACACTGCCCGTTCCAAGAACGGTACCTTAAGTTAGTTGTGCAAATTTTAATAATATCAAATGTATTTATTATACCCATTTTTTAAAAAATAAAATAAAAAAAATAACTAAATTATGAAAATTTATTTTTGCCTTGACAGAATAGGGATTTTGCTCCTATGTATCCTCGGGTGCAATGAGGAACTCAAAGTCACGTAGTTCTGTAGAAAATAATTTGTGGGTAGGTTGATTTTAATTAAGGAAAAGATTTTTGAAAAATAACTTTGTTTGAAAACAAATTCATTCTTGCATAAGATTCAAGGTAGCACTAGGCTACTTAATAAACCTTTATGATCCAAACGACACTGAAGATAACATTCACTATTCAATCATCATTATTGGTCATTGCATTGATTAAAAAATTTTATTTTTTTATTTTTAATTTTATTTCTTTTGTTTTTTATTATTTATTATTATTATCATTTTTTAGAAACCTATCACAACACCAACCACATTTTCCTTTTATTATTATTATCATATCCTTGCTAATAAAAAGAACCAACCCACGTAATGTGGGCTCATAGCATGCCGCAGCCCATAAGCTCCCACTCATTATTTTGTTATCATATTTTTTGATTCAAAATTTGTCATTTGAAGAAAGTTCCAGAAACCAAGTAGTGAAGTAACAAAAGAGAAGGAGGAAAGAAGGTGATTGAACCTCTGGAAGAGTGATGTCGTAAGGGAGAGATGGGCGGCGCGCGAAGGAGCTTGGCGGCACGGGGTGCAGCTCGGACGGGGATGGCAGCTGGTGCGATGTCGGCGGCTCACGGGACGGACCTGCGGCACGGATAGAGGCTCAGTCCAGTCTGGGCGGTGCACGACTGAACGACGGCAGTGGAGATTGCGACCTGGAGCAGCTAGTCGTGGTGCGTGGCTCTGGTGATGTGGGTAGCGGTCGGATCCGACGACTCGGGCTGGGCTTCTCGGCAATGACGGCATGCAGGTGGCGGTCCGACATGGAGGATAACAGGGGAATGGTGGATCTAGCTCGGACCAGAACGGACTACGCCATGCGACATCGACGATGGCAGCGGTTCGTGGCTAGGCTCGGGCCGCAATGTTTTCGGCCATTTGTTGGTTGGAGAAGGAGGGGCTATTTTTTTTTTTTTTTCTCTTTGGGTGTTGGAAATGGTGAGTTTGGTTGTTGTTATTTATTGATGGTGGCTTGTGGTTGTTTTGGGTGGTAGTGAGGAAGATGGTGGTGAGTTTGGTTATGAATGGAGATGGTGAAGGTAGGGATGGTGTGGGTTGTAATAGTTGAAGATGGATGGTTGATATGGTGATGGCGGCAAGGTGGTGGTGGGGAAGATTATGGAGGTTATAGGTGGTGGTTTGAAGATATTGAAGGTGGTGGGTGGAGGTTGGAGATGATGAATAGTGATGGTGGTTTTTTCTCTTAAAGATGGCAGCCGGAAGATGGTGAAAGATGTGGGGAAAATGACCGAAAACTTTCGTATGATGATCTCTGCCTTGTAAAAATTTTTCCAGCCTCCCTTTGTGTATTTAGGTAGGCATGTTATGTAGAGATTCTCCCTCTTGGCAGATGGCTTCTCCCCTTTTTTCCATGTTTTCCAACGGCACTTGGTAGAGAGATTGCCAGGGTTAACCAAGCTTGGGTCACACTTAGATTTCTCTTTTTGTGTTTGTTGTTCTCTACTCCAAAGTCCTCCTTTTCCAATGCCTGCTGTCTTCCCCAATTCATATAGGTAGCTCCCCAAGGTGTACAGGAGCTAGCTGATGAACAGCTACGAAAATCCTACATTTTTCTTTTTTTTTTTTGTAACAACAAAAGAAAATTACATTTTTTTTACCTTTTTTATATATTTTTTGTTTTATTTTTATTTTTTGTTTTTATTTTTTTTATTTTTGTTTGCACAAGTGAGAAAAAGCAATTATTTAACTAAGGTAGGCAAACAAAAAAATCTAACAAAGAAAACAAAGCGCTCACAACATTGCAATTAAGCTTTAACCCTTGATTAAGTGACAAAAATTTTATGGACAAAATTGAGTATCAACAAATGAACTAAGGAGAAAGCATTCAAGAAATGCAAAAAAGGTTCACTCACATTGTAAATCGTCTTGCATCATTAGGAAAGAATTTTTCTAACGAAGATTTGATTAACAAAGTGTTGAGATGTTTGAGCAGGATTTGACAACCTAAGGTAACAACTATATCAGAATCAAGAGACTTATCAACAATGACGTTAGCTACCTTATTTGGCAAACTTCAAGAGCACGAATTAGAACTCAACAGACTTGACCAAAGTGAGGAACATGATAAGAAGAAGAAGGGGATTCCACTTAAAGTTACCTCCACTATCAATAATGAAGATGAAGACGATGGAGATGACGCGGACAACATTGAGTTAAATAAAGAGAACCTCAGTCTACTAGTGAAGAAATTTCAGAAGGTTTCTCAAAAAGAAAGGAACTCAAAGAAGACCGTCTTTTCTCCCAAAGAAAGTTGAAAAAAAATCCTCCAAGGAAAGAAAAGCCTATATAGCATAGGATGAAAATAACATGGACTCCACTGATAGCTCAGATAGTGAGGAAGCCCATCTATGTTTTATGGCCAAAGGAGAAGAAGAAGAAGAAGAAAACGACAATGAGGTAAGTTCTGATTTATTGCATTTTTATGATGAATTACAATATGCCTTTGAAGAACTACATGATGAATCACTAAGGCTCACTAAAATAATTTTCTCATCTAAGAAAATAATTTTTTCTTTAGAAAATCAAATTCTCATTTTAAACAAAGAAATTGAAGAATTAAAAATTGAAAATGAGACATTAAGATTAATTGATGCATGCACAACTCATTCTTCACATGCTTCTACATCTTCATATTGTTCTTCATGTCATTTGCTTGAAAAAGAAATTGAAGATTTAAGGAGCACTATTTCTAAATTCACTTTTGGAAGAGATAATATAAAATGTTATTAGGAAAACAAAGAGTTATTTTTCAAAAAGGCGGGATAGGATATAACCCGAAAAATCAACAAAAATTTTATAAAAATTTCTTTATTAAATCTAATACTTCAAATAGTCCTTTTATTAAATGTCTCTATTGTGGAAAGAAATGACATAGTGCATTAACATGTAATGCAAAGAAAAACATTAATACACAAATTGGAACTAAAATGGTATGGGTTCCCAAGGGTGCTATACCCAAAATTGACTTTCAAGAACCCAAGAAAATTTGGGTACCAAAACCCAAAAATTGAAATGTATTATAGGTGTGCTTGAAGGCCAATAGCTGACTTTGGCATTTTAAAAGTGGCTACTGCAAGCACAAGACCAAAAATAATTTCAAGCTCTCTTCCTTGTTTTCATGATGCTTGGAGTTGCAATCTTGGAATAAGTATTTCATCATTGGGTAACAAGTTTTTTTCCCCTTCTCAGAATGCACCTCTGTACACGGTAAATATGTTTCTCCTTATATAGTTATTCGAATAACTCTGAAGTTATTCGAATATCATTGCATCTGATCGTGTTCTCTAGTGTTTTTCTGATAGTTCTATTCAAATAGACCTGTGGTTATTCGAATACCATATATCAGTCTTGAACTCTCATGTTTTTATAAGCTGGTCTATTCGAATAACTCAATAGTCATTCAAATAACCTGTCACATGTTAATTTCAGTTTTTCTCATTTGCATCTGAGGTATTTGAATACATGTTCATCCTTTCGAATACATTTTGTTTCAGGAATTTCTAATTTTGTGGTGGGTATTCGAACACGGGATGAGGTATTCGAATAACCCTTGGCAGAAAGTCAAGCTTACGGGCCTGATCCCTTCTTTGTTTCTGCCTTATTTTTTAATAGATATGTAATTGGCCAAATTGACTCTATAGATATCATGCTTTTACTAAAATAAATCTTAATTTTTGAGCCTGAATTTATGTGACTTCTTTTATGCCTTAAATAAAAATCACATGATGCACTTAAATACATATTTCTTGCTTATGCTTTAGCTTGCTCTTACCTCTTCATTTCTTAAGAATTTGTTGCATATGTTGAACTCTTTGTAATTGGACTAAAAATGCAAATGCATAACTGAATGTAATTGGCTATTATTTTAATGAGCATATTTACTTTGCTAAATTGATAAATAAAATATCTTTTGCCTTATTATTTTGAATGCTTATTGGCTTATGAGTTTAGCTAGCCTCTATGGATCCAAAAATTAATGGATACCAAAGAAAGTACTTTGAATATTTTTTGTAGGGTTATAACTACCTCAAGCAAACTCTTAAATGAAAAAGATTATTCAACTTGAGGGAAATGAATGAAGAGGACATGAGGAGACTTTCTTCAAGTACATTGAAATGGAATACTCAAAGGAAGAAAGCTCAAGAAGACCAATAAATGAAGAACATACTTCCTAACTCAATAAGTATCTCTATTTCCAAGCTATTATGGTATTTTATACGCTATGAATTGTAAGATACTTGTTGATAAATTGATCTTAACGACTAAATATTTTTCTTACATGAGTAGTATGCTTAGCATTGACAAAGTGCCAAATTTGATATTACCCTTTTTTTTTGTCATTGCATATAGGGTAGATAATGTTAGTTCTATACAATGCTCTGATTCCTATAACATATTTCGTCAAGGTAAAATGTTTAATATCTATGTTTCTCTTGATATATGGCAGTATTATAAGAAATTGATAACAAGTGGTAAACGTTTTATATTTGATAGCAAGTGGTAAATGTCATGATTCTCTTGATAAATGTCAATGACTATTTTGATGACTATACAATGAAATTGGTTGATCTATGAATGAATCTATCTTTGCTCATGTACTGAATATTGTGCTTATATTGCTAAATTTATAAAATTATATTCTGTTGCTATTCTTATATGCTATGAATTAATATATCTTGTTGGACTGAAATATACTCTGTTTAGCTTTATGCTTTATCTTGTCCCATCTTTTTTATCATGACAAAAAGGAGAGAAAAAACTTGAATTCTTTGTTTGAGAAAAGTTAGTAAAAGTCCGGTAAGATAAAAATGAAAATTTGATTCCAAAAGTAAGAGAGAGCTGTTGTGCACATCTTTGATATAAATCACTTCTTATGAAAAAGAGGGGGAGTAAGTATCTCTAAACAACTTTGTGAATTCCAATTTATATGAACTAATTCTTTTCTCAAATGTTAGTTTGTCATCATCAAAAAGGGAGAGAATATAATTGGCTAGCTGCCGTTGATAGTTGTTTTAATGATAACAAACATGATGAAGATGACGATGGTAAGACCAAGTCCAAGATGCTTAAGATTAGCTCTAGAACTTAGGATATTTTATACGGAGTCTTCTTGGATATCTCATTGATTTTGCATAAAAAGATGAAAATGGTTTTTAAATTAAATATCCAAATCCAAATAATGGTTTTGAAAGCCTTTAAAAGTGTTGAAAGTTATTTTTCAACAGAGATATTCGAATACCATTTAGAGATATTCGAAAAACATCCTTCTAAACTGTTTTTACAAAGTTTTAAAATAGTGGTATTTTGATACCCCCCAAGGTATTTTGATACCCTGTTTCAGATCTATTTTTTATAAGTCTCTTGAATCAGTGGTATTCTGATACCCCCAAGGTATTCTGATACCCCGCTTCAGATCTATTTTTTATAAGTCTTTTGAATAAGTGATATTCTGATACCCCCCAAGGTATTCTGATAACCCACGAATCCAATTTTAGAAACTAACGGACATATTTGCATTTAATGTGGTATTAATGGCACCCAATGACTAGTTTTCTTCATTGCTCTATAAATAGAGACCTTGGGTCTCTTCTGAACAATGTCCAACTATCTGAATTATTTTTGCTTGTGCTACAACATGATTTACTTATTTTCTCATATTTTCTGTACTCTTTTCGCCAAAACTTTGAGATATCCTAAGAGAGTTTCCTAGTACTTCAATTTGTAATATTTACTTTTTGTAAGAGTTTCTTCGTCTATATTCTGATTCTTTGTAAAAGGGTGAGGTATCCCTTAGTGAAATTGTGAGGGTGAGGTATCTCTCAGTAAAAAGATGAGGTATCTTTCAAAGGGGGTGAGGTATCCCTCCAGTGAATAGGGTGAAATATCCATATTGTGTAAAAGTTGCAAGCACCTGTTTTAAGCTTGTATTGAATAGTGAAAAATCTCAAACTGTGTTTCGGGGACTAGACGTAGGCCACAAGTGGTTGGTGGTCGAACCAGGATAAATATCGTGTCTGCTTTTCTTATCCTTAATCTTTATTTATCCGCATTCAATTTAATATCTCTTGTAATTTATTTATTGGTTGTTCTTCTTCTCTTCCTTTATTTCACGCTGTTTTGATATTTTATTTTAGCATATTTAATTTGTTCATGCTTTTGCGAAAAGTTTTTACATACTCAATTCACCCCTTCTTGAGTACTGACGTCACTTGGGTAACAAAATTGAGATCAACGACAATAGTTATTAAAAAAACTTCAGCCAAAATAAACAATCGCAAAATGCTTAATCAAGTTCATTGAAATGCATAAGAACGAGTAGTTAAAATTTTGAAGTAAAGTAATACAACACTAAATTATATTGAAAGTCATAAAAACCAATTAACAAAAAGTTAGCATTTGCACCTACATAATCAATATAAAAAGCCAGGTGAAGCACATTAAGATAAGGACTTAAATATATAAAATAAAGGCATAAAACAAAGTTCGTGAGATCTTCCAATTTCCCTGCAAACTTAACCATATTTTGGGCTTTTTGACCAAAGTGCTTTTAGTGATAAAACTATTTATCAAATTATCATATTTTTAAAACTATGTATTAAATTATCATACTTTTAACCACACTGATAATTTTTTTTATTTTTTTTGAATGCCACGTAAATAATGCTAACGTGGTTGATGTTATCCACGTGTGGCATTGTTTATGTGAAAACACATAAAAGGTTGACATTATTTACTTAAAAATGCTAGACCGATAGTTGTTATCCATGTAATAACGTCTGTACAATTGGTGTTATCCACGTAATAATGCAAACCGCATTGGCATTACTAGTGTATGCAACTATAAATAGACTTCCCCTCTCATTCTCACACACAAATTCCTCATTTCTCAACTTTTTACTTTCTCTCTCTAAACTTTCTCCCAAACTCTCATTTGACTGTAACTTGTGGGAAAGACATTTGAATCATCATATATGTAAGTATTTTTATTCATGATTGGATTATTTTTATTGTTATTGTTATTGTTATTGTTGATTATTTTTATTGTTATAATTATTGCTTATTTTCTTATTGTAATTATGTTAACTGTGCATTGAATATTTTTTATGGTTAATTAATTTTGTTGGTTAAGAGGTTTTAGGAATTTGTTCATACAAAATTTAATAGTTTGAATATTATTAGGGTAGCAATTTTTTCAGTTGACACATGTGTTGATTATGTTTTTTTTTTGTTATTTTCAATTGACTAAATTTGTAGGTTTCTTGAAATTGAAATTAGTAGGGTTTAGAAAAGTTTTCTTACAAAAAATAATGGCATGAATTTATTGTTATATGTAGCAATTTTGTTTCAGTTGACACATGTGTTGATTGATTTTGTACTTGTTGTGTTGTTATTATTCAGAAGTTTTAGAAGTGTAACTAAGATGACAAAATGTCTTATTGTTCTCATTTACTACAATGGAAGAATGTATAAAGGTGATGATGGTCTAATGTATGAAGGTCCTCGTTCTAAGTCTATCATGATTAAATGTGATACGACCTTTGAGCTTTTGAAAAGTAGAATTCATTTAAAATTAAGACTCCAAGAAAATCAATATGTGTCCAGTATTATATATTGATTTCCATGATGGAACAATATATTGAGAAAGATACCTCTTCCACTAGAAGATGATGAAGATGCTGCTTGCATGATAGATTACTTTGATCAGCATCCAAACTTAACTTCAATGGAATAGTATGTTGAGATAGAAACAAGTGAGCACAATGAGTATGTTGAAGCTCTTTCTGAAGTAGAAATCCAAGCTGGTCCTTTTAATCTTCATGAATCATCATACCGTACCCTATCAACACTCAATTGTCTATGACACATGCTGCTCCCTTGCTCCAACCACAAGAAGTTGTTACATCTGCAATACTTGAAAGAAGATCATCTAGGTTAGACTTTGAAACCGATAACCCACTAATCAGAGATACATTATCTGATACAAGTAAAGATGAATAAGAGCTACCTGAGGGTGAGGATTCAGATACTGACTTAGAAGAAGAACATTTTGACATTAAAGTAAATTTATAGGAACAAGTCCCTCCAATGTTAGTTGCTCTTGAATTTGTGTTTGTACCTCCATGCCCTCAGTTCTCTAAGATCAATTAGGATACATTGAGTATACCTAATAATTTGCTTAATTAGATCATTGTGGTATTTGAAGGTCAGAGGAAGAATTATATGTTGGCTTGTAATTTTCATCTAAAGATGTTGTCAAGATTGCCTTAAAACATTATTCGATTAGTAGACATCAGAACTACAATGTTGATGATTTTGATACATAAAGGCTAACTACTTGCCCAGATATGTTGATGGTTGTAATTGGAGAGTCAAAGTTATTTAAAGCAAGAAATCAAACATGTGGCAAATTACAAAATATAATGGACCTCACAGTCGGGTCAACCCATCTATGTCACAAGATCATAAGCAATTAGAGTTTCTTATGATCTGTTCTTGCATTTTTGGATATGGTTAAGCAAAAACTCGATGTACTTATATGCTTGATTATTAAAAGGATTCGAAATCAATTTAGATATGAAATGTCATATCAGAAAGCTTGGAAGGCAAAACAAATTGTCATTGTGAAGCTTTTTTGGGACTGAGATAAATCTTATGAAGTGTTGTCTAGATGGTTAGCTGTCATGTAAAGAGATATGTCATGCAAAGTGGTGGAATCTCAAATCGTTGAATTTATTAAGCGCAACAGAGTTGACTATTCAAGACAAGTGTTTTTTCGCTTATTTTGGACTTTCAAATCATGTGTTGTTGGATTCCGATATTGCAAGCTTGTTATTCAAATTGATAGTACTCATTTGTATGGTAAATATCGTTATAAACTATTGACTGCAACAACGAAAGATGGAGATATAAAACTTTTTCCAATTGCATTTGCCATTATGGAAGAAGAAACAAATGATGCTTAGAGTTAGTTATTAGTCTTAATTCAAACACATGTCACACAACAATGGGCCTTGTGCTTAATATTTGATTGGCATCAAGTCATCATACAGTTAGTGGTGAATCCATATCTGGGATGACACTCACTATATGCGCATCATGTTCGCTGTATATGACATATTAGTAGCAATTTTAACAATAACTTCCACAATGTGGTCTTAAAGAAATATCTGATTAACACAAGCTTTAAAATTTTAAAATTCAATTTAAATTAACTATACTAAAACATAATTGCTAACACCAGCTCATTCAAATTTTTGTATCAAGGTACGAACCTTTTGCATATAAATTTGAGGTCAGGTTAGAAAAGTTGACCGTTACTACTAATATGACAAATTGAATTAATTCAATTCTAAAAGAAAAATGGAGTTTGACGTATGATGGTGGCTATAGATTCGGTCATATGACAACGAACTTGTCAGAGTGTATAAATAGAGTATCGAAATGTGACAGAAATCTACCAATAAATGCATTGGTTCAAATGACATATTACAAATTAGTAGATTATTTTGTTAATTGAAAAGATGACGCAAACGAGAAAATTATGGATGAGGCAGAATAGAGTGATGATTTTATAAAAACTGAAACGTCAACATGCAAAGGACAAGCTCCCACAAAGTCCGTCGATACGATAAACTATCAACTAGATTTTTTGCCGAAGAGGCATTCAACCCTATAACACAATAAGGTGGAATTAAATATTCTTTAAACCTCCAAGAAGGCTGGTGTGACTGGGGATTGTTTCAAGCATTGCATTTCCCTTGTTCTCTTGCAATAACAACATGTGCTTCTTGGAGATTTAACCCTTTTCAATATGTTCATAGGGTTTAGACTGGAAAATATATACATAACTTATGAGGTTGATTGATGAATCATTAAGGATGAACTATGGTGGCCACCAGCTCCAGAGATTACATTAGTGCCTGATCATAAATTGCTTAGATCTAAAAGTCGACCCAAATCAACTCGACTTAGAAATGAGATGGATTGACATGAATGAGGACCGAGACAAAAGATGTTCAATATGCCATCAAGTTGGACATAATTCTCGTAGTTGTCATCTTGGTGGATCGACTTCCTTGAGGAATGACGAAGAAGGGTCATCTACTTGAGTTATGACATAATTTGATAATCACTGTCTTATATTAGATGACTATCAGTGTGTAATTGAGCACTATCAACAAGTGTTAGTTAACTATTATTGTGTATATGATGATTATCTGTGTATGTTAGTTCATTATCATTGTGTATTTGAGAATTATCAATGTGTGTTAGTTGACTATCATTGTGGATTTCAAGGATGATAGTTTCTATTTGATTATTTATGTTTAATCTTATTCTTACATTGATTTTAAATGTGTCTTCTAATTTATATTCGATAACTCTTGTTTAATATGTATATTCTTTTCATATTGTCTTATCTTTGTTGAAGACTTACCTACTGTTATTATTGTTTGCCATATTACAACGTGAGACATGACATTCCATATAAACCCAAGTTCGGAAGACCTTTCAGTACTAGAGTTACAGGAGTATTATATTTCACAACATATATGGTAAGCAAAGGAGGATCGTCATTTGCATGTTAGACATGCTCATAAATTTAGGCATATGGACCCAGATGAGCGGATGCTTCCATATCTGCACCAGGATGACTTCATGGGGGTTGCCTACATGGGATATTACATTTTTTATCACTCTTTGATTACTACATTTGTTTAGAGATGGCGCCCTAAGACACATTTATTTCATATGCCTACTGAATAGTGCACCATCTTATAGGATGATATTGGTATCATATCGAGACTTTCTATTGACGACGATGCAGTTACTGGTTGTACCCACCGTCATGATTAGATGGACCTATGTGTTGAGTTGTTTGGTTTAGGGCCAGATGCATCACAATTATCAGGTGCACGTGTTCTTAACATACTTATATAGAAAACTTTGCAAAGCCACAGACTACAAAGTGCACAAGATCGGAGGTGCTTACATATTGTTATAGCATTGGGCATTGTATAGATTTTCCCATCTTGTCCCTACATTGGTTAATGATACTGATCATAACCTTTTGAGTGCCTATGGTAACACCCTACTATAAAATTACTTCAATATATTAGAATATGTTAAAGTAATTTATATTAGCTATGTTACTAATAAACTATTTGATAAACTATTCCATATCATTTAAACCAATAAATATGGAGAGCCACGCTGAACGAAAGTTATACATATTTACATACAAAAGCCTTAACGTCAAAAATAATAAATACAATATTAACACAACTCATAATAAATAATTACAAGAGTTGTCATAAAAAAGATACAAAACTAAAACTATTTAATCTATAGATTTTTTCTTCTTTTTCCCTCTATTTTTCTTGAACTCCACAGTTGAGTCTTTTCCTGCTATTCATGAAACATAAAACGGGGTGAGAACATAATATTCTCAGTAGTAATATACATCTCATGATATTGATTCAAATATAAACTATACAATTAAAAACTTTAACTCAAAGAATTACTATTGATACCTAACAAATGACTTTTTAATTGTAAATATCAATTTCACTTATATAAATTCTAGTTCAACTTTAATTAACAAAGGAACATTATCGGTATGCTTCAACCTTATTATATAAGGAAGCCAATACTAGGGTTCAACCTTATTATATAAGGGAGTCCATGCTAAGGTTTAACCTTATTATATAAGGGAGTCAATGCTAGAGTTCAACCTTATTATATAAGGGAGCCAATACTAGGGTTCAATGCTTGGAACCTCAACTTGTTCTCATATACTAAGTGGGATGTTTCATTTGTAAAATATTCCCAAAAGTGTCTTAATACACTTAAGATAGTATATATATATGATCTCAACTAATAAGGAACTTCAAAATACCAAGAATATAATTCTTGGAAAATTCTGTTACCTACGCCTAAGCGTGATTTTACCATGCCAAGGCGTGGAAATGTTGCGCCTAGGTGTGGCAATTCTGCAAAAAATTCTGCAAAAACCGAGCCATAGCTCTAATGGTTCCAAACCAACTCCAATCTTCTAAATCTTGGATTCTAAGCCTTTTTTAGCCATAGTTATGATATATAATCATGTTAGAATCATTATACACTACTTTTAACTCATTAAACATAGGTTATGAACAAAATAAAATCATTCAAAACCTAGTTCTCAACTTTGGATTCAACACCTAGGTAAGTGTTTACAATCTCAAATCAATCACCAAGCAAGGATTAAACAAAAACTAACCAAACTTAGTCATTAAAACTAGGAATTAACCAAGAAAACTATCTTTATCTCAAATTTCCACTTTTTCCCCAAAATCCATTCCTCCAAATCTAAACTACATGAAATAGAGAGGAGCTTGGATTTAAGGAAAAGAACCCCTACCTCTTGCTTGATTGGTGATGAAGAAGCTTTGTTTCTCTTGTTGGACTTCCTTCCTTTGCTCTTCTTCTTCCATTCTCCTTGATTTTCCCTCTTTTCCTTTTTTTCTGATTTCCTTCCTCTATTTCCAGCAGGAAAACATGTGGAAAAAAGAAAAAAATGAGATAAATGATAAGGTAAAAGGTTTCTTAACCTACATTGATAAATTCATATCTACTATGAACACTTATATTTTACTAATTCAAGTTTTTCAACTTACAACAACTTTGAAATAAATAATGGGATTCATCAAAATTATTGTTTCACTATTTTCTCAAATTTTTATATCTGCTAGGGTCAATTTGACATTAAAACACACAACTAGTATACTTAAAAGTGCCAAACGGACTTTGATTGCTCTCAAATTTTAACTACATCCTTGTTACCTTATTTGTGACTTAGAAACAAACTCTCTAAGTTTATTTTCCTCAAAATAGCCATTTATGTTATTATTTGAGTTATTTTAAGTTATTTTTTGCTTTTGGGTTGTAATAAAATGCTTAAATGAACTCAATTTGTCACATAACTTAACTGACATGTTATTCAAGTATAATAATACCTTTGTAATCATATACAAGCCTAACATATTTCTCGGGATATTACACCTATGCTGCTGATCGTGGTCACTTACGTACATTAAGATTTCAACAAGTTTCTTAATATATCATTTGTTTATATTAGTTTGTTATATATACTACTTTCATTCACAATATATGACTTTAAAATTTAAGTAGGTGACATTAACATAAGGTTTTGAATGAAACCCCAACAAGGGTGCTTCAATATTATCGTTGGTTCTTTGATCAATTGAAGAATGATGAGGTTAGTATTGGTTTACATTAATTTAAATAAGTTACTTCTATCTTGCTTTTTAATTATTTGTACATATCATTTTTGCAGATTATATGGCAATTATACATAGATGAGATTGTGAGGTCACTACCAGCTTTTTGTGTGGCTGGTAGAGACATAATACTAGTAGTGGTCTCTCTCATATTTTTTTTCACATTGTTGAGTGACACCAACCAAACTGACTGATGCATCAGTTTGGTCACGACTAACCCATACCAAGGAGACCGCACTAACTTGACGATTTGTACTCAATAACATTGGCAAGAAGGCATGATGAGAATTAGCGAAACACACATCATTTACACATTGCCACTTGTGAGATTCGTAGGGAGAAGTGTGTTATTGGGAATTTCCCTCACTATGCATTTTGAGTACATGTGCTGGTATAAAAGAATTATCATACGTTGAATTTCTTGTACTAGTGCATTGATTGGGGTTGTGGTAAGTTATTTAGCAATTTGCTCTTTACTAAATGTATTTTGTATTAATGATAACATATATTATATTTGTTTCTTAGGTTGACATTGTAGAGAATCAATATGTTTGGGCTACGAACCCTAATTCAGGATTTAATATGGTTAACCTTTGAGAATCTGCTGAACAAATCTTATCTTCATTGAAGGATCATGATTGTATTATAATGACGCAGCTTCATCCAGCTCTTCTTGTAGATGACATGCTAGAGCCACTCAAGCAGTCCGATGAACAGAGGACGTGTCGTAGAAAAAGGACAGGGTTAGCAGGTACTCAGACACGACTTTGGCATTCTGAGGACTCTAATTCTTCAAGTGTGCCTAGGAATCAACCCTCAATCACTACTACTGCTACTTACTCACCATCTCAACCACCACCTACATTTTACCCAAGATATTTAGGTTACAAACCATCTACAGGATACCCACCATATCCTTTGACCTTTATCCTTACACCATCATTTCCTTACCCACCATATATGGGTTACCCATCACATATAAGTTACCCACCATATCCTCACCCATCATAGTCAAGACCTTTTTCTGATCCCCCTCACAGATCAACCACCACATTCTGACCCTTACCCTTCTCATTGATATGGTTATTATTAACTTGTTTTTTGTTATCTATTTTGGTGTGTCAAACATTTGTTCACGTGGGCAACTTTGTATGTTGCTTGTCTATTATGATTGGGATACACTTGGATTAATTTATCTACCTTTTATTACATTTGCTTAATTTGGGATGACAATATATATATGTATAAATATTTCTGTTTTGCATCCTATAGATGCTTTGTTGATTTGAAAATCTAAATATATATGGATATGTTTAATTAAACAAGATGATTACTTTTGGAAACGTCCATTTTTTAGGGGAAATTATTAAATTTCTCATCGAATCAGAATGTTTAAACAACTTATATTAGTTAATTTTCATAGACTTGCTAGGATGGTATTCTAGCCTATGCACTGGTCATGACCTTGGTTTTGAGTGATCACAAATTTATCCTACATTATTGTGATATACTTATATTTGTTTATACTTTTTTTTTAACTTAACTGTAGGTTACAAGTAAGTTATAAAACAAATTTGTTTAGCATATGACTAAAGTTTCTATGCCATAATTTTTTTTCCCAACAAAGTAGACAAGCGTTGAATTCGGTAAAACAATAAGAGAATGACCCTATTTGTATTTACGTTTAAAAATAACTGTAGAATGGAGACACCAAACCATTAAACGCTTCTATGAAGGAAATGCCTTTATGTTTGACTTTTCCATGTTGGTAACGCCATTTTGTTTAGCGTTTCCACCTAGATAGCGCCAATATAGTTAGCGTTTTCATGTAGATAACGTCATCCAGAATGGAGTTATCACGTGGATAATGCCAACCACATTGGCTTTATCTATATGGCACTCGAAAAAAAATAAAAAAATTAGTGTGGCCAAAAGTATGACAATTTTGTATATAGTTTCAAAAGTATGACAATTTGATAAATATTTTTGTCACTAAGGGTATTTTGATCAAAAAAACCCTTATTTTTGTACAACAAAAGAAATCTCTTTTTGGTGATGTTTTGGATAGACTCTGAGACCTAGGTATGATGGCTAGGGAAGGCTCGCCAGAGGCATATGAGGAGGGCGACGACGAAGACTACCTAGGGACCTAGGTTGGCAAGGCAAAAGCTATGTTGGAAAGCTAGGATGGTAGACTGGAGTATCTAGGGTGAAAAGTGGAACATGCATTGCTGTTGATATAAGAGAGCCTTCTTATAGGTCTCTAAAGTTGACCTAACCATTTATTGTGCCGAGGACATCAAGGGATCACCTTGGATGATATTGGGTGGTCTGCCTAGCGTATGTGTGACATTATCCCGAGAATGTCTCTTGGTCATTAAGGATCATGGTCGGTTGTATGTAGGAGACCTCAGCCAAAGCTAGCCATGCAGAGCACATCTCTGTCCGAGAGCTCGACCGAACTTAAGGTGATCTCGTATTTAACTAGTTTTTGACATTACGAGCCAAACTTGTCATGGACCTAGTACATCTCGGGTCGGTACGATCCACAACCCCTCAACTCTGCCATTAGTGATGATAAACCAAGTTTAAGATAGACCGAGAACCTATTGGTTAGTACGGTCCACATTCCCTCAACTTAGCCATTAATGATGATGGGCCGAGCTTAAGACATGCTGAGAACCTATTGGGCTAGTACGGTCCATAGCCCCTCAGCTTGGCTATCAGTGATGTTGGGCCGAGCTTAAGGCAGACCAAGAACTTACTGGGCAGGTATAGTCCACAACCCCTCAGTCAGGCCATTAGTGATGATGGGTTGAGCTTAAGACAAGCCAAAAACCTATTGGGTCGGTACGCTCCGCAGCCCCTCAGTTCAGCCATCAGTGATGATGGGTCGAGCTTTAAGATAGGCCGAGAACCTATTGGGCCGGTTGGCTCCAGGTGACAAATCAAGTTATGATTGCCATCAGACTTTTTTCTTTATCTTTTTTGTTTTTATCTCCATTTTGAAGGAGAGCAATCCCAACTGAATGCTTAAAAGAGAGATAGAATAAAAAAAGAAAGAGAAAGTAGTTTTTTTTGTCATAATAGATTTAAAGATGGTTGGACAACAAAGTGGTGCCGAAAACAATAAAAACATATTTATTCTTAGCCCAACATCTGAATGGGTAATCTTGGGTCCAGGTGGGTTGTCCCTTTCGGCCCAAACTTTTGAGCCCACAACATGGGTTTTTGTATTTTATTTTCTTTCAACTTTTTGTGAGAGTTGGATAAAAAAAATTTGTGGTAGAGATCTCAGTAATTTTTTTTTTGTTTGGTTACAAGGGAAAACCAATGCTAAAAGGAGGAAAAAACTAGACTAAGTTAGGCAGCAGGGCATTAAGACCCCTAATATATCAACAAGAAGCTGGTGCAATAAACCAGCAAGAAGTTGTTCCAGAACCACTGGGCCAAAGTCGTTTGACAAGCTTTGATTGGCAAGTCAGTTCGCATTGTGGCACTTGTGACCTCGCTCAAGCTGGAAAGCCCCAGTCCCTCACCTCCACGAAGTCATGACTCACAAACCATTGACTACTTAGCGTGACAGCAGTTGTGAGGTGCATTCAAGTCTTATTTCTAAATTTGTAACTCTGTTTGGAATTTTTTCTTATTTTTTATCAATTTTTTTTTTTGCATTTTCTTAAGCATATTTTATTAGCAGGTTGTTAGTTTTTTTAAAGTAAACAAACCTCGTGATCCAACCAAATCGAATCTATTTATTGGCTAAGGTTACTTAAAAAAATTTCAAAAAATCGACACTACCTAACTTAAATTTGATTGATTGATTTGAACTTTGTTTTCCATTAACCCGACCCGACCTTCGTTTGGACCCAGCCTTACTGGTAATTGTGGTAACAAACTTTTGGTCTGGTACTCTACTGATCCTGAACTTGGGTTAGGTTCTCTAAGGAAAAAGGACTGAAACGATGAGCTTCCATCTCTTCACCAAAGCCTGGCAAAGCCAAGCGAGGAATCGAACTGCGTTTTCCTCTCTACTTTTTTCACGCTCATTTTCCCAGCTTTCTTCGCGGTTCGTGAAACCCTCATATTTCTCATTCATTCTCAATTTTTCATTGGATCATTAAATACACTCTAATAAGTTTATGGTTTCGAATTGGATAACCGATGTAGCAGTAGCAGTAGCAGGTCTTCATTTGGCATTGCGTTCGACATCGACGGTGTCATTCTTCTCGGAAACACTCCCGTCGGTGGCTCTCCGGCAGCCCTATCAAGATTATACGACACCGCTGGTAAAACTAACAAAAAAAACTCTCCATATGAGTATCCATTTTCGCCATTTTCAGCGACTAATTAATGAATTTGTTGATCTGTTGTCAGGTAGACTCAAAATCCCTTACGTTTTCCTCACCAATGGTCAGTTCTACTTTTTCCTCTTATTTTATGTCTTCTGTTTCAAAATTTCCCCATTCTCTGCCATCTGGTTCAGGTGGCCTTATTTTGGATCTTTTTAATTTCCTTGTTATATGAGTATGCTTCAATTAATGACTCATTTGCACAACCAGCCCGCCCCTAGACAAATATTTTGTTTTGAAATAATGCCTCATGTTCTGAAGTAAATTCAGAGGAGTACCTGAGATAGGCATGTTAGGGTGGATTCCTCCGTAACGCAGCAGCAACAATGGTGGTGCGAGGGGGTGAGTACTGCACTGCCGCATTTCCGACGCTCAAGTTAGGATATATAATAGGGACAGTCTGTATATCAGAGGAGATGCGTACCTTTGATGCTTGGCATGGTATTTATAGGAGCGTACGCAGAATCCTAAAGGGATTCCTCTTGGATGCAGGTAATATATGATTGATATCTTGATGATAATCACCTTTTCATTATTATAAGGATATATCCCTATAAATCCGGGATTAAGATAAGGAAAGTATCCAGCCATCAAAGATATCTATAAATCCTATAATATCGTAAGCTGACGATTGACAGTTGCGCATATCTTGGGTTTTATCCTCTGCGCGGATCAATCAGCCACGATGTCATATAGTAACACTGCTCAGGTGTCTTGATCTGTAGTCCGAAGCACGTCGTGAATCTTCCTCCACGACGGATAGGAGAAATCCGGTATTGAGCACACCAGATTGATCCCATGGGTCGGGATCCAGGATCTCGGTCGGAAACGATTGCCCTTGACTTGGCTCTTGGATGAGACGGACAGAGCCAAGTTTAGAATGGATCAACCACCACATGGCGATGTAGCGATTTATCGAGACGGTGTTAGACTCAAGTTATTACCGACGTCCTTGTTTTAATTATTTCCCAAAAACTATTGCTCTCGAGTACGAGCGCTGGAGACATATTCAACCCGAATCCCAAACGTGATCTCTGGTGACTTCAGCTTGCGATTCTCTGGGAAACCGATACTTGGATTTTATTGGGAAATAATGATTCTTGGGAAATAACGATTCTTTTAAAGAAAACGTTAGTTTCATAAGGATTTTCTTAATTGCTTCCTATCTTTGTGTCCAATCAGGGATCTGAACATTTATTTTGGCTGACTTCATGGGATCAGGTCACCTTTTACGCGACCAATCAGAATTCTTTATGCGCGCTATAAGTACAGAACACTTCTTCATGAGCTCGCATTCTCTCCTTCTTCACTATCGCGTAGAAATGATTTTTCCCAAGGGGATGAGTGTAGTTCTTTTTTCTTTCTCCTTTTATGTGAAGAGAGCTTCATCATCTACAAAAATCATATTTTATTTTTCCCAAAGTCCTTGAAGAGATTTGATTTTCTCCGAGCGTTTTTTCTTTCCGACAGGGGCCTTTCTATCTTGGCGTAAAACTGGGTTGCTATGCATTTGGGGAGGCGGAAGCCTTTCTATCCTGGTGTACACGGGGGTGTCTGATCCATCATGTTGTTAGGATGGAATCATGCTTCCGTCCTCCGTTGCATGGGGACTCGATGGAGCACACTGTTCCTCTCTCCATCTTCTCTGGGGGCTGCTTGAAAGCATCTGGCCGGTCTTTTTCGTAGTAACGGCTAGACATGCATGGATGCCTAATCAAAGGAGTGAGAACCCCTTGGAGCAACCTGGGGTGGTCTGCTTTCTTTGGCTTGCTTTCAAGGAAGTAGCGGGTATCCGCTTCTGCCGCTGCCCGTTGAGAGGGTGGGAGAAGGGCAGTGAGCGGAGGATTTCTACTCGGAGTGGCTTCGGTCGTTCGGGGTGGAAAACTCGCATTTGTAGGCTGCTCCATGACTTGAGGCAACTGGAATGGATTACACGGCGGAGGATTCTTCACTAGAGAGGTCGTACCCCTTCTATCGCTCGAAAGAAGATCTCGGCCTTTAATTGCATCGCGGAGTGGTTGTGCAAAGAACATTGACATTCTCTCCGGGGTCATGATCCCGGTTTGCCAATATTCTGCAAAGCCAATCCACTTTTTTAGGAGACCGAGGTTTGGAGATGTGGACGGGGTACGAGCCAAGTGGCCGGAGATATTTGCCCCCTTTTTCCGGGATTTCCTTGTTCCATGTCTCAATATCTTCCTTTTCCTCTTATTCAATTGTATGACGATGTATGAAATGAAAATGATTCAATAGACCTTTTCCTTCTCTGAGTTTGTTCTATATTTCCATCTCATTTTCAAACCGAAGTAACTCTGTCGGGATGAGTCCAACGCTTGTCCTGGTAAAAACAAAGTAAAGACATTGTCGGGGTTGGTCCAATGCCAACCCGGAGTAATGGCCATAAACACATCTTGGAATTAGCATGTCGTGTGTAATGTCAATAGTTAATTGGGCCTGGAATCCGTGGTGCCAACCCGGGTTCTCATCCAACATTCGTACGACGCTTTAGATTACTGCGTAACCGTCTTTTCAACTGCTATTACAGCTGCGTGGGCCACGTGTTGCGATTTCATTGTAGGGACGTGCCTAGAGCTCCGTGAGCCATGATGAGCACCTTTTGAATTTGCATTGGAGGGGGCAGGAATGCCCCCTCACCGTTCAGCCTTTAATAGCCCCTTTATAAATAAAAGTCAAGGGTTTGTCTTCCTTACTCTGTCATTTTTAGCCTCCTTCACCGTTCGTTGAAAGCTTTGGCTTCCTTTTGGGTGCTTTCCATTCGTGGCTCCTCCATTGTTCTAGCGCAGCTCCTTCGTTCTTTGCTTTTGCTTCGTAAGTTACTTTCTTTCAGTCTTTTTTGTCATTTGCGTTTTTCAAAAAGTAGAGTAGCTGTGCGTTTTTGGTTTTGCTTGTCTTCAAATAGGGCTTAGCAATTTAGGTAGATACAGTCGCCTCCCTGAAACACCAACTTCGCCGTGCCACGCGCGGTGGAGGAGTTCCCCTGAATGCTTTGTTTCCGGTGGGACAGGAGGTCGGTAGGGGAGGTTAGGATTACCTCGCACTCCCTGCGTCTGAATCTGTGAAGCTATTGATTCTGACGGTTTCTTATCGACTTCTTTGGATGTTATCAGGGTTTCCATGGTCAAAGAGAAAAAAGCTGGGGCTCAACCCCCCTCTCACCACGTCTGTGATCCGGCGGAAGACGAGGCTGGTTCGAGTGCGGCGGGGCCCGGGTTGGTATGTGTGTGGGTAGTGGACGACGTGTGGGATCGTCGATCCAAGTTTTCAAGTGAAGCCGTGCTCCGAGAGTCCCTCTTCGCCTTGGAGCTAACCGTGAACAAGGCCCGAGATGATGAGTTCGAAGTCGTTTGTCCGGCCTGGAATGAGAGGGTATGTTCTTGCCGAGAAGAGGGTTCGCATTTCATGTTCTTGTACAAGCCGCTTTTCCTTAAGTTAGGGCTAAGGATGCCGTTTTCTGACTTCCAAATGGACATACTTCGTACTCTCCAAGTGGCCCCTTCCCAGATCCATCCTAACGGTTGGGGCTACATCATATCATTCGAGAGGTTTTGTCGGTTGATGGGCCTTAAGTGCTCGGCGAATACCTTTTTCTATTTTTATACAAGAATAAACACCCAGAGGACGGTAAGGCAGACAAGCTGGCTTGTCATCCGATCTCGGCTCGGTCGTAAGTCATTTGATGTTTTCGAAGAAAGCTTCAAAGGGTTTAAGACTGCGTTTTTCAAGATAAAAGCCAAGGAGGGATGCCATCCCTTTTTCCTCAAGCCGGACGGGGAGCCAGAATTTCCTCTTTATTGGATGCAAAGGTATTGGGACGTGCCTCTCGACATGATTGAGAAAGAAGAGGGAGATCTCGACCTCGAAGAATCTAGGACCGCGAAATTCATAACCCGATACGCTGAGAAGCATGGGAACATCAACATTAGAGATGTCCTTTGTGTCCCTGGTGATGATCTTCTTTACACTTTGTTAGGTAGGAGTTAGGGCGTTTGTACCTCTAGTGTGTCCCTAGGAGTTTGCTTTGTCTTCATATATCAATGTTCGAGATGTATTGATTTGTATTTGTTTACGCTTCTTTTCGGTTAGCAACATGACGTCTGAATCTTCCATGGTTGCACTACGGTCTTCAAGAAAGCTTAGGAGGAAAGGGAAGAAAACCGCGGCTTCTTCCTCCACGACCATTAGGACTCATCCAGACCAAGGTGTTGCCATTGGAGAGCAAGATGAGCCGGGGTCCCCCTGCGCCCTTCTCAAAGGGAGAAAAAGGCGAGGCTGTCGAAGAGCCTTCCGAGCGTGACGGACGGTCGTCGGAGGGGGCGGCGAGGGAAATGGCTGATTTCTTGCCAATCATCACGGGAACTCGAGCCGGACTTTTCATAGATGGGCGGTTTTTGAGTGGCGAGGTGAGGCAAAGCATATTGCCGAACGGGGCACTGGGCCAGGACCTTAGCCGCACTCCCGAGGCAAGCACTCGGGCGGCGGCCGAGATCCGTGTCATCGAGGTCACTATCGAGAAGGCGATCGCCGGGCGTCGGCGGCCGAGGTCCTTGAAGAAAGAAAAGGAGGAGACAGACCAGAAGTTAGCCGCGTCCCTAAAAGCCAGTGAGGATAATAGGATGAGAGTCTTCGAACTGGAGAAGAAAGTCACTGAGCTGGAAAAGGCATTGGCGGACTCTGAGGCTGCCAGGAAGGTTGAGAAGCTTGAAGCTGACAGAAGCAATGGCGCTCTGAGGGCCGAGGTGGCGGAGCTTGAGAGGGAAGTAGAGGAGCTGGACGGAGTGGCTAGAAATGTTGGGGAGGAGCAGTTCCAAAATGTTGTGAAGCAAATCCAGCACTTCAATCCCGGGGTCGACCTTATCTTGGAGGGTGTGACCTCAGAGAAAATGTTTCATAACGGCCAGCTTGTACCTGTCGAGGAAGTGGCTGCGAAAGCTTCTGGTGGTAACCCGGAGGTTATTCAGATCCCGGAAGAGGAAGGGGTCGGCATTTAATTGTAATTTTTTTTTTTTGCGCCCCCTGCGTGGGGTTTTATTATTTGTATGGACAATTGCCCCGCGTTTGGGGTTCTATAACTAATTACTTTGTTTAGTCGTTTGTTTTCGTTTTTCATGGTCCGACCTGGGTCCAACGCCCATTTTTGTAGTTGTTATGCCGGACTTAGAAAACTGTGTTGTGAAAACCATGGTCCGGGATCCTTCACTCATGTTATTAATTGAGTGGCATTTCCTTGGACTTAGGTAAGAAAAGGCCTTGGTCTTTAATCTAACGCTTGTAATAATGCATCGTCAAGAAATTTTAGACTTAGGCGAAGTAAGATCTCAATCCGTATTCCAGTGCTTGCTATGGGAAGCGCTTGGAATTGCAGACATAGGTAAGAGTAGCGCCTGGTTAGGGAATTTTACGCGAAGACTCTTTTGCCCAAGGCGCCAGCATTGCTTTCAACCTTGCCCGGGATAAGTATCCTAATAATCGTCTGATTTTAGGATCCTTCTTGGCTTAGGTGTAAGGAAGGAGTGTGTACATATGATCCGTATTGTCTCCTATCGACTTTTTAGAGCAACGCGTTAGATCAAACCTGGTTTTGAATAATAACTTTATTCTTGAACACTGGGAGAACAAGAGTCCGTACATAGCGTACTTATTTAAAACGAGAACGGATCAAAGATAATTTTACTGAAAGGCTAAGCCGCTATAGGCATTTAGTTATAGTATTTCCTTAGTTTGTCCGTATTCCAGTAATTCTTGACCGGGGTCCCAGATAACGTTTCCAATGTGTGGGCTCCCTTGCCTGTACTGGTGACGATGCGGTAGGGGCCTTCCCAGTTAGGGGCCAGTTTTCCTTGGGAGGCATTTTTCCCTCCAATGTCGGCTCTTCTGAGGACGAGATCTCTAGGCTGGAATTTTCTCGGGATTACCTTTTTGTTGTACCTGGCCGCTGTCTTCTGCTTGAGGGCGGCATCCCGTATGTGGACTACGTTTCTTCTTTCTTCGAGCAAGTCTAGGTCCTCTCTGATTAGGCGGGGTTCTTTGTCGGATGAAGCTGTTGGTAGCGCCAGCTAGGCTCCCCTATCTCCACCGGGATCATGGCTTCGCAGCCATAAGTCAGCTTGAAAGGGGTTTCTCCCGTCGTGGAATGGGAGGTGGTCGGTATGCTCGAGAGAACATGGTCAAGTTGCTCGACCCAGTTCCCTTTGGCTTCATCTAACCTCTTTTTCAAGCCTCGCATGATGATTCTATTGGCGGCCTCGGCTTGTCGTTCGTTCAGGGTTCTCGACGAGGCTGCGGTGGTGCTTTATTTTCGGTCCGGCTAGTAGCTCCTCAAAAGCTTTGTCTTTGAAGCGGGTTCCGTTGTGCGTGACTACTGATTCGGTATCCGAACCTGGTGATGATATGGCGCCAAGTAAACTTTTGAATTCGGCCGAGGTGATGGTGATCGGGGGTTCGGCCTCGATCCATTTAGTAAAATAGTCTCTGCTACCACCAAGTATTTAAAGCGCCACGGGGCACAGGGGAACGGACCTAAGATGTCCATACCCCAACGGTAAAAGGGCCAAGGAACCGACGTCGTGGACAACTCTTCAGAAGGGGCTTGAAAATGATCTGCGCATGTGGCCGACACTTGTCGCAAGTTTGAACATGTGCATGAGAGTCAGCTTCCATTGTCGGCCAATAAAATCCACGCCCTTAATACTTTTTGGGCTAGGGCTTTGGCTCCTAAGTGGTGGCCGCAGCTCCCTTCATGAACTTCAGCTAGGGCGTATTCGGCTTCTTTGGGGGTTAAGCACTTTAGGAGAGGGGAAGAGAAACCACGCCGGTATAATCGACCGTTGTAAATGGTGTATCTGACTGACGTCTTTACTACCTTGGAAGCCTCCTTCGGGTCCGTTGGGAGCTTTCCATGCTGCAGATAGCCCAGTATAGGAGTGATCCAAGATGACTGATGATCCTCCACTTGGGATATGTTACGATCCGTGATGGAGGGTTGGGAAAGAGTTTCTTGGATTACAGACCGGTTGTTGCCAGGGCTTTTTGTGCTGGCCAGCTTAGATAAGAGGTCGGCTCTGGAGTTCTGTTCCCTTGGGATGTGCTCTACATCGACTTCTTCAAAATCTTTTAAAAGTTCTTGGACCTTGTTCAAGTATTTTTGTAGGAGGGGCTCTTTAGCTTGATAGTCACCTCGGATTTGAGAGGTTACTAGGCTGGGAGTCACTTGCGAGTGTGATCCGCGTTGCCTCTAAATCCTTTGCCATTAGCAACCGGCAATGCGAGGCCTCGTACTCGGCCGATTGTTTGAAGTTGGGAATTCAAACTTCGGGAGTGCTCCAAAGTCAAGCCCTCTGAATTTTCGACTATTACCCCAGCCCCACTTCCTTTGGGGTTCGACGATCCGTCGACAAAAATGGTCCAGAAAGCTTTCTTTGGGCCGCCGTTGTCTGTTGTGAGTTCTGCCAGAAAGTCGGACAACGCCTGGGCTTTTATTGCAAGTCGTGGTTCGTATGTAATCCCAAATTCTGAGAGTTCAATCGACCACGCAATCATTCGCCTAGCCAGATCAGGTTTGTGTAGTACCTGTCGGATTGGTTGGTCGGTTCTTACCACCACAGGGTGGCATTGGAAGTATTGACGAAGTCTTCTTGCAGTGATGATGAGCGCAAAGGCGACTTTCTCAACCTTTTGATATCGGAGCTTAGGTCCCTAGAGGACCTTACTCACGAAGTAGACAGGCTTCTGTCCCTCGTCGGTTTCTCTGATCAAAGCTGAGCTTACGGCTTCGTCGTGGACGGATAAGTACAAGTAAAGTGTTTCCCCGATATCCGGCCTTGTCAAGATAGGGGGAGAGGACAAAAGGTTTTTCAACGATGTGAAGGCGTCCTCGCACTCTTGAGTCCATTCAAAACTTCTTCCCTTCTTGAGCAATTTGAAGAGAGGGGGAGAGACTTGTGAGCGGCTTTGGCTAAGAACCTTGTGAGGGCCGCTATGCGCCCGTGAGTGTTGTACTTCTTTGACATTCGGGGACTTCTCATGTTGAGGACGGACGACATTTATCGGATTAGCTTCAATTCCTCATGCGTTAGCATGAACCCGAGAAATTTACCGGCTGGACCCCGAAAGCACATTTCTCGGGTTTAACCTCATATTGTATTTCCGGTTGTGCAAATACTTCTTCAAGATCCGCCGTGTGAGATCGGAGTGCGGGGTCTTGACTATCATATCGTCTATGTAGACTTCTAGCATCTTTCCCACTTGGTTTTCAAAAACTTTGTTCATCATCCTCGGTAGGTGGCTCTGCGTTCTTTAGGCCGAAAGGCATGACCTTGTAGCAAGATGGCTCGCCCTATCGGTAATGAAGCGGTTTTATCTTCGTCCCAGCGTACATGGGAATACGGTTATATCCAGGAATACGCATCTATGAATGAGAGCCACCGAACCGGAGGATCCGTCCACTAATTTATCCACATTGGGAAGTGGATATGGGTCCTTGGGACAAGCTTTATTCAGGTCGGTATAGTCTACGCACATCCTCCATTTTCCGTTGGACTTTTTTACCAGGACCACGTTAGAAAGCCATGTGGTATAAGAAATTTCTCTGATGAAGTTGCCATTTAGCAGTTCTTTTACTTGGTCTTCGACAACTTGCTGCCTCTCAGGTCCGACCTTCCTCTTTTTTTGCGCAACCGGTTTGGCGCCTTCCTTAATCGACAACCGATGGCAAATAAAGCTGGGATCGAGTCCGGGCATGTCGGAGGAAGTCCAAGCGAAAAGGTCTTTGTTTTTCAACAAGAGTTCTGAGAGTTGTTGTTTTTCTCCTTCACCCAGACGAGCTCCGATTTTAGTTACCTGTCCAGGATTGTTCCCGAGTTGAAGGGACTCCAGTTCGCCTTCGGGTTGTGGTCGGGTATCCCGGATCTCTTCTTTGACGTCCAGCTCGGTCATCAGAATGTTAACTTGGTCGATAGCCGCGGTAGAGACAGAGCGGCTTGACATCCGGGGTACTTTGCAGATCTTCAAGCTCTCGTTATAGCATTTTCTGGCTGCAATCTAGTCGCCTTTAATAGTGACGACGTCATTGTTCTTATTGAGGAACTTCATCACGAGGTGAGTGGTGGATATTACTGCCCCGAGAGCGTTCAGAGACGGACGGCCCAGGATAATGTTATAGGCCGAGGGGCAGTCCACGACCAGGAATTTTACCTTGACGGTTCTGAAGAGTGTAGATGATCCAAGAGTTAAGTGGGTTTCGTAATATCCTACTGGGAGTGATCTTCTCACTTAGGTGAAACCCGTTAATTCTCCAACATGGGGAGTCAAGTCGGATTGCGAAGTTCCAATTTTTGGTAAAGGTCTAGGAACATAATGTCGGTGAACTCCCTTGATCGACGAAAATTCGGCGGACTTCGGCATTGGAAATTACTCCGGAGATGACGAGCGGGTCGTCATGATCCGGGATTATTCCGCCGTAGTCTTCATCTGAGAAGGTGATGAGAGGCACTTTCCTCTTTTCCGCTTGTGTTTTTAATCCGAGTGGGCCACGCTAAAAACTGCCATTCTGAGGGCTTTCTTTCAAGCTCCATTGGAGGATCCTCCTCCGGCAAAACCATCGGCAATGGTATGGATCGTCCTGTTGGGTTCG
This sequence comes from Ormosia emarginata, assembly GCA_029884605.1. Classification (NCBI taxonomy): domain Eukaryota; kingdom Viridiplantae; phylum Streptophyta; class Magnoliopsida; order Fabales; family Fabaceae; genus Ormosia; species Ormosia emarginata. The sequence goes on from JAQQTP010000085.1 coordinate 18,329,930, forward strand.
GCGCGGTGATCATCGTTACGGGCGGGGGAGTGTTTCTATCCGGCCACGACGGTTCTTTGTTATTACGTTGAGGCGGAGTCGGGATCTTCTCCTCGGGCTCCTTGTCCTTTTCTCGCGCGGAGGAATGGACTCGACGTTTCTTTGTCGGTGCGTCTGTTATCCCCTTCGTTGTTTTGCGCGCGGAGGATATCTTGCTGCGGGCGCCGGCCTTGATTAGAAATTCAATGGCATCGCGCGGTGGTAGCGATCCTACGTATCGTGGGCATAGGCTTTGTGCCATGTGCAATGTTTGGAATGATCCATACCGCTTCGCCTCTTGATGGGGCGGTCTCGGGATGTTATGAAACTCCGTGTTCATCACTTCCCTCAAGATCGTTTCTCGGGGTGTGTTCAAAGGAGTATAGTCTGCATAGTTTCTCCGGGGTGGGCTACCCTTTGGAGGTCGTGACCTTGAGGAGTTTTGGCTGGGCTTTTGGTGAGAGGGTTCACCTTTGTCCCACCTCCTGTGGTCTTTTGTTGCCTCTTCCAGGTAGACGTACTTCTCGGGACGTTTTTGGAAGTCGGTTAGATTGTCTGGCTTCTTTTTCGTCAGGGACTTGAAGAAGTCGGAGCCTATCCGGAGACCGCCTCTGGCGTAATGCAAGGCTATTCTGTCTTCAAAGTTTTCTACGTTGGTGCAGGCGGCCATGAAACATCGACATAGTCCGGAGGCTTTCATCCTTTCCACTGGCGGATCTTGGCCAAGGACTCAATGGATTTAGGTTGTTCCTTGCTCGTGGTGCTTTGCAGCAAGAAGAAACGTTTGAGGTCGGACCAATCCACTATGGTTCCCCGTGGTTGGGTGGTGAACCATTTGAGGGCCCCTTTTTGAGGGAGAGAGGGAAGGCTCGACACAACGGTTCCATGGATCCGCCATAGAAGCATGGGAATTTGCTCGTAGGCATTAATGTGTTCTGGGGGTCCGTGGTCCGTCGTAAACTTCAAGGTTTGGAGGAAACTTGAAATTTCTCGGAACCCGGAATTCCATGAGCTGGTCGAAAAAAGTGTTCCACGGTTCCTTGGTTTCGATTGTTGTCCCGGTATGAGGAATTCCCTCATCAAAATGGGCCCTCGACCTATTATTTTCCATGTCGGTCCGTTTGTCGGTCGGCGTGGCTGCGGTTGAGCTTCATGCATGGCGCGCTGCATGTCTTCCAATTTTCTAAAGCTGGTCATTGAGCAGATCCATATGCTGTTGCAACATATCCTGGAATTGGCGTTGAGAAGCCCGAGATTGATGTGTGTGTTCCGAACGTGATGCACGATCGTCGAACTCGTTGCTCGGGTTTCCCAGGCGTTGATGTACAGGAATTCTACGTTCTTGAAGGTTCTGGCCGCCCTTCTGGGCTGGGAATTCAAGTCTATCCCTGACAGAGATCCTGCGTGATGGGTTAGGAGACTCCCCAGAAAAAGAGGTGGAGTGCCCATCACGTCGGCTTCTGGTCGGGCGCGATTCCTCACAGCAGAGGTTTGAGCCACAAGTGGAGGCAATGGTGGTGGTGGACGTTGCATGTCAAGATCTTGTCGCTGGTTGACAGAGGCTTGAGCAGCGTCTCTTCTGGAGTTTTGCCTCGTATTCACCATGATTGGGTGGGATTAGAACTTTACGGTTTTCCCCACAGACGACGCCAATGTTCTGAAGTAAATTCAGAGGAGTACCTGAGATAGGCACGTTAGGGTGGATTCCTCCGTAACGCAGCAGCAACAATGGTGGTGCGAGGGGGTGGGTACCTGCAAAAGGCACTCCGACGCTCAAGTTAGACTATGCACAATAGGGACAGTCTGTATATTAGAGGAGATACCTACCTTTGATGCTTGGCATGGTATTTATAGGAGCGTACGCAGAATCCTAAAGAGATTCCTCTTAGATTCAGGTAATATAGGATTGATATCTTGATGATAATCACCTTTTCATTATTATAAGGATATATCCCTATAAATCCGGGATTAAGATAAGGAAAGTATCCAGCCATCAAAGATATCTATAAATCCTATAATATCGTAAGCTGACGATTGACAGTTGCGCATATCTTGGGTTTTATCCTCTGCGCGGATCAATCAGCCACGATGTCATATAGTAACACCGCTCAGGTGTCTTGATCCGTGGTCCGAAGCACGTCGTGAGTCTTCCTCCACGACGGATAGGGGAAGTCCGGTATTGAGCACACCGGGTTGATCCCATGGGTCGGGATCCAGGATCTCGGTCCAGAACACCTCACTTATTCTGATATTAATTATATCTTTCACACAGGTGGTGGTTTTCCTGAAGCTAAAAGGGCCTTTGAGCTAAGTCAACTCTTGAGTGTAAACGTCTCACCTTCACAGGTATTTTCAAAATATGCAGTAATCTATACTAACCAACCATTCTTTCTCTTCCCCTGTATAGTAGTACTAGTAATATATACATGTATGGTTCTATGTATGCTGCATGCATGTCTCTCTCAAAAGTCACAGGTGACTACCTTGTTCACATAGTTGCCCTATTTGAAAGTAAAGAGGCTCTGTCCTTAACCATTATAAATGTGATCATTATGCAGGTTTTACAGGGCCATTCACCATTTAAACAATTGGTCAATAGGTATGTATTTGCATCTTAACTGATCTGGTTGCGTATGAATATTACGTGCTGAAACCAATAAGGTTAACATGCAGTTCAGGGCTATGTTGTCCCATTATATTTATCTTATAGAATTTTCAGTTTACAGATTTGAGAATGAATTCATTGTTGCTGTGGGAAAAGGGGAACCTGCTGCTGTGATGTCTGAATATGGTTTTAAGTAAGGTTTTTTGACAATTGACTTGTCTGATATTTCATGAAAATGTTGACTAAGCAATCCAACATCATCTTTATTATCCCATTATTTTGTTCTTGTTGATTTTTATCTTCAGAAATGTTCTTTCAATTGATGAATATGCATCGTGCTTTGAAAATATTGATCCACTAGCACCATACAAGAAATGGACAACCAAGCTGGCTGCTGTTCAGAATGCAAAATTTAATGAGAGTGCTCTGAGGAATGATGTCTTCTCTGAAAGGGTTCAAGCAGTGTTCATAGTTAGTGACCCTGTTGATTGGAGCAGGGACATACAGGTTACAAAGATTCTATGGCTTATTTGTATGAATCACAGGTTATAAAGAGTAATAATTTAATTAAACAGCTTTTACCATAAGCATTGAAAAGTTAATGGAAAGTTCAACCATTGTGCAGCCATTTCTCTTTCACAAAGCAGCATAACTTGTATATCAAATGAAACAGCACAATTACGTTATAAGTGGTTTTGGTCTCTCCCTTGATGGGGAACTAAACTGCTCATGGCTTTGTTGTTACCTACCTGGTGGTTCAGGGCTCAAGGCCATCCACTTTGGTGGATGTTCAATAGAGCAAAATGAGCCAGTGTTAGACTACTTCTATGTTTAGATTTAAGTATATTAGATGTCAAGTTCACATGGCCAATCCTTGTGAGAGTAATTGAGAGTGGTCTGTGTTTGGGCTATTCATGGGCCATGACTTTGTCTTCACTTTATAGCTAGATCAAAAGAAATGAAGTGAAATAAAAAGAAGAAGAAAACAGAAAGAAGAGAAACAGGAAAAGGAAATGCTATAATATATACTCTGCAAGGATCCTAGATTGAGTATCACTCAACTAAGTTTGACACTTGAGACTTTCAATCTGCTGTCAACATACTAGTTTTAGTTTAATCATATTTGGATTATAACTTGGCTTGTGTTTCTGAGAAGTGAGAACTGAGAACAAATAAAAATACAATCTCTACATCTTTGGGTTTTTAAAAGTTCTTAGATTTGATGTTTTTTTGCATGGAATTGGTAGATCTGTGAACTGACCAAGACTTTTCATTCAGGTTCTCTGTGACATCTTAAAAACAGGAGGCCTTCCTGGAAGAAATGTCGGACCACAACCGCATTTATATTTTGCAAATGATGACCTTGAATACCAGGTTGGTTGACGTTTGCTACAGATAATTCTTGCAGAAATATAGAGATTATATGGAACCCTTTTGAAATAGTATACTACTATACTTACTGACATGGTCCCACAAAAGGTAGACTGCTTTTCCTTCTGAACGTCTGGGCATGGGAGCTTTCAGGATTGCATTAGAATCCATCTTCAATAGGTAAGACTGCTTATTATCTAACTGTGGCGCCAAATTAGTTTAGTGGCATGGTGCTGATTTAGCTCATATTTGGGTTATTAAGATCCTTCATTTCAAACCATGAAATGCTCTATATGCAGGATTCACCCTCATTCCCTGGAGTACACATGTTTTGGCAAACCACATCCATCTGTATTCAAGAATGCAGAAATTGTGTTACAGCAACTCTTGCCACTGCATAATGATTTCTATGATATAAATCATAATAATGCTCAATATTTTAAAACACTTTACATGATTGGAGATAATCCTGCAGTTGATATCAGAGGTGCACGACAGGTATATCTCTTGGAATTTTATTTCACGAGTGTGATACATAAAGTTATCTGCTGACAAATGATGCGATTGCTGAAATTATTGCATTTCAGACTGGGCATCCGTGGTTTTCTATTCTCACGAGAACTGGGGTTTTCAAGGGGAAGGAAAATCATGACAAATTTCCAGCAGATCTGGTAATTGCTTTTATGTTCCTCTAGAAAAATCTCATAAATACTTATACATTTTTTCCATCTTTTAAAATTTCTTTGGAAGTAGCAGTCTTGGGTAGTTGGAGATGTAAGATGCAGAAACACATTTTTTTCCTTCCAATGTTAGATGCCACGATGGGAACTAGTGATAGCCTGATCAAAACTAAAATGGGTTAGCAATCTTGAGTTAGACATAAAGTAAAAAACCAGGATGGACTAGATTTTTATTTTATTACTATTTGTTTTGTTTTGGGTCTTGCGTTTTTGTCACCTTTTGAAAAAAGGATGGAGGAATCATGAGTCGTGATTATGACACTCTTAAATTTTGCCACCATCCCATGGGGAGTACCTGTTTTAAGGAAATGTGACCACGGTTATAACGCAGCTTGCATTGAATTGTCCAAACCGTAGTTTTATCTGAAATTTGTAGGGAGGTATAATCGAGGCAACACCACCCTATATAGCCTTGTTAAACTTAAATGACAACTTGGTGATTTAAATTTTAGGACTAACGTTGCCATTCCGAGGTAAAATACCTTGGGTTGATTGTAATACAACTTTGCTTCTGCAGGTTGTTGACACTGTAGAAGAAGCTGTGGACTACATCTTGACAAAGGAATGCGCTTGATAGGTGCCGTCTGCTTTACATGGCTAAGGCTCTGATTCTTTCAGGAAAGGGTTCTAAAAAGATGAAATTTAAAATTTAAAAAGGTGATTCTGTGATCAACGGAAGAATGTAATAATTTATGCCCTAATCCTGCCATTCATTTGAAGCATAAGATACATCATGATACACTGGGTGAAATTGATTTTTCTTTTTATTTTCATTCGCTCATGTTTGCTTGCATTTCTGATGAATTGAGAGCTTTTAGTAGGTACCTTTTACTAAGCTTTACTTTAGCTACACTTTCTTGAGCTAGTAATTTCATTTCAAGATTGGATGGGAATTTCACCAAATTCCTCAGCCTTCAGCTTAAAAAAGTACAAATGAAAATGTAGCAAGTCATGCAAATTTATAAAATATGGATTAATGTATTAGTAATTCAGTTGTTAAAAAAATTAGGAAAATTACTAAAAAGGGAAATTCTTGATAAAAAAATGTTTCGGTTTGAAAATAATTAATCACTCAAGTATATCTTTAAGAAGGATCGAAAAGACATGCATCACTGGCAAAAATAGAAAATAAAATGCTGAAAAATGACCATCTCGGTCTTTACATAAAAAAAATGCACCCTTTCAATTCAGTCTATTAACTTCTAATTTTACCAATAGAATTTAGTTATTTCATACATTCTAAGACTTAGTTTAGTGCATCGACCTAAACGATAGAAAAGTTTTTTTTCTTTTTTTTGCTGAGATATACGAAAGAAAAGCTAACATAATTTGTTTAAGGAGGGGTTGATGGGGAAGGGGGGTGTTGAGATAAATCGTCTAAGAGCTTATGGGAAAAAGATTGGTTGCATATAAGCATGAAAGCTATACATTGACGTATATGTGCACACCGTTTCAGGCAATATTTTGTCTCAAACGGATTCTTCACTCCGCAAAATCTATATACCAAACATGCACGTACATAGCTACTACAAAAAATTTATTGGGAGATTATTCAGTATCCGTGTAGAAATTGCAGATAAAATACAAATGGGGTATCCGTGTACCATACAAATGGGGTTCTACAAGATAGAAATTGCAGATAAAATACAGAACTCCCTCTCCACAAAAAGATATGTAACACCAACAGCCACACTCCTTAAATCCAAATCCCACATGTTTAGAATTTGATCACTTGCTTAGGTTGGCTCCCAAGTTTTCCCAGAGCTTTATCCAATGCTGTGTTGAAATCGTTAAAGGGAGCCAGTTCCATCCTGCAAACAGGGTAAGCAGTATATGAAATTGGTTTGTCAACTGAATGAGAGACAGAAATGTGAGGACATAATAAATTTTTAAATTTCATGAGCAACTTGACCTTGCTGAGTGAATATAACCCCCCCCCCCCTTCCCCTCCCCTCCTTATTTTTCTTATCCTTTGATAGGTAGAAGACATACTTGTATTTTAACTTTCCATCTTGCACAAGACCCAAAAGCCTGTCTATCATTCTTCTGCTCTCTTCAGCTTTATCTGTGCTCATCCACTTCTGCAACCAGAATCCCCTCAAGGAAAGTTCCTGCAAATAAATATGTGGTTCTAAACTATGGTTAAACCAGAGCAATATTGTATTCTAGTAAGCATATAGGCACATGACATTTGAAAGGTTACACCACAAATAAGTTATGATATAAAGCGATCCCAAGGCTCATGGTCCAACATGACTATTTAGTCTTACCATTTCCCCACTCATTTTCTAATTCGATTAGTCAAATATTGTTTTAGATATTCCATTTCAAACCAATGGTACAGATTTTCTAAATCCTCATTTCCGTATTTCATTCTGATTCTATTACCCAAAAAAAAGAGTCTATTTTGTCATCCAAGCAGACAAGTGAAGATTTGTTGGGCAAATTCAAAACTCATTTTAACCCAATCATGCACATCTCTGGGAATCTTGATATCTATGTTTCATTAATTCTTTAATAAGTAACACCACACCAGTACAGAATTCCAGCACTACAAAAGGACTAAGAATTATGTCTTGAAGTCGTTTACAGAACTTCAATTACATTGAGTCTGCTAGACACAGTTCTACATCACCCAAACAAAATAAAAAGTATCCAGTGGACGGATAGCTGTGTTGACAAACATGACTTATATGCCCTGCGAACTATGGAGAGAACTTGCAGACACCTATAATTAGTTTTTTGACTTTTTACTGCAAATTTACATCCTGTTCTTGAACAATTCTAAGCTCAAAATATGGACCTGTGAGAAGGTTTCTGAACTCACAAGTATTTATTGAGCTTAAGCCTCCCTAGCTCAAAGTTGATCTCCCGTAATCTTTCAAGAAACCCAGGTTAAGTGGCCTGGACTACTTTACTTGTATCATTTATATCCAACTTCAGCATATAATATATCATCAATTTTAAGGGAGTTGTGATCAATTATCTTCACAACTTCTTAATTTGAAACCTTTTTCTTCCTTAATTTCAACCACTTCCAAGTTTCAACTAGTGTCCTGTCAGGTATATTAGTGGAAGGTGCAAACTCCTCAGTCAGACAGTCACCAATTTTACTGGCAATTTTAATTTGATTTGACTTTACTTACCCATGATTGATCATCTTTATGATTCATGTCAATCATTGTTAATCAAGATATATCAAGATTATAAATAAAAACAGTGCAGCATAATTGAATGAAGTAATCAAATAGGAGAGGGAAGACAATGATTGGAAGTTACTGCCTGACCTTAAATATGAAGGATGAAGTTGATACAGTAACAGGTTTTTTAGACATTCCACCATATGTCACCATAGTTCCTCCCTGTCTGCAAGGCAAAACTTAATTAAGTCTTCATAAGAATGATATAAAGTAATAGAAGAGAAAGTTTTTACTCTTTAGTCTTTACCCAATTTCTCTTGTCATACCTCAAAAATTTGAGAACCAGAGAAGCAGCATTGCCACCAACACAGTTAAATCCCAGTACAGGTTCAGGTATATCACCCTAACACGTCAATTCGATTTAAAATAAGTTATTTGAATTCAATATAGAAAATAAGTCTTCAAAACAATTTTGTATACCACTGCCAGTAAAAATGAGATTCGTCAGCTTTCTTAGCATCTCAAGAAGACTGAGTTCAAAACTTAAAATAATAAAAGAATCATGTCCAAATTACACTTCCCAAATGCTTAATCAATGACTAACATCAATATTCATCTGAAAATTTGACATCCGTCCCATAAGGCCAAAACAACAATTATAAGTCAAGGTATACCAGGAGACTCTTGACATTCTTCACTTCCAATTCATTCTCAGTAAAAACTTCATCAGCACCCAAATTCTTTAGTCTTTCTTTAACTTCATCAATCCCGGCCCTGCAGTTGAAGGATTAGCAATGCAAAATTAAGATTTTTCATAAATATATTCTTCTGCTGGAAGGGAAAAAAAGAGAAATTTTTATTATAATAAGCAAACAATAATCTAAAATAATATTTAGAAGCTCCCAAAACTTGCAATTGAACCTTCAAATGAGCACCTGTCCCTTATAATATTTATGTTACGAATGCCACGAAATTTTGCAAGCTGAATGACACACTGCCCAACCATGCTGGTGGCCCCATTTTGCACAATGACATCTCCTGTTGATACTCAGAATCACAAAGTTCAAAGAGGCATAAACGAATCCAGTCCTGAACAAAAAAAAAAAAAATTACAGGAATTGTAGCAAAGGACAGTGCCTGAGTTCAAAGTAATGCAGTCTTCAAGCATGAGGAGAGCAGTCAAGGGATTGACAGTAATCGTAGCAGCATATTCCATGGGTACACCCTTGTCTATTTTGTGCCATACATTCTGATCTTTAACAATGTATGTCTGCCATGTCCCTGTGCCAGAGAAAAATCAAATATAATAATAGTGGCAGGCTAGGACGCGCCTATACTTCAATTTGTTATTGATATTGGATACTTATCGTATAAGATACTTTTTATATATTTTTTAATACTTTTAGCCTATATATTTTAATTTTTTTTTTAGTATCAATACAAGTGAGATTACATAATGATTAGATAAATGATATTATTTATTGTGTCTGTAATAACTAAAGCTGACCTATGAAGCATTGATATCATTGATCTTAGTTGTGTTTTTATAATAATATTATATCTTAACTAAAGCCTATATTTTGATAGCATTGATATCATTATTCTAAAGCTTTTAGCATTTGCCATATCCGTCGTTATATACTTCTTAGATGGTAGGTAATAAGGTATAATTTAGCGTGTGTTTGTTTCCGATTAAATAAGGTTACAACAGCTTTTTTTTTTTTTGGGAACAACTTTTTTAAATAAGCTATTAGTTGGACGTTTAAGCTGTTGAGATTATTTTAAATAGTGAGATATAAATATTATTTTATTTTTAATTAAATAATTTTTAATTATTTTATATTTAATAATTTAATACATAAAAATAATTTTTTTATATTATTAAAACAAAACATATTAATTTAAAATTATTTTTCAATTCAAATATTCAAACATAAAATTATTTTCTTATAATCAATTATAATAAAAAAAAATTTATACAATAAAACTGAAATAATTTAATTTTCACAGCTATCATAAATACTTATGAAATTTAGCAATTAATTTTTAACAACCAAAGGTGATAAAATGGTGAAAACAGAAAGAAACGCACCAAAAGAGGGTGGAGAGGGAATAACCCAGTCACCGGAAGAGAGGTTGGTAACTGCAGAGCCAACAGAGTGGACCTCTCCAACACCTTCATTGCCTCCAACTGCTGGGGGCTCTGGCCTCACAGGATATACACCTTGTATTCTATTGATATCTGAAGGATTGATAGGAGCGGCGAGCATCTTCACACACACCTCATTCTCTTTCACTTCAACAGGTGGAAGGTCCACCAACCTAGTCACGGTGTCAGGTGGGCCATGTGCCTCGTATACAATAGCCTTCGACGGCGGCGATACGACGGAGGAGAATGCCCGTGTGCTTATTAGGGATTGAATACCACCACCATGAATTAACCTCAAATTGACGTTGAAGAGCAAACACGGTGCTTTCAAACCCAATGATCGCAACATTGCAATCACTCTCACTCTCTCTCTCTCTCTCTCTCTCTCTCTCAATCTTTCTCCTGCTCCCTGAGATCGTGCTTGTGCACGCTGCACACGCCACACAAACCCCTTTCACTCACCCATTCTTCACGACGTCGTTAGATGGAAAATGTATTGTATTGTATTGATAATGTTGGGATGGACCGTCCTCAACTTGGGCCTTATAAAACCACAAAAGCCCACATGAAACATACTACTACTGGACACTTTCACATGCTACTACTCATCAATGTATAAATTTCAAAACACTTTGACACATCAAAATGGATTGAGCATTCTTTATAAAAATTGAACCAGCCAAGATGCTGATCGTTATTTGACTCATTTGATTCCACTAACTACCTCTAGCTTCTTGTATCAGACAAGCGTTGTACATGTGCCCATAGAAGAAGCTTCGAGGTTTGTTCTACACTGCTAGAGGACTGTTGGTAGAAACTTTTTTTACTGTGTGAAAACCAAACATTTAATTTGAAACTTCAAGAAGATGATATAATGCTCTAGATTTTATTCATGATTGTGAACTTAAAAACTTACGTGGATCCATTGAAGTGGTTACTTTGGATGAGTTGACCTCGTACGGAATTAATTTTTTCATGTTAGCATGTACTTCCAGTAAAGACAAATTATTTGCACATAAAAATGTTTACATTTTTTTTTTTTACACTTCTTGTTTGAGAAAATAAAGGTAGAGAGAATGTGTATTGGAATATGTTTTTTTTATTTTATTATTTGAAAAAGAAGTGATGTAAGAATGATATAATAAAAATAATTTGTTTAACAAGTGCTCCTTAAGAACACTTATTAAGGATTCAAAATAATTTTTTTTTCATAAAAAGTAGAATATTTAATGAATTAGAATTAAAAGAACTTTACTTTTTATACAAAATATCTCATTTTAAATTTCTTAACAAGTGCTATAAGAGCACTGATTAGAAAAATCCATAAAAAATAATGTACAAATTAACATATTTGCTTTCAGTATATCGGCCTAGCAGTTATTAACGCTGTTCCTCTTTGGAGTTATTGTGTGTCACCGTGGACGATGGTAGATGGCTAAATTGTTCTCCAAAATACCCTTGTCAGTTGTTGAATGGGTTGCTAATATGTTATACTGGAAAAGAAAGAGAGAAAGGAGTTTCTTTGACTTAAATAGTTCGTGCAGTGAAGCAGTCATGTCTTTGTTATATTATACACTAGTATTTTGAACCCGTGCAACGCACGGGATTAATTTTTAGAAAAGTATAATAATTAATAATTTTATTTTATTTATTTATAAATAATTTGTAATTTGATATAAAATTAGAAATTTAAAAATAATTGTAATAATTATTGGTTCACATTATTTTAAAACATATAATAGGCGATATATGACTAAAGTTTAACATTAATTTATATTGCTTTGTTAGTTCTTTATAAAGGGTAACAATAATGGGTTGTATAAAAAGTAATGAATATGAACTTTAAATAACAATAATAAAACATAATTAAATCTAAAATGTAAAACATAATAATAATAAAAAGTATAAACTCCAACACTGTAGTACTTTTATATTTTTTGAAACACTTCTTTGAAGACAACATTTTTTGTTGTTTTACACGGATTGCCATTTTCATCGTAAATCAAAATCTTCAAACCATTTCTTGATTTGACTCTAGAAACAGCAACATAAAGTTGTCCATGAGTAAACACTGGTTTTGGTAAAAACAATCCAACATAAGAAAGAGATTGACCTTGACTCTTATTAATTGTCATAGCAAAGCAAAGGCTGATAGGAAATTGTCTTCTTTGAAATTTGAGAGGCATGCCTGGATCTGATGGGATTAAATTCATCCGAGGGATGTAAACCTTCTCCCCAATATGATTGCCTGTAACCACAATTGCACCTATGACATTATTTCCCAACTCTTGAACAATTAGTCGTGTTCCATTGCACAGTCCTAAAGATTGATCGATGTTTCTAAGAAGCATGATTGGAACTCCTTTTTTCAAAATCAATTTGTGATTTGGAATTCCAGAACACTTAATTTCGTTTAAGAATTCAAAGGTTAACCATTCAGCTTCAATTCCTACATCTTCATCTGCTATGCAATATGTGTCAGAACTCAAATACTCTTTCTCTTCCCCAGGTATTTGAGAAAGAATAAATTCATTTACCATTTCAACAACATCCAAAGTCGGGGCTAGTATGGCTCTGTCTTCAAAAAATTGAAAGTTCTTCATATTATCCAATAGATTTGGATAAGCGAAATCAACAATACTACGAAGAGGTTGGTTGGAGTGCAAAATCAGAATGTCTTCTGGGATTTCAACATCTGCTACTCCATCATTATCGACACCCAAATTCCCATCTCCAATATTAATTATCCAATCTGCAAACTCTCTTAGCATTGGGTCAAGTGAAGAAGAACATGTTGTTTGCAATCTCATATTCTTACTCAAAGTAAGAACTTTACAATGAGACCATAACTTTGATGAGTTTATGGTTGCAAAAACAATGTCTTGTCTACTTGCTCTTGGAATAACATGTAAAATTTGACGGAAATCTCCTCCAAGAACAACAGTTTTTCCACCAAAAGGCAATTCTGCAGAATTTGCATTAGAAAATCTCATAATGTCTCTAAGAGTACGATCAAAAGCCTCAAAAGCAAATTTATTTATCATGCATGCTTCATCCCATATGATGAGACTTGTTTGTTGAAGAAGCTCCGCTTTCAAACTGCCTTGTTTAATGTTACATGTTGATGATTCAATAATGCTTAATGGAATTGAAAATCTAGAATGGGTTGTCCTCCCTCCAGGTAGAAGTAGGGAAGCAATGCCACTTGATGCAACATTAAGAATAATTTTTCCTTCCGCTCGAATTGCTGCTGACAATGTTTTCCATACAAAGGTTTTCCCGGTTCCACCATATCCATAGACAAAATAAAAACCTCCTTTCTCATTTCGTACAACATCCATTATTTCATTGAAGATCAATTTTTGGTCTTCATTGATAGTAGATAAGTACTGTTAAGATCGTCAACCATTTTTTCTTTGTTGTAGTTCAATTCATCAACCAAGAAGCGATTTTCATATTCACTAATTGGACAGTGGAGGGGGAATGGCATAGAATGATATTCTTTCAAACTTCTTCCATTTGAATGAAGTAACTTCTCTATTTCAATTAAGCATAAGTTCTCCAAATCAGAACGTGGAATGGAAAGATCTAAAGAAAAAAAAATTATAAAATTACAGCATTAATGAAGTGAGCTTGATACAGTTTAAAAGAATATTAAATAAATATTTAACAATACAAATTTCATATTAAGAGAACTTTAAATAAAGAAGGATTACATACCAGGATTGTTTAACAATTTCCTTCGTTCATACACAATTCCATCTGCTAAAAACTCCCATGTCTGATCCCAAACATATTCTGGCCTACTCATTGTGTTTGACACAAGTAAAATAACAAAAAGCTTCCTTAGATAATGCCCAGATGCCAATTCTGCAACCTCCTTTATACCATCAATGAATTCTCTATCATCAGATAACAACCCGAAAGCATAACACGCTTCTTCAAAAGTGTTATATGTATAATTGTCAACAGTCCTTAAACTTTCATAACTTGTACATCCTTTTTGAATTGTTAACAAAAGCCTCATATAGTATAACTCACCGTTCCTGGTGGAATATATTGAAGCCTTCCTATTGATTGTCCTTGCTTTCTAGGAAACCATTCATGTATTTCTCTATTGTAAACAAAATCTGGAAGGATATTGAGCATAAGTTAAGTCCTTTCCTTGATCATATAACTTGTTAGCATCCATCCAAGCTTCAAACATTGTCTTCTGTTCCTTGTTTCTACGCACAACATCATCAATCCGTTCATGATCCTTGAAGATAACGAATTGATGATTTGGAAGATGGAAATTTAATCTTTGAACAGGAGGCCACTTATGATGGATATCAAATGCAAAAATCCTCCAAACACCTCACATGCAGATAAGTAACGACAATCATAATAATTTTTTATCTCATCAACCACATTTGTGTTAGCAGTATTGCCTACTTCTCCCGACACAGCAATAGTAACTCTATCAGGTCCTTTGTTGACATACTTGAAGAGGTATTTGATGGAATTAGATTTATTGCAATATTCCAGATTGATATGTGCTTGATACTTCATCAACAATTTAGCATTGTATGGAGCAACAAACCTGTTATCCAATTCAATGTTCTTCTTCATAGTAGTTATTCCTATATTTCTTCTTCTGTAAATAGGATACCCATCTTCATCAAATGAAGTCTTTTCAACAAACTTCTTAGGATAAAACTTTGAACAGCTCCCTTCCTTCATACATGGAGATTCAGGATTTGATGTACCACAAGGTCCATGCATCATGAATGAAGTAACAGCTTCAAACAACTGAGGATATTTCAATTTTTTTGGTAACTCAGCAGATATAACCTTATCAATTAAATGGACATTTTGAAGCTTATCATCTGGATGCAACCACAATAGAATATGTGCATGAGGCAATCCTCTCTTTTGGAACTCAATTGTATACATTTCTAAAACAAATATAGAAGTTAAAATGAGTTAAATAATGACATAATAATATTTAAATTAACTGATAATTAGGTTTATTGATTAAGTATTAAATTAAAATGCATCAATTGTCAATATTAAAGATAATGAAAATTGTACTTTTACCTGCTATAACCTTGCCAAAAAATTTTCCTTTCTTGAAATCAGTCATCATTTCGTCTAGTTTCATTTGGAATACTCTACATGCAATATCTGGACGATCATCTGCTTTGAGGTCTTTTCTTGTGACAAATTCTTTGATTTCTAGCCATTGAGGATTACAGGTAAACGTAATAAATAAATCAGGATAACCAAACCTTTTACAAATAGCCATTGCATCTTGGCAATTATTGAACATATATCTCATCCCCCCGGTAAAAGACGATGGTAAAATTATTCGCTTTCCAGTAGTAGCTGGATCTGTTTCTCCCCTGCTAACAGCCTCTTCTAATCCATGAAGAATATCTGATCTAATTGTATGTTGGTTTAGTTTAACCCATTGAATTCTTTGGGCTTCAATCATTGTGTAAGCATCAACCAAAAACTGTTGAAATAATCTTCTACTGCATAAGATATTTCCATATTAGAATCTCTCTCTTGAATTCTAAAAGCAATAAACTCCCGTAATGTGACTCTAACCCTCTTTAGCTTGTTACTATTCCTTATAGATTCTCTTATTGGGATGTCTTCTTGGTAACCATCTTCTCCATAAGGAAACAACAAAGGATATTGTAGAGGAATAAAAGATGTGTGTGTCTCATGAATTCTTTGCAACATTCCATTATTCTTTTGAACAATGACGTCTCTTCCAATTTCTGAACTATCAAAATCACCAACTATGAGAGCAGCTACTTCATCAATAGATGGAAGATTATAAGTTCTTGCATCTCGGGAACGATTTCTAAACAATCTGAGAGAGACATTTGCGTTTGTTCTTGATCTATGAAATCTTTGACTCTTCTAAAAGTCTTAGCCAACACGTTGTGTTCATCGATCATGTCCTTTAAATCTTGCACTAATGAAGCATCCAAATTGGCAGTCTTTTCACTTTTACTTAAAATGTACAAAAATCAATATAAAGTCAGTTATAAAATTTTAAAATAAACAATTTATGCATAATAATAACATTGAAAAAGTAAAATCAAATTTAAAAAGAGAGTTGTAAAAATAACACACTTGAACGGATTCATTCTGTTTGAAATCTCATTTTGAGTGTCATGTATATAAAGTTGAGCAAACTTTGGCTGTTGACCCTGAATTGGAAGCAAGGATCCTATTCTGTGAAAATTTTGCCCATTAAGAATAAATTGTGGAGCTGCTGTGCCATTGTTTAAAGATGTTTCGACCTTTCCACCAATAGATGTGAAAGCAAACATGCTATTGTATTGTCTAATATTTTGAAGGAAGTGCGAACTCCTTGTATCAGTTCCATTCATTAAATTCCATAGTACGTGAGGAGGTTGTTTCAAAAGAGGAAGTTGAATCTTTCCTTTCATACAACAAATAGAAAATTCAGGTTGTATGAATTCTTTGTTTTCTCCGATCTTTCTTGATACCAAACTGAAGCTCCACAAAAAACACAACGCAAAGTGAAATCCCCAAAATACAAACACTCTGTCACAAAGAAATGCAAGTATCATATTAAAATTTATAAATAATAAAGTAAAAATACAAATACAAATTTTAATGAAGAACAAAAATGTACAAAATACCTTGTTGTTCACTTTGTTCAAACAAATCATTATTTAAATCACATCCTTCATTATCATTTGGAACTTCATGTTGATAAAGATCTATTATAAAACAAACAAATATTAATAAATTACATAATTTTGTAAAAAGTATGAATAAATCAAATAATAAAATAGAAAAAAAATTAGAGGCATAATATAAATTTATAAATACCTTCATGTTGTATATTTTGATATTGAACATCATTTAAATGGCTTCCTTCTATAATATTTTCAACTGAAAGGTAAGGTGGATTAACATGTATTTAAAAATTAATTCAATTTCAATTAAAAAAAGTTTTTTGAAAAAATTAAGAAAAATTATGATCTATTGAAATACCTTCAACATTTGTTGTTTTTTCAACAGTATGTCTTCTAATCTCAATAGATTGATCTAAACCAATTGGTTTAATGGAATGAATAATTGAACTCCTTTGAATGATATGCTTGCTGGATTTCAATGAATTTGATTGATCAATATGAACTGGAGTTTGAAGAGAACTATAAGGAGTAAGCTGAGATTGTAAACCACTTGATTGTGAATAATCTGAAACAAACCTTTATTATTATAAGATGTGACAATAGTGATAGGCTTTGAGTAAAAAATTTAAAATAATTGTAAATTTGTAATAATTTAAATAGATATGAATTCATACTTGAAGTAGTTAAGTTTATAGTAATTACAAAGGAATTTGAAATATAAAATATAAGAAATGAGTAAGAAACATGCACGTAATAATTATTAGTATTATATAGAAGAGATCAACAACATTAAAGAATTTAAATTTATAAATAATTACCATTTGTAATATCTGTTAATGGAAATATTTTGGTCGGCAATGTACTTGAAATTGATGGATTTGAAACTGGTGTCGAAAACCTGTTATCTATATACATCAACAATATGTTATTTATGGTAATAATTATCAATATGTGAATAAAAAAGAAAAAGTAATAGTATTAGTATTAGTATACTATGTTTTTGTTACATACCTTGAATGGAAGGTGTAGCCACAAAAGATGTCAACAATTTTGCTCGTTTATTGTTCTGGGAAGATAACTTCTGATCTTGACTCAAAAGCATATTTTCATTTAAGGCTACATTTTTTTTATAAATTTTGTTAATTGTCAGTTATTATCAAATACCTTATGTTAAATACAATATACATTATTTTAACATAAACAATGATCTGACATTTAAAATGAAATAAAATAATTAGAAATAAAACTTTATTGCATAAGATTAAAATTAATTATAAATAGATTTATAATTTTTTTAAAATGTAATACATATTTTTAACTTTTAAATATTAATTATAAACTTTTAAAAAATACAATTTCTTTGTAACAAACTTTCATATAATGTCATTCAACAATATTGATAGAATAATGAGGTAAAAATAAAAATTAAATTATAAATAAAAATAATTGAAATAAGTATTTATTTATACTTAAACTTGTTTAGTTTATGGTAGGCAAAATCAAACCTGAAATATAAAGTATAAGAAATAAGTAAGAAAAAAAGTATTAATCATAACTATTGGTTAAATGAGATTTTTAAAAAATAAAAGAATATAAATTAAAAATAATTAACATTTGTAATTTCGGATAGTGGAAATCTTGTAAAAGGCAATGAAATTGAAATTAAATGGCGTAAAACAAATCTCGAAAAGCTGTTATCTATATACACCAACAATATCATATTTAAGGGAATAAGTATTAATATGAACATAGAGGAATAATTATATTATTATGAATATAATATATCATTCTTACATACCTTGAAGGAATGATGTAGGCATAAAGGATTTGAAGAATCTTCCTTGTTTGTTGGTTTTTGATGAGCGATTCTCATTTTGACTCAAAATTAAGTTTTTGTTTGATACTACATTTGTAATAAAATTAGTTTATTATCAGTTATTACAAAATATGTTACGTTAAATAACATATAAATGCAAAGCGAATGATTAAAAAATTAAAAATGATTTGCATGTGGACATTCACGTGACAATTTGAATGAAAAATATATATTAAAAATACATTTTTATATTATAAAATTAGATTAATGTTGCAAAGACTCCTATTAAATATATGGTGACAAAGTGAATTAAGTTAAATTTACTAAAAAATACATTTGTCAAGGAATACACTTTTAAAGTTACTTATAAATCCATTATCAATTTATTATAAATTTAAACTTAAAAAATAGAATTTCAGTTTATAATAAAAAATATAACTAACATAATATTAGTTATTTTGTCTAAATTCATGGAATGGTATATTAGTTGAATATAACGGTTTGCATAATTTAACAGTTAATTAATATATTTAAAACATAATGTGGAATTTAAATTAATGTCTTAGGTTCAAACGCAAGCATTAATATGCATCAATGGAGATAGGATAGCAGAACAAAAACAGAGAAATGCTAGAATGCATTAGAAAATTACTAACTATATTAAGATAATGTTACCTGTTCTTGTCGGGATAGTTCTTTCCCGTTTTTGTAGTATATTTAACTTTCTTTGCAGCCTGGCTTGCTTGGAATCCATAGAAGACCTTGCAGTTCTCCTCTTCAATGCGTCAAAGTTTCAGAAATAATAGAAGAGAAATGAAAGGCTTTGTACACCGAAATGTTGAAGACAACATTTATAACCAAATTAAAGAAAGCTGTTTACATGCAGGTCTTTTAGACTACCAGCTGTATAATAATGAATAGGAAGCGTGAATTTGGTGAGTGGCAGACAACTTGATTTAATTCTTCGGATTGTGAAATGTGGAGATTTTAAATATATAAATTTTAATTGCAGTTATAGTATATAAAAAATGTCAACCTGTTATACAAATCTTCAGCAAACTAAATAAATAACATTTGATAATAAATATCGTAACTATCAAAACAACTTTTATATACCAATATATTGAATGTATATGGAAATTGACAAAAGTATTAGAAATTACATATTTATAAACCAAAATATAAAAGTTATATTTATCAAGGCTCGTGACGTGTAGACAGTATCCAAAACAATAAAACTTCCTACGTTAAACCATTTCTTGTCTAAAGTAAATACCACCCAACTACAACCTAGATTGCAGTGCCCTTTGAAGATTAGTTGATATGAGCCCTAAGGAGATTCTCGTTTCCATCAACAACTTGAAAACTTAAATGATCTGATGGCTGCAAATTCAAATCAGTGCAAAATTTCTTCCATCCTTTATTTATCCTTGCCTCACTTGCCCTTCTTTTGGGGTGGTACAATCCACATGTCCACTTTCTACCATCATTTATCATGATGGCAACAGACTTCAGCCTAAGATTCAAGTATCTTTCAACAAAACCTGCAGGTAGGTGCTAGCAACAACAGTTAAAAAAAATAAGAATCTATTTTCAAAAGAAACAATAATAATAATAATAAATATATACATATATAGTAAGATACCTGTCGTCCCTGAGAAATAGAATAAGGAGTTAGCCTTATTTGTTCTTTAACATTACGTGCTGCTGGAACCTGAGTTGAATTATGCATTGGAACCCCACGGAATGGATTGGTTTGTTCATATACTGAATCAACTTCAGCCTTTACATTTATTTCAACTTCATTATTCGGATTCAGTTTGGTCAAGCAAAATTCATCCTAAAGTAGGATTCTCCAACATAATGCGAGAATGACCTTAGCATGTAGATGCATATTTAAAAGGTCAACAAACTTACACCAACCATTAGTTAGCATCCCTCTTGTTTTACTTTCTGAATATCGGAGACGATAGATATCTCCATCAGGATCTTCAATAGTTGCATAACGTCCTAAGATGGAGCTAAACTCATTTGTGAAATTCAAAGGCAACAAACCATAACCCTAAAAGATTAAATTACTAACCGTTATTAATTTTGAAATTTCTATTATTATAATCCAAAAAACTTTTAAACAGTAAGTACCTTTGCATATTCATTAACAACCTCAACAGTTATAGGGAACCTTCTACGACGGGAAATCCATCCTCGAGGTGACATATTCTCCTAAGAATGAGTTTTCAAACAATAAGTGAATAGAAAACTAAATAAAAACAACTGAACTAAATAGAAGACTAAATAAAACAATAGGCCTAATATATCACCTATTGACAGAAGATATATGCAATTCATGTTCTGCAAATCAGGTTCCACCATGAACACAAGCGAAAACAAACATTTTAAATTGATGTGAAAGGGTTGTTCTAGTATTGTACTAAAGGACGAAAACAAAGATTGCATAACATGATTGAAGAAATCAGATGCCTAAAGTTATATGCATGAAACAAAGCGCAAAAGCAGAGTCTGAAAATTTTAAGAAAAAATAAAGAACATAACCAATTGGAATAATAAAAAAGAAAAAAATTTCAAAATTTAAGAACACAGACTGAAGGATTTGGTGTATGACTTTTCTAAACAATGAATAATCGGAAATTAGTCAAATAATATGAAAAGATGAACATTACCAATCTAATAATGTTTGAAAAGGAAAATATATAACAAAAAATGACAAACCCGTGGATGAAAAAATTGCAGAAACAGTAAATAACACAAATAATTGGAATAATTATTTTAAAAATCGGAATCTAAGAACACACAATGAAGGAGTTGTTGTAAGATTGGCTTTAGTAATCAATATCCAACAAATAATGAAATAATATGAAAAGAAGGACATAAACAATGTAATAATAAGTTGAAAAGAAAAAAAAACAAATTTAGATTGATACTTTCTATTCGTAATTTTAATAAATGTAAACATATTTATAAAATAGTTATACATTGTTACCCGTAGTACAATTTAAAAAAAAAAAAGACATTGATACCGAGACGCGCAAAGAAAGACGAAGATGGAAGTACCTGGGTCGATTCGCAAGGAATAGATGAGTTTTTATGTAAACGAAAAGAAGGAAGCGAGAGAATACAGGAAGATGAAGTACTCTGTTAAATGGTGTGATGGAGTCAACTTTTGAAACTTGGAAGGAGAAGAGTCTGGAAGATGGACGAAGATGAGTAAAATGCTTATGACTGATATGCCTTATGAAAGTAAGGTCATTTCTAATATACACCATCTAAAAAAGGGTGTATGGTGCACCATCCAATCTAAGTCATTGATTTATTCATAAAATAAATCAATAGCTTAGATTAATTACAAGAAATCTGTTGAGCAGATTTTTTTTTTTTTGGTTTTTGGCCTTATCCGGCAGTGGTCCGGCGGTAGTTGACGGCGGCCGACGGTGGTCGGCGGCGGTGGACGGTGACTGGAGGCAGTGGTGGTCGGGTGGTCGGCGGCGGTTGTCGGGTGGTCGGCGGCGGAGGTCCGGCATGGTCGGGTGGTCGGCGGCGATTGTCGGGTGGTCGGCGGCGATTGTCGGGTGGTCGGCGGCGGTTGTCGGGTGGTCGGCGGTGGTTGTCGGATGGTCGGCGGTGGTTGTCGGGTGGTCGACGGCGGTTGTCGGGTGGTCGACGGCGGTGGACGGTGGTGGAGGCGATGGTTGGTCGGGTGGTCGGCGGCGGTTGTCGGGTGGTCGGCCACGCAGTTGTCGGGTGGTCAGCCGGCGGAGGTCGGCATGGTCGGGGTCGGCGCGATTGTCGGGTGGTCGGCGGCGATTGTCGGGTGGTCGGCGGCGGTTGTCGGGTGGTCGGCGGTGGTTGTCGGGTGGTCGACGGCCGTTATCGGGTGGTCGGTGGCGGTTGTCGGGTGGTCGGCGGCGGTTGTCGGGTGGTCGGCGGCGGTTGTCGGATGGTCGGCATTGCGGTTGTCGGGTGGTCGGCGGCGGTTGTCGGGTATAGTCCAATGACTTATACTTGAATAAAACTTGTAATTCATATTAAAGTATTACAAAATTATTTATAAATTGTATTGTGTAAATAACGTTACGAAAACTAATACAATGTTAAGTTATTAATTTATTTATGTAATAAATAATTTTAAATTCAATAAGTTGATGAAATATTAAATTGGATTGATATATAAGTCCCAAACCTTGAATTAATGTTAAAAGACCCAAAGTAAGTTATTCGGTGGCATGGGAAATTATGTGTATTCTAGAAATACTACTTAACTTACTGACTTGTTGCACATTAATAAAAGGCCGAATACGTAATTTGATTGCAGTTAATGTAATTTGGATTTCTAGCAAAATAAAACTTAAATGATATTAACAGGAAATTAAGGTTAATATATTCGATGTTTAAACACAAAAGTAGGAACATTGAAATTTAGTACCTAAGGAAATCTGAAGTACGTTTAGAACAAAACATATGTAATTCCAAAAAACAACATCAAAGTTAAAAAAGTAAAACAAATAGCAAAGGACCCCAAAATGCTTCATTCTGCCTAAAAAAGAGCCATGCTACTTGGAATCTTCAATCCTTCTCTATTTTGACTTCTTTCAGCTTGGTACTTGACATATCACCATCAACTAAGGAAAAACTTTCTTGAAAACCTCTTTTTGCAGGAGTTACAATGGGAATAACATTTTCTGCTTGACTTCCTAGGCATAAATCAGCCTCAGTGAAATGTTCCATCAAGTCCTAAAAAAAATTAAAGTTAGGAGGAGGTAAACCATAGCAACACGGGACTGTAAATTACAATCAGAGTATGCTAAGGATGCATACCTTAGCAACACAGGACTGAACATCTTGAAGTTCCATACTTGAAGATGTATCACCAAGGGATAAACCCACAGTCATGTCAGGCTTCAAACAGATTCAAGTGCCAAAAGAATAAAACAACTTATTTTGTTATAACTTGTATTATAAAAATAAAAAATTATCAATTAAGTACAGGATTCATGTAAATAAAAGAATTCCACATGTGTATTTGACAAACCTCATTGGCAAAGAATGAATGACTGGACTGTTTGAATTTACCAATAATGTCATCATCAGAACAAATTTGTAAAACTTTGAAAGAAGGTTCAAATTCGTTGCTAACTCCAGAATTGACAACAACTTTAAAAAGGAATGTTTTCTGAATCAGTAGCTGTTGAAATTCAAGTGGGTGACCAATTGGACCTCCATTCTGTTTCAGAATATACAAATGATAAATAAATTTGTAAATTCCATAACCATATTATCATAAAATAATTGGACAAATATATTAGTTACCTTCTGAATACATTCAAGCATGTGAGAGCAAGACTTTTTCAGAATAATACATGCATCATGATCACAAATTTCAAATGTTGCACTATCGCTGTTATCGATCACTCTTAGCTTAATTCTGTATCTGAGTAAGTATATAGAATAAACATTAGTAAATAACAAAGGGAGCAGATATGAATTTGTAAACTAAAACCTAATAAACAAACCTTGGCACTACATTCACAATATGACACTGACAGGATTCACAGTAGTACATTCCAGAGTCTGGGGTGACCGCTTCATTGCATCTACATGCAGCATACCACCAGTCTGGTCCATTATTGACACCCTTCACAGTAGCTAGCACTATGTAGATTCCTTCCTAAAATTTAAATTAATAAAGTGTTGTTATAATGTCAAATTTCACACTCATGATGCAAAAAACAAAACTGCTTTTTGAGAAAAATATTTTTAAAAGCACTAACATCTTTGCAATCCCTTAGCTGTTCAATTGACTTGCTAGAGGTCATGTTTAAAAAGTCATTCTGAAGTGTATAATAAGCTGCATGACATTTGACAGGGCCCTAAAAAACAAATTGAATAGCAAAATAAGAATGAATGAGAATATGACAATATGATAAACTTCAAAATTAAAATTTGTACCAAAACCTCATAATTGAATTTTTTTTTTAAAAAAGGAACATGAATATTGAGCATACCTGTGTACCAAACACAGAAGCATCAGACTGTCTGAATTTAGATATAATATTAGGTTCACAACAGATCTTGATAACCTTAAAAGAAGGCTCAAAATTCTTGCTAACTACTGTTTTAACTTCAACCTTGAAGAGGAATGATTTTTCAATCAAAAACTGTTGAAACTCAGTCGGATGTTCAATAGGACCACCCTTCTGTTTCAAAATATGAAAATAAGAATTCAATAAATGAAAAATTTGAAAATAATAAAATAGTTTGTTTGAAAAAAAATTCAATTTCATACCTTTTGAATAGATTCCAGCAAGTCAGAACATGATTTTTTCAGAAGGTTACAACCATCACGATCCCACAAGACAAATGTAGCAGAATCAGTGTCATCAGAGACCACAACCTTGATTCTATATCTGATTAAAGATAAATAATCAGTTTAGGAAACAATTGTCGAAGGAATAATAATAAATTTAAATTTAGAATGTTGGAACTCACCTAGGAACAACATTGACAACATGGCAAAAACAACGTTCACAGTAGTACATGCCGGAGTCTGGGGTGACTGCTTTGTTACATTTACATGCAGCATACCACCAGTCAGGGCCATTGTTCACACTCTTAATAGTTCCAAAGACTATGTAAAGTCCATCCTACAATGAAATTAAATAACATTTAATTTATCTATAAATGTTAAAAAGTTTACAGAAATGCAAATATAAACTTGTGGGAATATAATAAAATATTAAACTGACATCTTTACAATCTTTTAATTCCTCAATGCATTTCCTAGGAGTCCTCCTTAGGAAGTCATCCTCAAGTGAGTAATAAGGAGCATTAGAAATAATGCTTAAAGTTTGTGAATTATCTTCATTTGAAGCTGGTAGGCTGGAGATAAAAAACATAATCACTTGATAAGAAACAAAGTCAACAAATGTGTTATTACTTTGTCATTCAAAATCTAAAATTTAGTTTTAACACATAAGTTACCTCTTTTTGAATTCAATGACCTCTAGTATGTTAGGATTGAACAACAACCTAGTACCATACATGACATTCTGCAAAACAATTTTCCCTACAACCGAGTAGCATTTGTTGAACAATAATGTTCAAATTTAATTAATGTTAAGTTTGAAATTAATGAAGCTATAAAAGACACAACGAAAGAAACAAAATAAAACAAACATATGATTACTAAATATGATAATGAAATAAGAAAATGTTATTGCTATGACACTATCAGTGACCAATATGCTAGTTACAAACACAGACAACAAAAAGATTTTTCCATCAACATAAATATGAATTACGAATGTAAGCCCCTTGCAGAGATAATAATCATAAAAAGTAAAAGTTTTGAAGATAGTAAACCCTTAAAAGTCTTCACTCTAGCAAATTGAACAACAATCACAGGTTGATGGATATGACCATTAGCAATGAAAGTGTTGACCTCATCCACATAATCCCCAAAAAGGGCAACCTCCAACTTTACACTGCATTAATAAAAAATACAATATCGATTAAGAAAAAACATATTACATAAGTCAAATTTGAAAGAAATCAGGGTATGGTTGGATGTGTACTACAAATAATTGAAGTTCTAAATGAATGGAATTTA
The DNA here is from genome assembly GCA_029884605.1 of Ormosia emarginata. Taxonomy (NCBI): domain Eukaryota; kingdom Viridiplantae; phylum Streptophyta; class Magnoliopsida; order Fabales; family Fabaceae; genus Ormosia; species Ormosia emarginata. The sequence goes on from JAQQTP010000085.1 coordinate 18,356,058, forward strand.
TAAATAATTTGGGTAGAAGTTTATACTAATAACAAAGGTATATCCAGATAAGAGAGAACATAAACACATAAAAAATCATCATTTATTTATGACATTGTCATAAATAAGTAAGAAGATATCACATGAAACATGTATATGTACTATAACAAATAATTAAAGTAATAAAGAAATGGAATTACTAAAGACTTGATTCAAGGAAAAAATGTCAAAGGACATCACCTGTCAACATCGAGCTCAATCACTATCATTTTAGTCCTCTTACCATCTTTGTCATATTCTTTTTCTGTCCCAATTCTTTGTTAGAACACCTATAACATCTGAAAAAACAAAAATAATCATTACAAATGAATAGAAATAGAATCAAAGATAACATAACGACTCTGGTGTTAAACTTCAGATTCTAATTACCTACTAAATAAGGGAAATCCCCACCACTCTGAAAAATATCATCAAATGGGACCAACTTACATCCATACAGAGAAATAATCTCACTTTCAGACGGTCTTACAGTAGTTCTCAACTGGAAATTCAGACGATATTCATGTCTAGTAGTCCGAAAGTACCCAGATACCCCAACCCCAAAGTAAGCAATTACATATACTTCCCTTCGGAAAGTACGGGTTTGAACTTGTATATCAGAGTTTTTCCGTACAGACGCATGCATGGTACATCCCTGTTTTTGGAAATATTAAAAAAATTTAACAAAATAATGTATAGAATGAATATTAGAATGCTATAACTGAAAAACAAAATAAAAATTTACTCACAAATTCGTCCATGAAGACCATCTCAATATTGTTGATGGTTTGAGGGTTGTTGAAACTTGGAAGGTACCATAGTCGTACCACACGAACCTTAACCCTCCAACACTCCCTTACGGGAGTGATTTTTTCCAACGGATCAATCGAGATGCCATGGATCGATTAAACACAAAAGGTTATATGGAAGCAAAACGATTTATGCAAAATAAATATCCACAAACAATGATATTGATTAAACATGTAACTTTGACATCCGTAAATTAAGAATTTATAGGGAAGAAAGATAATGGGGAAGAGTTAGGGTTTTATACCTCTCCCAATTACTCCAGACACACTTTAAAACCCAACTAACCGGATAATGAAGCAATTGGTCAATTGAAGTTGAGCATTGACGCATGCTACATTGTTGACAATGAAGAAGGCGCAGAGACGCGCATGCAAGAGGGAGTGGAGAAAGAAATTGGGCTGTAGTGGTATAGAGAACAGAGAAAAAGAAAAGACAAACATGACATTCCCATTAAATTTGAGTCGTCTACAACTGTATCCAATAAATGTATAAATTTTTTGGGATTGAAAAAATAGAATGGAGGAAGTTTCAGAATTAAATTTGGAAATTTGAAGGAGAACCTTCACGAACCTGGATGAAGGCGTATGAAGCTACAGCACAGGTCAATTAAGTTATGTCTATTAAGTAATAATGCTTTACAGCTCGATCCATTAGGTGTAGTAAATAATGTTTTAAAATATTTTTAATTCATGTTATTTTGAAAAAAACTTTCTATACATAGAAAGAATAAATGTTTGGAGGGAAAGTAAGTATCTTGAATGATAGACATTTGTCAAAACTTTCCTTGAAAATACTCTAAATTATTTATAGTATACATACATGTATGAAATATTAATATTAATTTGTGTCAAACCATATCCTGTATTATGTCCGTGTTTATGTTTATGCTTCTTTGGTTATTAATATTGACACCAAGTCCTCCTTCCTCCACCCTAACACGCAAACAAAAAGCCATCTTATTGATCCACTTATTAAAATGGTTGCATGCCAACAAATTGCGCTGGAGCTCCACGGGAAACATTAATCATAAGACAATTATATTGTTATGGTAAGCCTCTTAGCTGGGATTGTGTTTCGGCTGCACACATGCTGAGAGTGAGTCGACAGAACTTAATTGAACTCCTGGTTCCCTCACTTGTTCAACAATTGAGTTTTGTTATTTTTTTTATAAATTTTTTAATATTAAATAAAAAATAAATATATTTAATATTTTAAAAATATAAAAATATTTAATATTTTTTATTTAATAATTTAAAAAATTAATAAAAAAATTGAATAAGATAATTTAAAATTATTCTTATAAATTTCTCATGATATAACTCAAATGCCACCACCCCTTGAACTTTGGCGTTGCTGGTTGGGAGGCATCTAGAGGTTCCTTCTTTTTACCTTTTTGGATTCAAAAAATAATAAAAGCTACTCGCAGTTGCAGTTGCAGTCGCAGACACCAATTAGCTTCCTAGAAGTTTGGTGGGACCGCGACTGAGCCATGGTTAACTTACCTACCTAAAGACAGACAACTTGATACCTACCTAGTGACCCTTAGCTTCAAGCACAACTTCCTTCGAGTCTTTAATTAGTTCCTCACAGCTTAGTGCTGGATGTCATAAATACGGTATCTACCATAGCGGCTTATAGGACATTGATTGATGTCATGAACATTCTTAATTTTTTATTAGAGTAATATTATATTCTTTTATTTAATTATTTTAATAATTATTTTAATATTAAATAAAAAATATTAAATAAAAAATAAATATATTTAATATTTTAAAAAATAAAAAATATTTAATATTTTTTTATTTAATAATTAAAAAATTAATAAAAAATTAAATAAAAAAATAAATCATTTCTATTTTTATTTATATGTATTGGTTTGACCATGTACGGTTTACACCTCCCTTTGAAGCTAAAAAGAGGCATGGTTAGAATCCAGCAAGTTCACTTGCTCTAATATGGCCCCACTGATGTTTCTAATGGAATTGTGTTATTGTGATGCAATGGGCCACAGGAAAAACTTAGGTGCTCCTAGCGCGAAGAAATAATTAAGGTTGTATTTGTAATGAATAAAAATAAAAAATAATTTGATTCGATTTGATTTAAATTGAATTAATTTGATTTAAAAATTAAATTTTATATTTAAAACTTTTAAAAGAAAATAAAATTTGAATTAATTTAGAAATTAAATTTTGTATTTAAAATTCATTAAAATGAGAATTAATTTGATTTGATTTTATTATTTTATATTTTAACCCTTATAAAAAGTTGTTAGAGGTAATTACTAAGAGTAAAATAATCTATTTATTTTAAATCAAATCAAATCTTAATAAATTCTATCAAAATTGATAGAATTTTAAAACAAAATAAATGAAATTAAATGAGATTTTAGAAATCAAATTATTTCTTATTTTTTAACATTCCAAACACAAAATTTAATTAAATTTGATTTATAAATCAAATTATTTCTTATTTATTTACATTTTAATCACTCTCTAAAGTTTTTTTTAAGGAATCAAAATAGAAAATGGAAAGTATATTATTTAATATATTAAAAATTTAAAAAGCTGTATTTTTCATTAAATATTTTATGCTTTGATTCTGTAACAAGTACATTTGTTTCCGTAAAAAACAAAAAAAAGTACCCTATTTGTTAAAAAATTAATAATTAAATATTAAATAAGTTAAAGAGGAGTCCTGTTCAATATGGCATAACAGTTTCTTTTTTTTTTACTTTAAAAAATAATGTTATATTTTCTTATAAATTTTTTTAATAATTTTTTAATATTAAATAAAAAAATAATTTGAAAAAGAAGTGATGTAAGAATGATATAATAAAAATAATTTGTTTAACAAGTGCTCCTTAAGAACACTTATTAAGAATGATATAATAAAAATAATTTTTTTAACTAATTAAGCACTATTATAACTTTTTTGGGGGGTGATGGATATTGAATGGAGTTTGCCATTTCGAAAAATAAGTTCGTGGACGTTCTGTAAAAAAAACCAGAGTCTCAAGCTGGAAGTATATCATAAATGAATTATGGATATGCAGAGATGATGAAGAGAGACAGGAATGAATGAGGCATTTATTAAATTAAATGTCAAAAGGTTGGAATTTGAATTGTCTGAGCTTTTATAACTAAAACAGCCGGATTCTTGTCAATGCATAAAGTTGAAATTAATTTTGTTCCCTAACTTTTGACATGTAATTTAATGGATTTAAATATTTTCAATGTAATCCATTTGAAATGATCATACATAGAGCCGTGCAGGTGCTGCCCTTTACTCGGGAATTAGGACTTGGGGTGACATAATTTCTTAATGGGTGCCAGTAATACTATTTATGGAATGAGCTGGAGTTACAACTTGAGGACCGGTAGCTGCACTTGTTCGAGTAGGAATTTAGGACTAATTTTAGATGAGGATCACCGACACAAGCTTGCCAATGTCATAAAGGACTGGTAAATGATAGAAGCAAGTTAGCTATTTATCTACCCCTACCAACAACCTAAAAAAGTCAGCTATTTATTCCTGGGTCATTCATTGCAGAGAAATATCCACGATTTGATTTAGCAATCATTTGAATATCAATATCAAAATCGTTGTTAAACTCAATTTTTGTCTTTCTATATTATTTCATATATTTTGTGCGAAGAGAGATTCGATTGAGAAATACACTCTCGTTCTTACTTTTTTCTGTTTATTTTTATCTGTTTTTTAAAGTTTTTATACAAGAATTAAAAATGTTATTAAATAATCTTAAATTAAGTAAAATATAAGTTAATATGATTAAATTACTTTTTTCACTTCATTAAATATGTATAGTTAATTAAGTTTAGTGGATACAATAAAGAATGTAATAAAATTAGAAAAAATTAATTAATATATTATTAAAATTCTCAAATAATAGATAAAATGACACAAAATAAGTTTTATAAAAAAGATAAAAAGGAACAAAGAGTGTATTTTTTATAAAGGTGTTAGATTTATGAAAAATCAGTAATTACTCTAATAATCGCAATGTGTGTATAGACATATATTAAGGGTATTTGATATAGATAAGTCTTCCAGTACACTATTGTGAAACTCTTCATATCCACTCGTAACATGTTATAGATGTAAGACTATACATTATTATTATAAAAAATAAAATTATACCCTAATTAATAATTATAATTTTTAATTTAAGTAATAAGTGTTTTATCATAACAAGTTGTTCCAAAATAAGGTTGCATATTCGAGAGTTCATGAATCACCTTAAGAATCGAATGTGCATAAGTGTATATCAAGGGTTCATAGTATCTTATAGACATAATATTATGCATTATCACTATAAAAAAATAAAATTATACTTTAATTAACAATTATAGCTTTTAATATAATGATAAGTATTTTATCTTAACAAAAGACTTTAACCTTTTGTGATTATATGTCAGCTAGGCTATTTTAGAGTTTTTTTTTTTTGGTAAAGCTATTTTTGAGGTTTGTGCGTGACAATTTGTTGTGCTAATTAACACGAAAAATGCCCATCCTAAGCAGCTAGACTAGTCTTTTAAAAGGTTCATTAGGCTATAATTACGGTGTCGAATTTTAGGCGAAACTCTTGACCATCTATCCTGGATTCGTTTTGTCAAGGAAAATGTTAAGGAAAGAGACCATTGCAATTCATGGTAGGGGCTTTGATTCTGACCACGTTGGCTTTGTGGATTTAGTTTATTCTATTGCCAATCACAAGTAGTTTGGCGTATTCAAAATGACCCGAGTTATAGATCAGTCCACTCAGTGATCAGTTGGCTCGGTATCGTAAGCAAGGATGTTATCCTTAGATCGAAAATGGGCCAGACTCTAATATGATCGGTAGAAGTCATGGACTGGTATGGTCCAAACCCCTTCTCAATTTTATTTTATTTTATTTTTGCCATTTCAGGCCAATTATTCACAACAACAATAATGCAACATTTCTCTTCATCAAGTAGTCATTAATCATGGTTTGCTGACGATAAAGTTGCTCCCCAATCAGCGTAACCAGAAAGGCACACCTTGGTGGACGGATGTCTAAAGGCAGATTAAAAAAACCCATTCTCTTCACAAAAGTGGAACTTCCACTTAACCACAAATATTAATAAAACTAATAAAGTTGTATCCATATCTAATGCTGTTGTTTTCGTACTTGAAATTATTTTTAAACTATTATGACTAAACTTTTCTATATATCAAAGTACAATTATTTGACATTGTACTCAGAGCTAGCCCTTGAAATGTTATAGAAAAAACAGCATTGATAAATGTTGACCCAAAAAAAAAATTGATAAATAAACTTCCTTTGCAAAGTCTGTTTGAAATGAGTTAATTTAAATAATTCAAATTTTTATTTATAAATTGTTTTATACAAATATATGTTCTAGTAGAAAATAATTTAAGGAGATACTATCTCTATTTCATAATATATGTCATTTTAGAGAAAAAAATTATTTTATTTCATCTGTCATTTTAAAGAATTAAAAAGACATTAATTATTTTTTTATTTGTATCTTTATTTCTTAATATTTCTACTAAATGAAATGAGAGGGTAATTTAGTCAAATGTAATTATATTATTTTTAAATTAAGAATATTTAATAGATTTCTTAATTTTTGTGTAAAAACTTTAAACGATAAATATTATGAAATAGAAGGAGTTAAGTGTATCAAAAACAGGTTGAATCAGTTCACTCGAAACGGTTCGTGCGGGCTAAGTCAATTTTTGGGTCAAGTTAGGCGAAACTTGTTGCTGACTAACATTTTGTTAGTCTAATTTACTTATGTGAGTTATGAGTTGGGGTTGGAACGGTTGGTTTTTTCATTTTTTAAAAAATTTCTCTTATATTTTTAATACTAAAAAAATATCCTTATATTTTATTACTATATTTGTTTATATATTTTACATACCAATAAACATTAAATAAAATTATTTTTATAATACAAATATTAATTTATATTAAAAAATAAAAATAAAACTCGTTAGATATCATAAAAATTATTAATTAAAAATATAAAATCAACGGGTTACTTGACTTGCAAGCCAAAATCAAGCTAGTCCAGTTAAGATAAATTTCAATTTTGCACCAAATTCTTTGATCTAACTCACTTATTTTATTATACTATTTAAACTTATCAAATTTAATCCATTTTAACATCTCTAAACATCATATTTCAAAATTAGCACATGTCACAAACTTTCACGAAAAATTATAGTGGTAGTTAAATAGGATATAGATTAGTATATCCTATTGACTAAATCGATATACATTAGTATGTCACACCTTTTCTTGTCAATGCTATTCGATTTTACTGGTTGAATAAATCCTCATTGACTATACATAAATTATTTGTATTATAATGATTTTGTTGTATGATTTACAAATTACTTGTAGTCATACTTCTTTTATCTTTAGTGTAAAGGAAAGTATTTATTTAAATAAGAGTTTCTTGAAAGTGGCTATGTATGTGTCTATGTCCATTGATGATATAACCGTTCATAACCTCTAAATTAAGGTCCAAATGAGAGATCTAAGAAAGAAAATGTTTATGCTCTCTTCAAAGTGATGGCATTATTTTTCATTTTGTTACTAAAATATTTCTCAATATCAATCCAAACTTAAGTGTATGTTTGGGTAAACTTTTTTAGCTTAAATTAGTTTCTTTTTTTTAGAAAAAGAATATTTCAATAATGTTTAATTATGTTTGTGCAAAATTAATTTTAATTTTTATACGAAATTTAATATAAAATAAAAAAAAATTAAATTAATTTTTATAATGTTAAAGATTAAAACTTATGATTTTAACTTATAAATTATTCTTTATATTTTGATATATAAATATTATTTTATCATTAATTAAATAATTTTTTTAATTATTCTATATTTATTTTGATAATTTAATGTATAAAAATAATTTTTTTATATTAATTAAATAAAATTATTTAATTTAAAATTAATTTTTAATTAATATATCTAAACATAAAAATAAATTGATTATAATAAAAAATGTTATATAATAATTAATTATAATAAATTATTAAAATAATTAAAATTTTCACTCGCACGTTAAAAGTTTTACCTTAAATTTAATGACACGTGTACGGTTCTGGTTACCTTATGTGTCATTCAGCATATATTGTATAGTGAACTGTCGCAATATCGGATAAAAGGGTCACCACAATCAACCAACGACCAATCTATTCCTAGTGTCTCTTTCAAGGGAAAAAAGCCCCTACTTTACTCATAAATTTCTTATCTTACAATTAAAAAATATATTATTCGAAGCAGTATTGTTTGCTTTGTTGTCCTAACAAGTTTACAATGTGGATATTAATTAACCTTCCCTAATTTCTACCTCATCCTCGTTTTCCATAATTTGAAGTCATACATTGTGGCTAATGTTTGAATAGTGAAACTTTCTAGAATACTCATTCTCATTTGTCCTAATTAACGTTACTTGATTGGACACTTGCGCAAGTAGTTTAGGAAACGGCCTATGATGGTTCACGGTTCATATTTGCATTTTCATTTTTGTTCAAAGCGAATAATGTATCTATGTTATGTGTTACATTTGTCTTGAGCGTGAGATTTAAAAATGCGCGAAGTGTTTCTCCAGCTAATCATACATAAATATCTCCTTCAACAAATGTGAGGCTCCACAAATTTTGATAGCCTCACCTGTTTTATAGTCTTTATTTTATCTCTTTATTATTATGTGAAAAACATATACTTCCTCCGTTTTTAAATAAGAATCATATTTTAATTTTTTTAAAAATTATTTTTCATTTTTAAAAATTCACAAAGATATTTATTGTTTGTTTCTAATTTTATTCTTATTTATTGTGATATTCACTAACAATATTTTTCTCACTCATATAAATTGCTTCTTAATCTCCTTCACATGTTGTATTCATTCATACTCAACTATCAAAGCAACATTTAATTAGCATTATTTCATGCTTCGGTTTCTAAGCATTTTATATTGCCTTGAGTTGGTATTATAGTTGTACGAGTAAACTGGCTTAACTGGTCAATCTAAGAAACTTGCGACTTGGACTCTAAGTTAGTCTTGTCAATTTATTAGACTAATTTTTTGATTGATTCAATTAAATTCGAATTGATTCGAGTGACCTGGTAATTCATTCGGCTGAATTGGACAATTTTTTTACTATTGAAACCTAACAAAAATGTAATTTTTAAAATTTAAACACTATATTTAAAAGTCTTTATCATAAAGTACATTTTATTACTAAATCATATATGTTTCTATTAAATATTATTCTCGATTTCTTAATTTATTATACAACTAATAAGTTATTGTCACTGTTTGTTTGAAAATTATTTTTTCATATAGTATTTTTGTTCAATATGTTTAAAAAATATTTTTCATATGAACAAAAAATATTATATGAAAAAATAACTTCCAAACAAATAGTAATAATAACTTATTAGTTGCATAATAAATTAAAAATTGATAATAATATTTAATGGAAGCATATATAATTTAGTGGTAAAATATTTTTTTTCTTTATGACTTCCAAACATATAACTTCCAAACAAGTGAGTGATAAATTTTTTTTTATCCTAATTTTTTTATTTGACTTTCGATCAGATCGTTGACCCAATAACTCGATCTTCTAACGGGATTGATATCTAATTTGAGTTATACAATTATAATTAGTATACTCTAATGCTAATTAGGTTGTTCAACTTAACCTATTCATACGGTTCAATAGAAATTAAGGAATGTTTTCAATGCTAATTTAATTCTTAATGGGTAAGTTTGAAAAGGTATGTACGAATTTAAAGATCAGTAATAAATAGTGCATAGTAATTAAGAAAGAAAAACTTAGGGGTAATTTGGTTACATACAACCTTTCCTCCTTAAAATTTAGTTAATTTAATTAATTAATTTGTGTGTATAAACTTTAAACGACACCCATTTAGAAACGGAGGGAGTATAAAATATCCATTCCTCCCTCTCATTACGATTAAATTAAATACTAATATTTTATACTCTATTTATTCCTTATTAATTTCACCTAGTTTAATTAAGTCCCAACATCAGTTAATTAAAACCCATTCTATACATTTCACATGTTTCAGACAAAACAGAACGGTTCACCAACATTTGTACAAATTCAAAATGAACTTTCAGCTTGTATAAAAAAAATAATTTTAAATCTTCTTATTCAATCATGTTATAAATTTTTTAATTATTAAATAAAAAAATATTAATTTTTTATGTTTTTAAAACATTAAATGTATTTATTTTTTTATTTAATATTTTTTTATTTAGTATTAAAATAATTATTAAAAAATTTTATAAAAAGATATAACAAAATTCATAAAAAAAAAAAAACAAAAACCTTTCACCGCAGTTGAAACATAAAAAGATTGTACTACGTGAACTTGCTTAGTTATAGGTGTTATTACAATAAGTGGCATCCAATGAGTGTGGCAGATAAACTGGACAACGGGGAGGGGGAAGGAGATTTTAATTTGGAGTCGGTACTCCATAAGAGATTAGTTGAAAACAGAGCCATCATTAATTAATAATTATGAGAGATAGACTTTGGAACGCCATCGGAAGTTTAAGAAAAATAAAAAATCAAACAAAAGTCAAATAAAATTGTGTACTTTACTTCACATTAATGCTGGATTTTAATTCTCGTGACATTCTTTCAAATTCTAATTTTTTAGAGTGTGTTGGGATTAATTATAAAATAAAATTATTTTAATAATTAATTATATGTATAATTAATTTTTTATAATTAATTATATTAAATTTTGTTTTGTTTTTTGTGTTTAAATATATTAATGAAAAATGATTTTAAGATAATATATTATATTTGAGAAGTGCAAAAAAATTACTTTTATATAGTGAAGGGTTGACAAAAAAATTCATTAATTTTTAGTTCATCTCATTCATATTAAAATCGATCAGGTCTATCCAATTAGAATAATGTAGTTCATTGGATTGGATCTAATGGATTAAATTTAGATATGAATAGTTAGTAATCCAACCAAAATATTCATTGGATATCCGTTGGATATCCAATTAAAAACTAATCAAATGGATATCCAATGTATTTTACTTTTTTTTTATTTCAACACTTTCACTTTCACAAAAGCCTAAAAGCTAATAACATAAAGTGTTGAGTCCTAAAGTTTTTAGAGATAATTTTTTAGAGAGAGAAAGAAAAGTTTTAGAGAGAGAAACATTTTTTAGAGGGAGAAATATTTTTTAGAGAGAGAATAAAAATTTTTAGAAAGAGACAAATATTTTTTAGAGAAAGAATGAAAACTTTTAGAGAGAGAGATAAATATTTTTTAGATAAAGAATGAAAACTTTTAGAGAGAAAAAAAAATTTAGAGATAGATTTATTTTTTTTTAAATTAGTGGATTGGATATCCATCCATCCAATCCATTAAAATTGATTAATGGATGGATTGAATATCCATCCATTAAATTAGATAATAAATAGATTGGATAATATTAAGTATTTTGTGATAGATCTTAAATGGATTAATGACTTATTTTGGATCTATCCATTATGATCCATCCATAATGGTTTATTATGAAGTACTTGTAAATATTTTAATTTTTTATTATAATCAAAATGATTATAAGTAAAATGCTCAAAAATGAGTTTTAAAAGTGTGTAGATAAAAATTATATAAATATAAAATAATATGAGTAAAAATGAGTAACTAAAATTACTAAAAAAAATAATACACATGTATATTATTTTAACTTTTTTTTTTAATAGGCTAAGTAAGCAGAAGGGGTCCTCAAGTTAGGACTTTTTGGTTTTTCGTAAAAAAATGTTAGGACTTTGAGATTGCGTGCCCTTCTAGTCTTACTACAGAAATTTGAACGCAAATCTAATGTTTTAAAAATTAAATTGTACCGATCAATTAAGGTCAAATTGTGAATTAATTATGTTTTTAATTTGAATATTTTTTAGTTTAATTATAATTTAATTATGATTCATTTATAAATTTAATCAGTTGAATTAATTAAATTATGAATTAGAAGTTTTATCAATTTTATCTCTAATTTAATTTTTAAAATATTGCACCATAAACATGAAAGAGAAGACTAGGAATTGAGAAATAAGTTAAATGACGTATACCACCTCTTCAACTACTAGCAGAAACAAGTAGTTTTCTTTCCTTTTTTTTTTTCCCAAAAACACTGATTTATCATTTTTCTTATTTTACTAAAGAAAAAGGCAAAAAATGTCTGTGGACAACATAGGAAATAGAAAAACTTCTTAACGAATCATTGATAAAACTTGCTCCTGTTGTTCAGTTATGATCTTATTTCCTCCATGATTTCGTTAAGTATCACCACACGTGATTCTATAACCTCAAATTTAAGTGGACACTTTAAAAAATTAGATACAAATTTTTTTATATTATTATTATTTAGAAAAAATACATTATTTATTAATAATGAGAAAAATTACAAAAATGAACATCAAATATGAGAAATGACAAATCCCCTAACCAAATCTTAACATTACCAAGCCCTAAAGACCGACGCGTAAGTCGATGAGCAACGACATTGCTCTCAAACAAATACAATAGAAAGATGCTGATGAAGACAATGACTTCAACAATAAAATGACCTAAAAGGAAAGCACAACAATTGATATGGGGAACCCCTCAAAAGAGCATTTCAATCACCTTCAAAGACTACATCTCTAAATCACATCTCCGCTACCAAACACATAAACTCAGGGGCGATGCATCATTGGATCTAAAGAAGGCATTGCCCCCCCTAAGAATGTTTTATAGTCTAATACTTTCCAATAATATTTTATTATATTATTTTCCAGAAGATGGCTGCCGTCACATTGGTGTTTTCAACCTAGTTTAGCTCCGCCACTACATAAACTGCCTCAGCTCAATATAGAAACTGTAATTATAACTTATAAGTTATAACGATTCTAACCACCAGACTCATACTACCTTTACCCACCTCTAAAAAGATATCTGCATCAACATTAATTTTATACGAGTCTAAAGGAGGTGGGATCCACTTACTTCTTTTTATTGGTTGTGGAAGTGATTTTTGGATCTCAAAAGGCTTATTGTTTGCATCTTTAAAACAAGTCCAAAATGATTTAGCTGCTGATATTAGCTATCAAGATATTGTTAGCAATCTGATCACGAATCATCCCATTTTTTACATGCCATGTAAATCATATCAAGACTGCAATTCCACCAAATGAATCTTAAGGTATAGTTAGAAGAATTTATCCTGTATCCAAATCATCAAATTTTCTCTCGAAATAAGTTGAGCATTCAACCCTATACAACTTTTGTCTTAGGGCATTCCACTAATTAAGATATGAAAAATAGTCTCTGCTTTTGACTCGCATATATGATACGAATAGTCAAGAAGAACCCATTTTTTAATCAAGTTAGGTCAAGTAGATAGCATGTTATTAAAGATGCACCACACAAATATCTTGATATTCTCAAGTATCGTAATTTTCCATAATTTCTTTCATATTATAATCAAACCATCGTTAGGAGCTGATGACATACAAAGATTTTGCTTAATATTTAAAGTTGTTGTTAATCAACGTTATATCAATCAACTGCATTTTCATCTTAAAAATAGAAAGGAAATAGACTATAGTTTTCTTTATATATTAATTAAAGGATATATTAAAGTTAGCTAATGAGAGTTGGTTCACTTGACGACCTTATGTCTATGACAATAACATAGACTCTAGATTGCTATCGTATATTTCTTAAAAATTGTAACTTGTAAACGAGGATGGCTTTTTGACCATGTCATTTTTTTATTTTTAAAATTATTTATCAAAGTAGGTACATTTCCTCTTTCCAACATTACTTAAGTTGTGTTTGAAATAAATAAAATTAAAAAATAATTTAAAAATTAAATTTTATATTTAGAATTTAAAAAATAGAATTTGAATTAATTTAAAAATTAAATTTTATATTTGTAATTCATTAAAATAAAAATTAATTTAATTTAATTTTATTATTTTATATTTTAACTTTTACAAAAAATAGTTAAAAATAATTATTAAAAATAAAATAATCTATTTATTTCAAATCAAATCAAATTTTATCAAATTTGATAAAATTTTTAAAATAAAAAAATAAAATTTATGAAATTTTAAAAATTAAATTATTTCATATCTTTTAATATTTTAAATACAAAATTTAATTAGATTTAATTTACAATTCATCGTATTATTTCTCAATATTTTGCATTCCAAAGATACTCTTCGCCTTCGTCCTCAACTTCTCTATCCAACTTCATCGTGAAACCCATAAACATGATTAGCTTTACAACTTCAGCCAATGCAGTTGGATTAAACTCTTCAACACAGTTTAAGACCATGCTCATACAGCCTATTAACTCAGACTTGCTCTAATCTCATATACAATTTGCATATATGATCTATCTATGATTTGCTCATACAACCCACTTTCTCATCTATGTTATTTTTTAATTTAGTTGGGGACTTTTGAGGACGAACTTCGGTGGTTCAGGTAGGTGATACATGAGCAAAATTGAGTGCTGATATTCCTTGAAATGTTCTTTTGATAAACATTGGCTGTTCTTTTGGTATACATTGGCTGCAAACTTGTAGTTGAGCCTTGTTGCATATTGCACTCTAGACATAGTGCTGAACTTTGGAAGGTCTCTGCTTCTTCTCAAATATAATTTTACAAGGATTACAAAGTACTTTTTTGTGCGTAGAGTACAGAGTCCTTTTTGGTAACAACAATCTCTTTTGTATTGTTTGGCTGCTAAACTTATAAAAGTCAATTCCATCAAGCTTCAACAGAAGTGAAGCCCTACCTATTCAACCCAAATAGAGCAACGATTCCTGCAATTAGCTCACTCTCGTGTATGGGAATTTCCATCACACATGCAAGCACAGACACAGACCCAACATTCTTCTTCCTCTGCGAAATACCTAGAGGTGAAATATGCATTGGACGATGGTGGCAAGATTAAGAACAGCAATGGCTGGCATTGGGGTTTGTGGGTGACTGGTTGGTTGGTGGTGCGAGATGGGTGATGCGGCTTGGTTGGGACGGTGGGTTTTGGGGTTAAGCAGATATGATGGTCTTCAATTTTCCTAAACAAGGGGCGCTTTCTTGGCTCTTTCGTGATTGCTTGGTGAAGTGGGTGTGATGGGTGCTGCATAGGAGATTAGGATGTGATTGTCTGGGTGTTGAAAGTTTGGACTAAAAGATAAGGTTTTGGAGAGAGGAGACGAAGAAGATGAGGAGAAAAAATGGTAGGGCCCGTCGTGAAAAAGTATAAAAACACAACTCTTATATATTTTTATATATCAAATAATGCATATATTATATTTTATTTTATTTAATATTATTTATTATAAATATTTTTTTTTATTCAATCACATCTTTTTAAAAAGAGTGTTAATTGTAATATACTTTTAAAAAATTATAAAACTAACATTTAAAAAAAAATGCTTTAGTAATTAGTTTACATTGGGATAGGCAGTAAACAACTTAGGCTATATTTGATATATTGTATAAGAAAAACTTGATAGTATAAGTTAATACCATTAGGTTATGTTTGATGCGTCGTATAAAGAGGATCTGATAGTATAAGTTAATATTGTCAGACTTTATCAAACGTTTGGTATATCCATCTGATAAGATAGTCAAATCCGATCAAAACTTTTTATCTCACTCTAATAGTATAACATTATCTTCCTTATGATTCCTACGTGATATAATTTGATAAGATTTTATTCTCACCACTACCCTCTATTTTTAATATTATTAAATTCGTAATTATTTATTATTATTATTAAATTATTATTATTTATTATTATTATTATAATATTAGTAATAATTATTATTATTATTAAATTCGTAACTATTATTATTATTATTATATTATTATTATTATTAAATTCGTAATTATTATTATTATTATTAAATTCGTAATTATTATTATTATTAAATTATTATTATTATTATATTCATAATAATAATTATTATTAAATTGTAACTATTATTATTATTATTTTATTATTATTATTATTATTATTAAATTCGTAATTATTATTATTATTATTATTATTATTTCATTGGTGGTTTGACACGTAAATTATGATGGTAAAAAATGTTAAGGATAATATAGTTATAGTAAATAATTATATATACTATCAAGTTATTTATACTAAATGCATCAAATGCTTGATAGTATAAGAGCTTATCAGCTTGTTTATACTATCAGACATTATCATATTATCTTATACTATCATATTTTATACTATCAGGTGTACCAAACGCAACTTTAGACTTTATCAGATATTTGGTATATCTACCTGAAAGGACAGTCAAATCTGGTCAAAACTTTTTATTCCACTCTAATAGTATAACATTATCTTCCTTATAACTTCATGATATAACCTGATAAGATTTTCCTCCCACCACTACCCTCTACTTTTAGTATTATTAAATTGTAATTAATAATAATAATAATAATAATAATAATAATTATTATTATTATTATTATTATTATTATTATTATTATTAAATTTGTAATTATTATTATTATTAAATTCGTAATTATTATTATTATTATTTCATCAAGTGGTTTGACAAACAAAAAGTGATGGTGAAAAATATTAAAATAATAATATAGTCATAATAAATAATTATATATATTATCAAGTTATTTATCTTGAATCTAAATGCTTGATAGTATAAAAATTTGTCAACTTATTTATCTTATCGACATTATCATATTATTTTATACTATCATATTTTATATAATTAGGTGTACCAAACACAACTTTAAAATTTTAGAGAAATTTTTAGATGAATATTATCTATTACATCATTATTTATATATTAAAAATATTATTTAATATGTATAAAAATATTATTAATAATTAATATAATTTTATGATAATTTTTATTATTTTATATATATCAAATAATAATTTAAATATTTATAATAGATCATATTCTATAAATACTCTCAAATTTAGAAAAAGTATGATACATGGCTCAGCCAATGACAAAGTGCTGAAAAAAGTGTGGTAGTATCATTTTTCTTATATAGTAAAGATAACTAGCTTTTTGTCTTTTTTATGGCCTACTATCTTGTATTAGTGATGTGTTGATTTCATGTATAAATAAGAGAAAATGATAAAAAAAATAAACGGTTCTAAAAACTCATTAACTTTATTATATATATATATATATATATATATATATATATATATATATATATATATATATATATATGATTCAAATATTTTTTAATTTCATTATGATGAATCATAGTTTAATAACAAATTTAATTGATTAAATCAATCGAATAATAATTCAAAAAAATTTAGTTCAATAATAGATTTAGTATTTAAAAGATTGTTTTAAATTCAAATTAATACTAGAATTTTTATGGTTTTTGATGGGTATGATATTCAGGATAGTTGTCAAGCATATTAGATTATTTTAAAGTGAATTTACTTTTAAAATAAATAAATAATAATGTATCTATTTTTAATTTTATAAATTACATAAAAATTTTAACTAATTAAATAATCTAAAAATAAATATATTTTTATTTTTTTATTTTTAAAATTAAAATCACTTTAAAATATATTTTTTATTATCAAATATTCATTAAATACTAATTTCATAATTAGCATTAAAAATAATTAATAATTAATGAAATAATTCACAATTCAACCCAAATACCGTGCCAAAAAAAAAAGATGAGTTAATATAACACAAATGGCCAGCTAGAGGCAAGAATAATACATTAGAACATCGCAATGCTGAATGGCAGATGATTAATGTTATATCTATTTATAATTTTTTTTTTAATATTAAATAAAAAAATTTTAAATAAAAAATAAATATATTTAATATTTTAAAAATATAAAAATATTTAATATTTTTTTATTTAATAATTAAAAAAATTAATAAAAAATTAGATAAAGGAATAAAATATTTCTCATCGCTATATCTATCTCAAATATTCATTTATAAAAACTTTGCCCCCTGCCCTGAGCCTCACCGCGTTCAACCAAGCCAATAAATATTCACACACGCTAATGTTATAAATAGGAACACTGATTCAGTGCTGCCAAGCCCAGCTGGAACCACACCCACTTTCAATTTGTTAACTCCGTTACGGCGTCCTTTCTGGAACTCGTGGAATCACCGTTGGAACAAACGCCACAAACTGAAGCAGAAGCCGTAAGGGCGAAAAATTCTTAAATAAAATGAAAGTAGTATTTTAAATAATATAATAATTATTTAAATATATTTTAATAATATTTATTTCAAAAATATATAATTATATATGTTTATTAATTACTCTTTTGAAATTTTCGAGACGTTGACCTTTTCTTATGTTTAAATTTAATTTACCACCTTTTCTTTTGTGAATCGAACGGTGACAAGAGCGTGTAGTGTGATTGCTGCGCCACGGGCGCGTGATTCAAAAGACAAAGATCTGTTTGCGAACCAGCTCGCAACGAAATCGTTGAACCGAAATTAAAAGCTCGCCACGTCATCGAAGCAGTGTTTGTTAATACCGAGTAGCATGGAAGACATAACACTTGAACGGAACGAAACTACCCAAATAACCCTTTCCAAACAATTAAACCAATTCACCAGCTGATCATAACCCAATGCGAAATGACACAAAAGCCCTCTGGTCTTTCTCGTGGCTTCTTCTAATTGGTACCGCAGAACATTTGTTTTGCAATTCATGTCCACCTCGTATGGACCCAGAATATATTAAAGCACCACACAGAACAGAACGGCTACAACATCAGAAGCCTCTTTCTCTCTGTCTCTCTCTTTCTTTCTTTCTCTTTCTATTACACAGTTTGTGACCTGACACTCTTTTTGCGGTGTTTTTTCATGTTTGGGGTCTCTGTTCTGGGCTCTTCGTTTTCTTAGTGCATCTGAGACAGAGATAGAAAAAAAAAAGAAAAAAAGGAAAAAAAAAACATGGGTTGCTTTGGTTGCGGGGGCAAATCACGCAAAAAATCCGACAGCAAAGACTATAGACACAACAATCTCACTGCTGCGGGTAAATATTGGCAACGGATCTTCATTAATTAATGTTCTCATGAAAATCAAAATGCATTTTACTAAGCCAGAGATTAAACCGGTTCTCCCTCACAAGTTTCCATCTTTTCAATGCAAATTGTTGAATGCTTCCGTTTTGTTCCGTTTTGGAAGAATGTTCCCAGGAAAATTTCTTAACTTTCTGGCATATTAAAAAAAAAATTGTGAATTTGGTTTTGTTTGATTCGTGTTTAATATCGCAATTAATTTTGGTGGTCGTTGATAACGTTCCTATCCTATCTGGCAGTTTTTGATATCCTAAAACCTTCTCTCTTTCTCTTTCTCTGGAAATTATAGGATGAGTTTTGAACATGGAAGGGATGTTTTTCAAGGCTCAAATTATTATTCATGTTCAATTTCGTTCTTTTTTTTTTTTAGTTGGAATGGTTCGATCCATAATCCAAAGTGGAGTTTGTCATTTTGCGCTTTATTTGCTTTGAAATTTTGATGGCTGTAGGTTTAAATAATTTCTTCTGGCATTTGCTGTGACAACCTGTTTATCTCATCTGTCGTTTTGTTTGATCTCTCTTCCTCACGTGTTCTTTGTTTTGTTTGTATGTTTTTGTAGACAAGGTCAAAGTTGATTTGAATGTAAATGGTAAAAAAGAAGATAAAATTTCTAAGGATGATCAACTTTCTCTGGACGTGAAAAATTTGAATTTAAAAGAAGAGGTTTCCAAGGATGTCAAAGCTAACGGATACCGGGCACAGACGTTTACCTTTGATGAGCTTGCAGCTGCATCAGGGAATTTTAGGCCAGATTGCTTTGTGGGTGAAGGAGGGTTTGGCAAGGTTTATAAGGGGCACTTGGAGAAAATAAACCAGGTTTGTTAAACATGACCCCCCCCCCCCCCCCCCAAAAAAAAAAGTTGAAGCATTCTAATTCAGCTTCTGTGATGTGCTGCACATTTATGCTGTTTAATATGGCATCATGTTAATTTGAACGTTTATGGTTCAGTCAATTTGTGGTGAGATTGAGGTTTGTTATTGTTTGTGTAGGTTGTAGCTATAAAACAACTGGACCCTCATGGGCTTCAAGGAATTCGTGAATTTGTTGTTGAAGTGTTGACACTGAGTTTGGCAGACCACCCTAATCTTGTCAAGTTGATTGGATTTTGTGCTGAGGGAGAGCAGAGGCTATTGGTTTATGAGTACATGCCATTGGGATCTTTGGAGAACCATTTGCATGGTATATGCTGTCATCCTAATTATCTTATTTTTCTTCATATAGAATAGAATATACTGGCAACATCATTCTCTATCACCATGCCTTATCTCTTTTCCTCTCCCTCGTTCCCTCAGACCTTAAACCGGGAAGAAAACCACTTGATTGGAATACAAGAATGAAAATTGCAGCTGGTGCAGCTAGGGGTTTGGAGTATTTGCATGACAAAATGAAGCCTCCTGTCATATACCGTGACCTGAAATGCTCTAACATTTTGTTAGGCGAGGGATATCATCCCAAGTTATCTGATTTTGGCTTGGCAAAAGTAGGTCCAAGTGGTGATAAGACCCATGTTTCAACAAGGGTTATGGGCACATATGGGTACTGTGCCCCAGATTATGCAATGACGGGTCAGTTGACATTCAAGTCTGATATTTATAGCTTCGGGGTTGTTCTTTTGGAGCTCATCACAGGCAGGAAAGCCATCGACCATACAAAATCTGCTAAAGAACAAAATCTAGTTGCTTGGGTATGTCAATGCTCTTTTATCTAACTTTACTGCTGGAATCCATATCTGTTGTTTTACACTTTTACTTTTGTAGTGATCGTCTTTTTCAAAAGTTTGTAGCTGAGAATTTGAATTGCAAGTGTAATTACTTGTAAATCTGTTGTAGTGATTGTACTTTCACTTTTCAATCATTGCAGAGCTGATAGGCCTACTTTTATTTTGATTTTAATATGGGGCGCTGTGAAAGTACTGAAGTTGTTAAGCTAGAAATTTTCTGAAGTTAGCTGATTAATTTGTCTGCTCATATAAATTTTCCTTTGATAAACATAAAGAAAAATCAAATTGAACATTAGTTAAAAGTCTGATTATGAGAAAATTGGAAGTTTTGATTACCATGTACCCCAATCACTTTGTTTTCATCCCGTGAGAAGGTTCTTTTAAAATGCTTACTGAATCTCTAGAGTCAAACTGGTACAAAGAAGTAGTGATGCTATTACAGGGATCATTGCATACCTTCCTAGTTTTAGTTACTGAAAATAACATTATTTTGTGCGATACTTCATACACAAAGCAAATTGTTTTTGCTTCTCGTGTTCTAAGTGAACTTGTGCTATAGGTAACCAATGCCTCAATAGTTGACAAAGATGTAATGTTGTAGCGCAAAGTTGTTCCAGATCTTATGCTCATAGCCAAATGTAGAACCTTGTTTTTTTCTTTTGATAAACTTGTGTGGTCAAGTCTTGACTTCATACGAGGCTTAATTTGTGGTTCATGCTTTGCTTTGAAGTTCATGATATTGACATTTGATTTAAGTCCATCTTTCAATTTGTTTACCTGTTTATTGTTCATTTAAGTGCAAAATTTTCTGGTACAGAACCTAAATGGACTAGCATGGCATGTAATCCCAAATTGTTCTTTTGATCTCTTTTATTATGGTTGCCACAGTCTGCATTAATGCTCCTTATTTACGGTGGTTGTTTGTATTGTTCAATAATGTTGTATAGCTAGAGTATAAATAACAAGTCTCTGTTAACCTTCTTACCTTAAAAACATAATCAATCATAGAGGTCTTTATTTTTCCTTTTACCGCACTGAAGGCATTCTGTTTCAACTAGTAGATTGATGATGAAGAAGAGAAGTTCTGTTTTGAAGGTTGCGGATTTATTGTCTAATTGATGAGTTATGTAAATTGACTAAAAGAATTCTTTTTTCTTCCAAAATCATTACCTTATGATGCATGTATATTTGTTTGCAGGCAAGGCCCTTATTCAGAGACCGGAGAAGATTCTCACTGATGGTTGACCCATTGCTTGAAAGTCAATATCCAGTGAGAGGTTTGTACCAAGCTCTTGCTATTGCTGCTATGTGTGTTCAAGAGCAGCCTAATATGCGGCCTGTTATAGCTGATGTGGTTACAGCTCTAAATTACCTTGCTTCTCAGAAATATGATCCCCAAATTCATCCAGTACAATACTCTAGAAGAAGGTCATCTTCTCCTAGAGTGAGAAGGGATGGTCATAGACGTGTTGTTAGTAATGTTTCTGAGACAGATGAATCTGGAGATTAGAAAAGAGTGTTTTTGGATATTCATATTGTAACGTGCCTAGTTATCAAAGTTTGCTTCTTAGGAGATAACAGGTGCCTCTTAAAATCCAAGTCTCTCACATAAAGAAAATTTCTTCCTTTTAGTTCCTCCCTCCTCGGTGTACATGTGAGCTGGCTTTTTTGTATTTAAGATGCCTCTCCTTAGGATTCTTGTTTTGTCCCCATTTTTGAGAATTTAGCCTCAGCTACAATAAATGATTTTTTGATCTTGGTCTTAACTGAAACTTCATTAGCCACCACTATGTATAGCCTCCAGCGCAAGTGTTGGCACAGAATGATTTATGTGAGCAGTCTACGTCACTTTTTAATGGAAAGCTCTGCTGCTGATAGTACTAAGATGGAAATGAAGATCAATATGGAAGTAAAGGCAAAGAGAGGGAGGAGAGGGGAGATTGGTTAAGAAAATGAAAATTTGTCCGTTTACTGGTTGTAGTCTTGGAATAGGATAGAAAGGAATATGAACTTTTATGAATGAATTACCTTAAAATGAAATAAATATTTTATATTAGTGTATGATTTGTTTTCAAATGTATATATATATATATATATATATATATATATATATATATATATATATATATATATATATATTAGTGTATGATTTGTTTTCAAATGTAATATATATATATATATATATATATATATATATATATATATATATATATCATGAAATAAAATAAGTTTTAGTTCATTTCGGCCAGTATAAAAAAAAAATCAAAGTTTGGAATATAATTCTTATTGAATATGAATCGTTTTCTTATCTTAAAAAAATTGTGGGTCTTAAATCTGTGTCTTTATCTTTGATAACAATATCATAGCATGATGAGTAAACACTTTCCTGCCCAGAAGTTTTGCTGCAAAACTTCAATTTTTTATTTTTCATTCTTTAAAAAAATCAAGAGTTATTCTAAGGGTGTGAAAATGAGCAAAGTCAACATATATCTTGAAGTCAAACTATGCTTGCGATAATTAGCAACATTCTTCTGTCCAAGTTCCTGGATTGTATATATGTTTATTGTGGGTTCAGATGTGTTATCCACAGACAATAAGAAGAATTACAAATAGAAGAAAGAGGAAGATGTGAAATTTAAGGTGCAAGATTTTGGTAAAATTTGGTCAGAAAGTAAAGCTATAGTAGCTTCTAAGAAAAACAAAATACGGATTTTTCATGGCCATGTCTTTTGAATTTGAAACGCTCATTAGATAGGTTGAAATTTCAGTGCCCCCCGTCACATTGTGACATTGGCCAAGAATAAAGAACATGTTTCATAAAATACATTCCAAGACAACTACAACTGCTAATATGCTTTGATGAATTTACATGGAGGAAAAGAGAAAAAGAAATATTGTAGAAGACGACGAAACATTAGCTTGTGACATTATAATCAGAGACAATAGTTCAGCTTGTGTTCTGTGGACTTTCTGGTGCAACTACAGGCTAGAAATTGGGAACATAATTCGAAGCTCAAACATGAATGGCAAAAAGCGATTCAAACAATTATGTACCCTGCCACGTGCTACAATTCAGTAACTTCCCCATCCCGACAATTTCCCACCCATATGTACAGAGTTGAGCTCCTACGTGATGGCAGAACTCTACAACAGTCCCTCCTTGGTGACTGCAAATCAAGTTTATGATTCAGTCAGTAAAGTGCTCTTTGTGAGAAATCCTACCATGCTATTGTGGCATTAATAAATACATTTTCTATAAAGATTTTCACAATTGATTTAAGTTATTTTGTTTAAAGATTTTTTTTTACATAAACTAGATGTACTTAAATTTGATATACTAAACCGATTATAACATTAATTAATAAATAATTATCACAATAGGTTAATAGATAATCCTATTTAATTATATTAATTAATATAGTGATTTATCTAATACATTTAATTTGAGTGCATTAAATTTATGTAATTTTTTTCTAATTTTTAAAATTTGTCAATATATTTAAAATTAAATAAATTTTTGCATAAACTTAAAACATTCAAATTGAGTGTATCAGATCAATAAACACTTAATATTTTTATAAATCTTTGTGTTTTTAATTATGTAGTACAAAGATCTATAAAAATGTTAAATGTTTATTGACATGATACACCTAATTAGATAGATTTATGCAAGAATCTTTCTTAAAATTAATGATAAAAATCTTCATGCAACATGATTTAATACTAATCTAGAAGGATAAAATAATTTTTCAATTTTGATTGGAAGAATGAAAAGAAATAAACGGGTATGTATTTTTCTGAGCATCCCTACCTTTTTCCAGCGCAAAGGATCTCGACGTTTTGTCACTACGATGGAAGTAATTTTCTCAGGTGAATCCATTTTCCACCGGCAGTAAGGAGATTTAGATTTGTCACGAGAATAAATACCAATAACTTGTTTCCTGGCTGAATCATAGTGAGTTCTGCTCATATAGTAAATGAAGGGTTTCTGACAGGGGTGTTTATAAACAGGCCTTGTGTTGAATGCATATGCAGTGTAATCAGCTCTTTTATACCAATTGAGAAAGGTTCGCGACGGCATCTCTAGTTCTCTAGGGGACAACACTCCCCTCAGGATTTGAACCACGTAGCCCCACGAAACAGAGATGGACCAATATCTGTTTTTGTCATAGCAGATTGATTGTTGGATTATGCTAGCTGAGTCCTGGTTGACAGATTCCATTAGGTGCCTCAGGGCTCGTACTCTTGTCATCCCTGGGAATATCGGTTGCACTACATCAAGGTGGTGCAATGACACTAGTGGAGCCACAGGGTGTGCCCCCAGAAGGCCTAATAGGTCTCCATACACATCATACTGCATAAGCAAGACAATCAAAATCACAAAGCATTCCCAATAATAATAATAATATTAGGGACCTACACCGGTTACTATGAATTAATTATTGGTTAATAATGTTTATTGTTTAATTATCGGAGTAACAATACATTTATGTTTAAAAGGGAAAATGCTAAGTATACATTTATTTCACATACATATATATCTCTCACACCTGATTATATGATTGAATAAGAGTTTAAATATATATATAAAAATATACAGGTGTGAAATAATGTGTATAAGTGTGTATAAGTAACAATGTTATTTTAACAACAATAAACATTAAAAAACAATAAATGTAACCTAGTGTAAAAGTGTGTTTAGATAAGTTTTGAAAAAAAAAAAAAAAAGTGATTGTAAGATATAAAAAAAAATTAAAGATTTTTATGAAAAATAAAAAATTATTTTATATTTATATACAATTATATTAAGTTACGTTGTAATTATTACCTGGTGAAACCCAGTTTCCCTGGTGAGTGGCACCCCTAGCTCAGCCATGCAAGCATGAATTCTATCATCACTACCATATAAAGCAGGGTATCGCTGAATGCAACGATCTTGCATCTTTGCTAACTCCTTGGCCAATGGATAGCTTATAGCAAATCCTCCCCCACCATATGCCATGGCATATGAGAAATGTATGTTCTGAACATGGCTCTCGGATGAACTCCCAACATAATAGAAGTGTCTATGGTCGTACTTATTAAGAACACTCACCACATTATCCACCATAAACACCGTGTCATCGTCTCCCATCACGAACCATCTTACATCTTCCATCCCAAGCTTCAATGTCTCTGTCACCACCCTTGATATCCTCAATGCTGATCTCTGCCCCTGACGATTCGTGTATTTGAATTTTGTGGTGTCCCCAGATATTCGAATCTCGGGTAACCCTTCGTTTCTTTGAGTTGGCACTTTTTTATCCAACCACACAACCCCTCTGGTTTCTTTAGGCCTCCACCATATCTTGATGTATTCTTTTCTGGTGTGCCATAAGTTTGATGAAGCAGCTATCCCAAAAACGATGTGTTTAAGCTCCGTTTCTTGTCTCTGAGACATAATCTTAGGGGTTAAACGAACTACCACCGGGGATTTGTTTCCTTCTTCTTCTCCTTCTCCTTCTTGTTTTCCATGTGTTTTTTCTTCTTCATCTTCATCCTCTCTTGGTTCTTTCTCTTCAATGCTTTCAACGGTGGTAGCTGTATTTGAGGATGTGTTGGTACTTCTCATCTGAAGGTGTTCTTGTTGGGTGGTGGAAGTGGAACAATCTTGTTGGTCATTGTTAAAGAGGAGAAGGTTTGAAGAATAGAGGATGTATAATACAATGGTGATTAGGATCAACCAAGTGATAATGCTTCTAGAGCCTGTGTGGAACATGCGTTGATGGGAAGAAGAGTACATTTGGTTTCCAGTTAAACTGAGGTTTTTGTTAGCCAGGGTCTTCTATTTCCTTTCAGGTTGATGCTTTTACTATTTCTGCTTCAAGTGTGGGAATGGAGAAAGGTGGTGGTGGGAAGGAGCTTCAAGCTCAGAATTGTTCGGATCACACAAACAGAGAGAGAAAGAGAGAGAGAGAGAGGGTATTAATCTTACTATTTTGTTTTCCTTCTGTTGTGTTTGGTGCTTCTAAGTGAAGTTTGTTATGGCTGGAAGCGAAGTTGAATGCGGTTAAAATGGATTTTGACCTTATTTGTTTGATCTAATCGATATATAATAATAAAAATAAGTGTTTTGAGGTTAAAATTTAAAGTCAAATTTGTATTATTTTTGTTTAAGTTTGTCGTAAAGAATGGAATTTCATAGAATAATAATAAGAATAAGAATAAGAATAAGAATTGATAAATTAAAATGAGAATTTTGTTCTTTTTACAATTTGGTATATTGTGATACAATATAAAATAAAAAATAATTTTATAATTTAGTATATGAGATATAATATGAAATAGAATCTCTATTGATATAAATGATATAATTATTTTTAATGAGAAAAATAAAAAATTACTTTTTTCTTCTCCATCTCTCTCTCATATATATATTTTGTGTTTTTGAAAATAATGTTTAAGATTAGTTTTTTTATAACAAAAATCATGATAATATTTTTTTATCAATTTTAATAATATTGTTTTACTCTTCTAAGTGAAAGTAGAAGCTTTTATCGTCTCCGTTATATACAGGATGCATGAAGTTTGAAGGTTAAATTTAGGTTAGATGAAGTTAAATAGGTTAAAGTTAGGTAAATTATTGAAGAGAAATTTTTATTAATTTATAAATTGAATAAGAATATATTAAGTAAAAAAATGTGGAATCATATTCCATAAAAATATAGAATCTCATTTCCTCCTATTTTTAGAGGAATGAAATTCTAAAAATTTATGGAATAAAATTTGAAATAAAAATGTCATTTCATATTTATTTTCATTAACAAACTCAAGAATCCTTTGATTTCAGGATTGAACGTGAAATAACATTTCATTCATTCACATCAAATATAACATTAAAATTTTAAGACAAAAAGTGTAAAGATGATTTTTTTTTTTGGTGAAATGATGAATTTTATTTATATAAATCTTTTTCATAATTTTTCCCCGTTTTTATGGAATAATGATATGATTTTAAGAAAAAAATCATGACCCAAACAGTTCCACATAGTGGCCCGTTCCCATATTGCAAGGCGTACTCAAAAAATACCCCGTACATAAAAAAAAAAATGGAGCTTTTGCTTATTTCTTTTTCCCCTTTTTTTTTTTGGGGTCATCATTCCTTGCTTTCCCCTTTAGAACTTGAGACCTTAAACTTTTGGATTGGACCGCTAGATTATCCAAACAGTACCAAGAAAGCGGGCCCATAAACCAAACATAGAGGCACATAATGTTAGAGAGGATGGACGGGCAGAGTGCTTCTCTGTCTGCTCACTATTTTCGTAAGAATATCTCGCTTGTTTCAGCATCATTTTAAATTAAAAAGTTTTCAAGGCCCCTCCAAAAAAAAAAAAAAGCTTGAAAGCCTCTTAATTGCGTCTTCAACCCATTCTCCTTCAAATCAAGCTACTCAAATTTAGAGAAGTTACAGAATTTTGGTCAAATTTCCACAATATAACAAACAAAAATGAATCCAAACATTTGCCTAGATCCCACCTACATTTGCCCTATGTAGATGGTTTCTTCTATTCCCCTTTTTTTTTGTTGGTCACTATATGGATGGAATTGATCATGGGTCATGGGCCATGGGCCACTACCGTAGAAATGGATAATAATGAGAAGATTTTGTCTCTAAAAGACCAATTAGCAAGAGTAAGAACAGGATGAGAATCATGAGATGATGGTATGTAACAGACACAAATAACCCAAGGGAGCCCATGATTCCCATGCGAATTGAGAAGGAGCTGGTAAAAGGTGAAAGCGATGGAAGCCAATCTAGCCAAGGACAGAACAGCTTGAAATTTCAAAGTTATCTATCTATGTAGCTGAAGTCTTAGTCAAGGTAGATTTAGGAATAGCAACAAGTAGCGGTAATTTGGCAGACTTGCCTGCGTGGCAAATAAATGCGACCAACTTGATATGATCTGTCCAAAAAGCAGTTCACATGGTTATGGGACCTATGGCATCCATCTGGGGCTACTCTCTCACAATACATCGCCATCTCATCTCAATCTATATCTTTCTTTCTTATGTTTCTCATGCTCCCCTCTCTAATTATTTCCCTCTGTTTTCTTCGATAAGGTTGATTTTGATCTTCATTTTATCTTCCTCATGAATTCGTTTCTTTCCCCAAATATAGTTTGTAATATAGGTAGAGCTCGTGAAAAAAATGCCACCTAACTATGCACCTAAAACAGGATAAGTAAAAAAATCTAGAATCATTTCAACCTAACTCAAACAGTTAATATAAAATTAATGGGATTGGAATTATAATGAAAGGTTCAGCTTCGATTTCTATATTCTATATAAATAAATAAAAATAAAAGAAGATATATTGATAAGGAATAGTTTTTTTTCCCCATATGATTGATAAGGAATAGTTATTAGTTTTATAACATTAATGGATACATAACACAAGATTAAAGTTTATCGCGTCACATTATTGTGATTTCTATAGGATGCATATTCTGTAAAAAAAATGTATAATGTCGAATTATGGAATTTATGTTTCAGCAAAGGTGAAAAAGAAAAAAAAAAAAAAAGGAAAGAAGATAAGATTGGGATATGTAAAATCATTTGGACCCACACATAAAAAGAAGGACACATTAATCATAAAAGCCAAATGAACTTTTTAATTTAAGGTTACTTTATTATAAAATTAATTATTTAAATTTATGACTTATTTAATTTAATACTATAAATTCTTTTCTCATCCTAATATAGTAGCTAATTTTGGGTCAGTGAAATATATTCCAGTTGTTTCTGCTATGTTTTTTTTTTTTTTTCTTGCAATATATTCCGAGTTATTTGTGAATGGTTGATATTTGAGCGGTATCTTTCTCATTATGAAGTTAACTAACCATGTTGACAAAAGAGAAATTTTTTGTATAGATTTTATCTATATAAATTATATAAACTAAATTAATGAACAAATAATATATTATTATTTTTAATATAAAATAATTATATAACATAAAAATATATATAATTATTTAAATATTAATTATTTTAATTTACATAATTATATAAATTATATAAATAAATTGTACATAAATATTTCTCCAATCAAAGACCTACTTGGCTCTCAGTCATTTTAGCACTAGAAGCCACATCAAACAGGCAATTAGGCAAACTTCAATCTCCATTTCCATCCTACTTTATAGGAAAATTATAGAGTTTCTTGAGTATTGATGAATAATATAATTTGTGGTTGTGGTCATGTAACGTCCAGCATCTACCAATATGGCGTCACGTGTCTACTTTTGACTTTCCATGCCTGTCTCTTTGTCATGACCATGCTTTTATGCAATCTCTATTTTTTTTTTTTGGGGTTAAATTGCAAGGTGCAGTTTCGAGCAAGATATATTACGAAACATTATTTTCTGAAGGGTCAAGTAATAGATAATAGTAGATATTTGCCATTTTAAGTTGTCTCTTTATGTTTTTGTCCCAGTTCATAATTGCACTAACGCAGACACAGAGACAAAAGTATTTTCCTTTGAACAACCGGTCGGTAGAGCATGCAAAGATAAACGTTCCTGAGGAGATTGAGAAGACACTACGCATTCTCTTCTTTTGTTGCTTTCCCTGCTAGCCAACCCACTTTCAGACTGTCACTGAGAGCAGGAATCATTGAGGTTCGAAAGTAAGAAGTTAGGAAGCAACTGAAGAAGAGCCACTATTTAGTTTCTGAATGTCCTAAATGATTTAGGACTCAGAGAGTGAAGAGTGGGAATAAGATGTGCAGGAGCCATGTGAAAAATGGGTGCACAGGGATATTGGGAAGCCAAACCTTTTTGACAATGATTCAGATTCCCCCTTTTGTGTTTTTTACTTCCACTTTTCCTCTTGCCATTAAAAGCCATATCTAGAAAATCAACTTTCAGTCATTATTTTGTCTTGTGTGCTTTTTCTCAAGAATAAGCAGAGAATACAACACAACCCATCAAATTGATCAGCACAACTAGCTCTCAATTTCAGTCTTCCTGATCCAGCACAACTCAGCTTGAGGTATTTCCAATTTCCTAGTATTCTATTATTGCATTATACTCTGTCATATTTTCAATTATGTATCCAACATGATTCTTTATCTTTATAATCATAATAATAATTCACTAAGCTCAGTCGACGAACCAGTGTCATTAAATCCAAAAAACTTACAAAGCAAGTGTAGGTCTTTAGGAAGTGCTTATTAATTTGTGAGGTTACTTGCAAATTCTCCAGCGAGCAAACAATGCCTGCTGAAAAGTTTTCTTTGAATTCTGTTTCATGTTTGTTTTGCATTAATCACCTTGACTTTCACTTTCCTACTATAAGAAACATTCTTCAGTATGTACAGGTTCCATCAATTATCACAATAATTTCCTTCCCTACTTCCTTTTCTATTACGTGTTCTTCTATTCCGATTAATTTCTCTGGGCCCGACAGCGTGCAGTTAACTGTTACTGTTTGCCATAATTAGGATACAACCCATTTCTAAGTAGATGTCTCCCTAAAGATCCCAAATAAGTCAAGAAATTGATGATCCCCTCCTCCAATAATTTAAACTGATCTCATTATCATTTGACAAAACTACCCTGAAAAATGTGAGGCACTCAAATTTCTTGCAGCGATCCTAGTATCCAACTATATGAGGAACACAAGTTAGCTGAATGAACATAGCTGAAATGACGAAACAAGCCCCCGACAACTCATTATTTGCCGTATAAGTCCAGTCCCTCCCAGAACCAACCCCATTGTTTTCAAATGCAATTCCCAACGCCATCACTCTCCAGAGTCCTCATTACAAGTAAAAGAGATTCTCAGGAGTTCATGGTCTCCGGAATTTTTTACCTGTATAGTTTGAAGTTAAATTTATCTAATAAATGTAAGTCAAAATTAATTCTTAAAATAGTATAAAATGAATAATAATATATAGTAAGTTGTATCTTCCAATCATAATTTATATATAGATTTATTATTATTATTATTTTAAAAAAGTCATGGTTCTTGACTTACTTCTTTATATATATATTTTTTACATTTAAAGTGAAGTCTTAATTCTCATACATAATTTATGTTTTTTTTTTAAAGTGAAGTGAAATTGTGTTTCATATGCACAATTTTTTTTTTAAGTGAAGTGAATTTATGTTTCACAAACACGACTTTTTTTATTATTTTTCTTACATTTAAATATAAGAATCCCGACTTCTTGTTTTTTTTTTAATAGATGTTATAATACAACTTTTATATTCGGCCACGTTCTAACATTATATAGTTAATTTTGATAATTTACATATTGATTAGGTTAAATATATTTTTTATTGTTATTTTTTTAAACAATAATATTAGTTGATAGTTAAAAATTAATAATTACATATATTTATTAGTATATATGGACACTATATGTCACACCAGAAATCATGTGGTGTCTCATTTAAATAGGTAAATATATATAGTTGTTAATTTTTAAATATTAATTAATATTATTACTTAAAGAAGATAAAAAAAAATAAATAAATTTAACCTAATCAATATATAAATGATCTAAAATTAATCATATGTTGTTAGTAAAATTGTTAAGTATAAAAGTTATACTTATAAGATGACAACACCTCTTTATAAAAAGACAAGAAATCGTGATTCTCACGTCAAAATGTCAAATACATGTGAAATACAACTTCACTTCATTTTTAAAATAATGAAAGCAGTCGTGCACGATTATTTCACTTGATTTTAAAAAATAAAATAGTATAACATAAATAGTGTATGAGAATTATAACTTCACTTTAAATATAAAAAAAAAAATTATAATTGAGAGTTATGACTTCATTTAAAATAATAATATAAAAAAATCTATATATAAGTAATGATTAAGAGATACGAGTTAGTATATAATATTATTTATTTTATATCATTTCAAAATTAATTTTTGACTTGTCCTATTTGATAAATTCAACTTCAATTTCTCTTATGATGTAAAAAAGTCTGATATATGAAAGTGTATTATTCAATTTGTATCACCAAACCTGAAATACCTGTGAAATCAGAAGGGCATAAACTAGTTACTAAGTACTAACTAATACTACTACCCTACTACTTGGATGAGAGACCATATACTGTGATAGCTAGAATTCTAGTATTGAAATACACATAAAAAAAGACGATTGAATTCAGTTCCACTGCAACTGATTCCTTTTTGTGAGTTATTACTAACAAATTTGTATCAACATTCTCATATTATATTGCAGAAGTGGAACAGAGAGCTAGCGATGATGGAGCAGTCGGATAAATCACCAAAGAAATCAACACGAAGAACATCATTTCCCAGAGACCCTCGTGGCTCTCTCGAAGTCTTCAGCCCTTCTTCTTCCTTCTCCATCGACAACCCAACCAACTCGCTGGTGCGCCCGCAGCCCCTCTGGAAAACCTGGACAGACCCCCAACCACGCAACCCTTCCTCCGATGAAATCATCACCACCTCCTGGATGGCCCTCAAGGACCCCATTCCCGCCGGGGAGTCCGGCGCCGCGGCTCAGAGAGCCGCCGAGTGGGGTTTGGTCCTCAAAACTGACACGGAGACCGGGAAACCGCAAGGAGTGAGGGTTCGGAACTCGGGCGGAGATTCCAGAAGGAATTCCACCAACTCCGCCAGAACCTCCGGCGACTCCTCCGTAGGCGGGGAATCCTCCACCGGCGGCGAATCCCGCGGGATTCCGAGAGTTTCGGAGGGCTTGAAAGACGCTCTGTCGGCTTTCCAACAGACTTTCGTGGTTTCGGATGCTACCAAACCCGATTACCCGATCATGTATGCTAGTGCTGGATTCTTTAAGATGACGGGCTATACATCCAAGGAGGTCATAGGGAGGAACTGGTAGGTATTGTAAATTTTTGTTTTGTTTTGTCATGGGCATCTTTTAAAGAGTTAAAAATAAAAATTAAATTTTTTAAATTTTTAATGCATTATAATATATATATATTTTTATTTAAGTATATTGAATACTTTATTTTTTTAATACTTTTTATTTGATGATTACTTAACAATTGTCGTTAAAATTATTTTTTTTTAATTTACTTACGTGTAACGATTGTTTTAACTGTAATAACGGTATGGAAAAGGGTAATAACGAATTTTTAATTGTGGGTCGGAGTTGGGTCCAGTCGGTTTTTACAGGGTGCGGATACGGATCCGGGGGACGTGGCAAAGATAAGAGAAGCGTTAGAAGCAGGGACCAGTTACTGTGGAAGGTTACTAAATTACAAGAAGGATGGGACGCCCTTCTGGAACCTTCTCACTATTTCACCCATCAAGAACGACGATGGCAAAGTCCTCAAATTTATCGGGTTAGCTCAGTTTTTTCTTAATTCATTAATCTTTTGAATTATCATCATATAATTCGTGGGAAATGTTTCTTTAATATGTAAATTATCGCTGAACGTGTATTTACAGGTTATCAATTTATTCGGAATCAATTCATATCGGACAAAATATAAGAAATCTCCTTCACGTGCATAAAATTCTTTATACTTCAAGATTTACTAATATAACCTCTTATATTATTTAAATAATGTATTTTAGAGGAAGAAGGATCAACTTACATCAGTGTAAGTTTTTTTTCTCTACACTTATTTTTAAAGATCAACTTTCATTTAATAGTTATTTTTAATAAAATAATTTCATTAATTAGATGAAAGTAAATCTAATGATGAAAAGGAAGTGAACTAATTAAGAATGATCCTCCTCATTTTAGAGTATATTGATTCTCTCCTAAAAAATCTTCTTATAGGAAGTGAATATATATGATTTGATGAGTTTAAAGAATCAGTGAAGTTCAAAACATATGAAGATTTCATAACTCATAATTATTAGAAGGGGTTTTTTGGCCTTTTGCCACTTCTTATTTCATAACCAATCCATACCATATTAACCAATAATTTATACATTATTAACAAGTGAATGGGAGGTGTAGAATTTCAGGTTGAAGAATAAAAAGAACTAAAAGATCGGATAATTATCTTTGTTGCAATTATTTTTATCTTCATTATTTTAGTAGTAGGGAATGGTTGGGACCAAAAATTGACCTTTCATTGGTTTGCTCATGGCACACGAGGTGTCTGCTGCAAATTCTATGATAAGAGTATAGGGGCGAGAGCTCTATGCATTTCAATGTCCACTGTGATAATGACCACTCCATACATATCGTTTTCTTTTAATTTAGAAAGAGAAATTATTTATCCTCCTACTTAATCTTTTTATTAATATTTTTAATTATTAAATAAAAAAATATTGAATGATTTTTATATTATCAAAATATTAAATGTATTTATTTTTTTATTTAATATTTTCTTCATTTAATATCGCGATGATTATTAGAATGATTAGGTAGGAGAATATAATATTACTTATTTAGAAACGGTAAAAAAGGGCTTTGTTTAACTGTTTATGTCAATTATAGATATGTAATGTTATATCTTCCTACAAGTTCCTCCTAATAATCCTCTTAATATTAAATAAAGAAAGTTTTAAATAAAAAAGTAAATGCATCTATGTCTTGAAAATATAAAAAATATTTAATATTTTTTTCATTTAGTAATTATGAAGATTAGTAGGAGGATTGGATAGGAGGATAAATCATTTCTCATTATAGATTCATTTAAACATTTATGACTCTTTTTTTGGTTGGGGAAGGTGCTCGCCATGAATGTGTGGGGGGGATTTTTTATAACATGGAATGTTTTAGATTTTTAGGAACTTCCTTCTCAGAGGGAAATAACCTGACGTGCCAAAAACTGAGGTGAGAGTAGAAAAGATAAATTACTGCGTTTGGATTAAAGATTTTGAATATAAGCTCTTGACATATTTTGGACCAAATCGACCACTTTTTATTTTTGTTATTGTACACTTCTGCTGGCTAAATAGTAAAGATTCGAACCTTAACATTGATTGCATGTGGGCCTGTCTTGGTGATTCTGGCAGAATGCAAGTGGAGGTTAGCAAGCATACGGAGGGGTCCAAGGAGAAGATGCTACGTCCCAATGGATTGCCCGAATCCTTGATTCGATATGATGGTATTGGATAGATCTTGCATTTCAGTTTCACTGCAACACTCATCTACATTATTTTGTGATCTGAACTCTGAAGGAATAATGGGTCTCATTGAAGCTTACAGTTACCCACAAAGGAAACCTCATAATTTGTATGTATGTGATCATTAGAAACTTAGAAATCATACCTGAAACATTGATGATAAGAAACAGTAATACAATGGCATAAATGATTTTTTTATAAAAAAATTGAAGTGAAAAAACAAAAAAAAATGAAGTAACATAGGAAAAATGAAGTAGAAAATAGTAATGAAAACCACAGGTCAATAATAGTACATTACTCTATTAGACATTAGTAATACACTTAAACACAATATTAGTATAGATACATTACCGTTTTCCATTACTTCTATATGACCATCGCTTCATAATTTCTGAGGAAACATAAGCTTTTTGTGCAAAGGTTGGATTTACATATATTATATACTTAAATTGCCACAAATATTATGCCGCGCAAACAAAACTGTTGATGGTCCAACGAAAGTGTTAAGTCCTAAGTTTTGACAGGATATAGAACGTAACCGACGTCTTTGGGGGAATGAAGAAATATTATTACCCTTTTATCGAAGATATTAGAATCTAATGCTAAATGTGCACTGCTTGATTCCATTTGTGATAGACATTACAGCAGCCAAGATCATTTCAATTGGCATACATACACCCAAGTGATAAAGATTCAGCATCAGTTTGACAATGGAAGTCTAATCCAAATATGAGATTCTCATTTTGGTCAATGTTGTAGGAGTGGTTAATGGCCAAAACTAGCTAGCATCAACGAACTATATCTAACACTGCCAATGAGAGGGGGAAGAAGTAAACAAGGCAACGAATAATTATTGAATATAGTTTCACTATGCATGTATCAAACTTATTGTTCGACCATACCTTGCAGAAATAGTAAGAGATTTTCATCGTAACGACATTAACATCTTGTGTATCGCAGCTCGCCAAAAAGAGAAGGCTAGAACTTCAGTATCTGAGTTGTTGCAAGCCGTGAAGCGCCCCCGAGCACTCAGTGAATCAGCAAACCGTCCCTTGATCAGAAAATCAGGAGGTGCTAAAGAAGAAGAAGAAGAAGAAGAAGACAAAGCAGAAAAAATATTGAGGAGAAAATCTGAGAGTATGGCTTCATTTAGACGGAAATCACAAGGAGGAAATAGAATTTCAATGAAGCAAACCAGTGAGCTGCCTGAAAAGAAACAGAAAAACTTCCATCGCCGTTCTCTCATGGGGTATATATGGTTATATATTTACTTATTTTATACACTGTTACAGAATAGAGATTAGTTGAGTTAATTTGCTTAATTAGCATTTAGTTACTAGTTGATTAGTCTCTCAGGTTTTATGTAAGCCACACTATTGGCTTGTTATACACACTTTACCATCGTTCAGTAAATTTCAGTTAATGGGTTCTTTCATTTCTCTCCTCTCTACTTTGTCTTCCAACATACACGTCTCGTTCTATGTTCTTGAGATAATCACTACGAAGTTTTATAACTAAATCTCCAATTTATGTATCATCCATTTTATATCACAATGTTATCTTTCTATGCTTCAGGCTCATCAGGAAAAGTCAATCCAACGATGAAAGCATCAATAATGAAGTTGTTGAGGACGTCAGCTCTGAGAGTGAGGATGATGAGAGGCCTGATAGTTTTGAATTTGATGATGACAAAGAAAAGCAGAGGGAAAAGCGGAAGGGTTTTGATCTTGCTACCACACTTGAACGTATTGAGAAAAATTTTGTCATTACTGATCCAAGGCTT
Organism: Ormosia emarginata; assembly: GCA_029884605.1. Taxonomy (NCBI): domain Eukaryota; kingdom Viridiplantae; phylum Streptophyta; class Magnoliopsida; order Fabales; family Fabaceae; genus Ormosia; species Ormosia emarginata. The sequence goes on from JAQQTP010000085.1 coordinate 18,393,638, forward strand.
CCTGACAATCCCATAGTAAGATTCTTTAAATCATTTATATTACACCGAAAATGTTTCCCTTCTGTGTTGGATTCTAGTACTGGAGATAAAGATGTAACAAGGTAAAGTTTGTATTTGGTTTTTACTTTTTCAGATCTTTGCATCTGATAGCTTCTTAGAGCTTACAGAATATAGTCGTGAAGAAATCTTGGGAAGAAATTGCAGGTATGTTTTTAAGTTAAATATCATTACCATGCAAATGAATATCAAAACACTTTGGTTCATATATACCATTCTTCCACAAAAATCTAACTGCAATTGATTTTACATTAGAATAATATAAATTTTTGTCTCCAACTTTACCTCGGGCTTCGTTTAGTGCGTTTTAAATTTTTCAATAACGGACCAGTGGAAAAATTCCAGAAATAAGGAACGTAATCGTTGCATACAAGATATATACATAGCAAAATCACCAAAAACTTCAGGAAACTAAACTCTAAAGTAAAATTATTACATGGCAAGTATACTAATGCTAGATGGAAGCTAGTGATACAAATTTAAATTCCTTTCTGAAATTTTCACAAGATTGATGTACCTGGAAATTATCTAAAAGGTGTTTCTATAATGTCAAAATTCAGTTGTATTTACCTTATATGCTATTTGGTGATTTAGGTTTCTGCAAGGACCTGAAACTGATCCAGCAACTGTAAGAAAAATTAGAGAGGCAATTGACAACCAGACAGAAGTTACCGTGCAACTCATTAATTATACAAAGAGTGGTAAACTTGTTTGATTTTCTGCAGGGAAAACCACTTTAATAGGCTAATTTATTATAGATTGGGACTTTGTAGGTATTAAATGAATATTTCGTATAGCAGTATGGAATATCTAATTGAGTTTAAAATGATAGGAAATGTTTACGAGATATTCAATGTCAAACTATTTAGCTCATTAAAAAGAAAATAAAATAAAATACTATTACCTCCAAATTTTTCATGAATACATTAACCTGTATTAGTACTAGTCTATAAAAAAATAGTTCACAATATTTGCATATAATATCCCTGATTTAGAATCCTGAATCCCTTTCTTGGTGGACAAAGGAAATATAGCTATTTGACAATGTGAAGCTCAATAATGTTGCAATTATTATTCCACTTCCTACTGAAGATTTCTCTGTTCAATCTAGGCAAAAAGTTTTGGAACCTGTTTCATTTGCAACCTATGCGTGATCAGAAGGTACAGCTTATGATAGTCCCCTGAAGATTTTACATCTTTTAATATCCTGCTGTACAAATTTTGTTTTGGGTAGTTAATCATATTTCATTGATCTATATTTTAGCAGAACACTAAGGTTAGCTTTTTTCTTTTTTTCTTCTTGGTTTAACAGGGAGAAGTACAGTATTTTATTGGTGTTCAACTTGATGGTAGTCAACACGTGGAGCCTCTTCACAACTGCATTGCAGAAGATACTGCAAAGGAGGGAGAACAATTGGTTTGATCTCTGTTCATTTGCTTCATTAGTTTAACATACATTGAAATCTCAAATCATCTTCCGGGTGTCAACATCATTACATATTTCAAATTCAAGCTTTAAATTTGAAAGTCTATAAAGTCTATGAATTATGATCTCTATTAAAACTTTTTATGTCTATTATGACCATTTTTTTTCATATAATATTTTTTAGCACTATCTGTAACAGTAGGAAACTTTGTTCAAATGCTTTGTATTTCCTGAGTTATAACAAGTTCATTTGACATCCACCCTCAGGTCAAACAAACTGCAGAAAATGTTGATGAGGCAGTGAGAGAACTTCCGGATGCTAATCTGGTAAGTTCTACTGGTTATCTTTGTCTTCTAAAGAGCTTTTGAATTCAATTTGTGACATGACCTTTTTGGCAATCTCCAGAAACCAGACGATTTATGGATAAATCATTCAAAAGTGGTTCACCCCAAACCTCATAGGAAGGTGGATGCTGCTTGGGGAGCTATCCGGAAGGTATTGCTTTACTATTTGAAAATATGTCATCTTTTCCTGTATTTCTTGTTACTTCTATTAAACCGTAAAGATTTAGGAATATCTTTTACACAGTATGGCTATAAATTACAAACAATTGGCAGATGTGGTAAAAACTTCATCATGGTTCATTTGACAGTTATGCTGATTTGTCTTTTTGTTATTTGTTTTACTTTAGTTTCTTTAGATTTCTGGGAAGTGATCATAATCTTTAATTATGTATTATATTCAAGATTTTATTTATTGAGTTGGTAAACATGACATGAAACCATTATAGATCCTTCTGTGCTCCGTAGGGTTGTAAGTATTTTGGATTTTCTTCCTAGTCACTTCTTGAATATCTCATGCAAGTTATGTTACTTTTGCCAATTGTTTATGTGACCTTGGTTTTTGCAGATCCTAGACAGTGGAGAACAGATAGGCTTAAAGCACTTTAGGCCAGTTAAACCATTGGGGTCAGGAGATACTGGCAGGTTTTTTATCCTATATCTCTTTTCCATTTCCCAACATTTCACATTTGCTTGAACTGGTGGCATGGGGGTTAAATTAATTACCAGGTGAAATGAATTCTAACCATATACGTCTATGATACTCTAGACAACCACCTATGACTGACATACTTTTTTATGATTTCATCACTTCAACTAGTAATTCTAGCATTTCTTATGATGAAATTTCTGCATACATAAGAGCCTTATAGATGAATTAGTCTTTAGTTAGATGAAAATTCAAGAGAGCTAAAGATTTTAAAATCTTAATTAGAATTTCTTCATTGATTTGGGTGATAGATAGTATCTTTCTGCTCAATTATTTTTTCCAAATCAAGCTTCTGTGGCAGTGATATTATTATATATTACTGGCTTGCAGTGTGCATCTGGTGGAGCTACGTGGAACTGGTCAATATTTTGCCATGAAGACTATGGATAAGGGTGTTATGCTCAATCGTAACAAGGTTCTGAATATGATTATCTAACATGACTATTTCTTTTTTTTTTTAATTCTTTTTACTGCTAAGTTTTGGATCTATTTGTCAGTCCTACCACCTAGACATGCTCCTGTAGAACTATAGAAGTTATTGTATACTGTGTTGTCTTCATTTTCTTTGCCTTTTGGTGATAAATCTTAACTTCTATCACGTAATTCAAGTCAATAATGACTTCTCAATATCCAAATACCCTAAACTATTTTAGCCTATTAGTTCACTTTTAACAATATCTATATACTTTGGCCGTGTATTTATTTTATGGCACGAGTATATCTAATTCTAGTTATCTAGATCTAATGGTTGAAATTCAAATGCAGTGTTTCTAATTACCTTTAAGTAACAAAATTACTATTCTAGTTGTGTAAATCAAGTTATAGCAGCATTTACCAATTGTCGTAATAGGATGGCCTTTCTACACTTTCTACAGGTGCATAGAGCTTGCACAGAGAGAGAAATCCTTGACATGTTGGACCACCCTTTTCTACCTGCATTATATGCTTCATTTCAGGTTTGAAACTGAAATTTTACTTTAAAATAAGATACTTAATAATAATTACTGACTAGAGTTACGAATGACTGGTAAGAACATTAGGATCTTTATGATAGCTTGATCACTTTGCCCCTTTTTGCTCAGAAGCCTGTGATTATAGGGTGCAAATATGTCACAACCTCTTTAACATACGCCCTTACTTCTATGGACAATGATTTCACGAATTATATTCTCTGTCTTGACTAAGATGGATGCCTTTATTTCCCATTTCATTTAATTCAGGAGTTTCAGAATAACAAGGATGCTCACATGGATGCTTTACTATATACTGAATTTGTCAAATCTTTGGAACTTGATTAATTTGCAGACCAAAACACATGTTTGTTTGATAACTGATTACTGTCCTGGTGGAGAACTATTCCTGCTTCTTGATCGACAGCCAACAAAGGTTCTCAAGGAAGACGCCGTGAGGTATATTATGCTATTGCACAAAGAATTTATGCATATACATCACATGTTTAGAGTTTGAAGACTATCAAGATGGGTAGCGGGAGAGAGGGGGAGGGTGAGGTTGGAATAGGACCTATGTAATTACACGCATGTGTTTCACTTTGGTCAAGTGCACGCCAGTATATTTCTTCCCTATTTATGGTCCTACTAATCTGAAATCCCTTTTTATTAAGACATGTTCTTACTCGGCCTACAATTAAGGCTATGTTTGGGAGTTTTGATGATGGAGTGGAGTGGTTCATAATGGAGTTGTCATCTGTTGAAAGAAAAAATGATAAGTTTGTTCTTTGTTCTTCATATTCTTCATTGTATGTATGTCTTTTCCCTCCCACTTTTGGTTGATTTGATGGGGGAAAGGGTTGACTTCAACTAAATGTTATGGTGTGTATATCTGAGATGTTTTCTCTTAATTCTGTTGGTGCACTAAGACTTTATCGAAGAGTCGTCAATAACCACTATTAAAGCAAAGGATCATTCTTCAACAATGTTTGCTACTTTTTTGTTTCCTTACTTTCCTTTAACTGACATTAAGTTAATATTTATAGATTTTATGCTGCCGAGGTCGTGATTGCATTGGAGTACCTCCATTGTCAAGGTAGGCTCGTTTTCGGAATCGATATATACATTCATATGACGTGATGATAATCATTGTTGTTACCTTCTCTTTTAACTTATGAAACTGTCCTACTAGTTGGGAAGTGTTTAATTGACAAAATATTTCTGAAACTCTGGGATGAACTTATCAGGCTGCAATCATTTATAGATGTACTAAAATATTTTTTTTCCTTTCAAGTCATCAAGTGTCATACACTTACCTACTAACAATTATATGATCCTTTATTATCACAAAATTCTGCCCTTGCAAGAAATCTTGAACTTAAAATTTTCTGATGTATGCTAAGACACTTACTAGAACAAAATTTAATATGACATTGTTTGGTGAGAATTTACAGGGATAATATATCGGGATTTGAAGCCAGAAAATGTGTTAATCCAGAGCAATGGGCATGTATCTCTAACAGATTTTGATTTGTCATGTTTAACATCTTGCAAGCCACAGGTATCTTAGAGAGAAGAACTTCAGATAATGCAGTTTTTAATTAGAGGCAATACTTTTAACTCAGAACACTGAAACAAATTTCTGTCTGACTGCACTCTTTGTAGCTTCTAATTCCAGCTACAAATGAGAAGAAGAAGAAGAAGAAGAAACAACAGAAAGGTCAACAGGTTCCAATGTTTATGGCTGAACCAATGAGAGCATCAAATTCTTTTGTTGGCACGGAAGAGTACATAGCTCCGGTTTGTTATTTCTGGACATATTATATATTACTAAGCAGCAAAATCTATGATGGTTCAAGAAATCCATGGTTCAGATACTTATTTTATGGTGAATGCATCAATTGTTATACCTATGACGCATTTGTGCATATTGTCGAACACTTTGCATTTTGTTCAGAAAATCATGTTTTATTGTGCAAATACTTGACAGGTATATAAAACATTTTTTTTTACTGACTATATCTCATGATTTGTCACATTGCAAGCTATACATAATACATCTTCAAATTCAAACATAAAATCATTCCTATTTTATCTTTATCCCTTCAGGACATGGATCTGTTCGTTAATTTTGAAGTGTAATGTATACTTATCAAAAGACAAAGTTTAATATGGAATGTTTTATGCAAGCAAGCATGAATTAGTTAACACGTGTTTTCACTCTGCAATTTGAAAGATCAAGCTGACTCCATTAGAAGTATAAGGGGTTCTGTAGTAGTGTTTTTGCTAGATAGGAGATTCCAAGTGAGTAGAGAAGTTACATTGTCCAATCATTGTTGATGAGCTTGCCAATTAGACATGAATTATTCTTATTCCTGTGGTGACCTTTTTATTTCTTGAAGGGGTTGGGGTGGGTCTTGTTGGCTATACACAAATATAGTATGCAGAGAATTTTAATGCATTCATGCTATTTGAACTTCTTTGAAATTTTTTATGCATTTCTCAGACGTTGTTGTTATTGACAGTTCAACTTGTGCAGGAAATTATAACTGGTTCAGGCCATACTAGTGCTGTGGATTGGTGGGCTCTTGGTAATTTTTAATTCTTATAACAAACAAAGGCAATTATGAAACTAAATCAGTTTTTTAAATTTTAAAAAAATAATAAAATAGAGAAATTTGAATGCATTTTATATTTAATCTATGTAGCGGATATTATTTAAGTTTCCATAGATAACTAAATCAGTTTTTATGCTTAAGTTATTATTCTCTTTATTATTATTAACCCGTTTCCATTGTAGCCTTTTTTTTTTCACTGAGGCTATGCACATCCATTTTATGTTTTGGAGAGTAGACATTGAAACAGTTATCAAAAGCCAATTCAAATGCTAGAAATAAACATTTATCACTCATCCTTATTGCATCTATGATCTATCTCAAGTTAAAATATTGAAATTAATTGAAAGCATTGGCCACATCCCAACCTGTTGGTCTCATAAAAAGAAGACAGCACTCAGATTAGTATGGACATATTTAAAACAAATTATATCACACTGTTTGACTGCTTTGGTTTTTTTTAGGTATTCTGCTATATGAAATGCTTTATGGGTATACACCATTTAGGGGAAAGACAAGGCAAAAATCATTTGCAAATATTCTTCACAAGGATCTTAAATTTCCCAAAAAGAGCAAACCGGTGAGATTGTTCTCCTGTGTAACTTGTCGTTACGTTGTTGCTTACAGGTTGCTTAAACACAGCATAGGTTTCAATTGTGGTCTGAGTTAGGAAATGCACACTTATAAAAAAATTCTTCAAACTAACTCGATTTCTTGGTACATTCAATTGCTCACGCAATTTCGAGTCAAGTTGGTGGTTAGGTAGTTACCATGTGAGCCTGTGGATAACATAAGACGGCCAATTGCTTTTGAAGCATGCATATTTCTTTGGCAAATAAATATTGAACTTCTATTCTTGCCCTTTTGTTAAACTTTCTTCCTCCATTTTTTAAAGTCTTTCCTTGCTAAGTAATCTGAAAACTAAAAACAGAACTTATCATAGTCTGGTTTTATATCAGAATAGAGGCAACAGGTCGAATTGTTCAAATTTAATATTTGTGAACCTGTGAATCTAATAATATAATGGTTTTTCCATGTTATCTGTTATATATATGTAGCTATCTATGCATGGAAAGCTTGGCATACACATCTACATTTGATTTAGGCTGCACTCTTTGCAAATAATAATCTGGCATCGGGTAATTATGAGCAAGGGATACTCAACGATAGTTTTCTACCAAACATGCGATTAGACTAATTGCAAAATAAATAAATAATCAAAAATCATAGGCTTAAAGGAATGAAACGTGAAATTATGGAAGGCTCACGTCAAAATCTTATGAAAATCCTGTTCAAACAGACTTGAGTTTGAAGTTATATGCATCATGCTGAATGATAAAAACCTCCAACTCCAAAGTTATAATACGAGTCAGTGAACACAAATTAAATGATAATATTGTTTTAATACGTAATAAGTTTTGATGCAGATAAGTGTCCATGCAAAGCAGCTAATTTACTGGTTGTTACGTAGAGATCCCAAAAGCAGATTGGGATCACAGGAAGGAGCAAATGAAATTAAGCGTCATCCATTCTTCCGGGGTGTCAATTGGGCACTAGTTCGTTGCATGGTAACATAGTAAACTTTTAGTAGCAATGGCTACAATGTTTTGTTCAACCTCTAGTTTCATTTTATCATAAACTGTTTTGATTAGTTAAGCATTCATATCTTACCAGAAACCTCCTGAGCTTGATGTTCCTCTCTTACCGGCAACTGAAGAAAAGGAAGCCAAAGATGTAAACCCTGAGCTAGAGGATCTACAGACAAATGTTTTCTGAAAGGTCTTTCTTTCTCTCCCTGCGTGTGTATATGTAGTAACGTTGTACTTGTATCATTCTGGTGACTAGTTATTAACTTAATTTATTATCTTCTGGCCTGTAGGTTATAGGATAAAGCTACATGGCATTCAAGAAACACATGATGTATTCTCTGCGTTTTTCAACAATTAATGGAATTTCAATCTCCGGCTTCAGTGGTGCAAAGTTTGATCATGTTCATTGTAATTTATAAATGGAGATCTACGACAATTTTTGATAGTTTATGCTATTGTAAGTTGCCTGGTCTTTCTGTTAAAAGTTAGTTAATTTAGTTAATTCAGACTTGGCAGTTAGTGTTAGTTAGAGTTGAGTGGTGGTTAGTGGTAATATGTAACAAGATGTGGAAGTTGTATAAATAAGCCTACTCATTGAATAAAAGATATGATGCATTATTTTTCATTCGTGAATATTCTTCTCTTCCTCTTTTAATTTTCTTTCTTAGCAAAACACCTCTGTAAGTGAGTGAGTAAGTGTGTGATCTGGTTCCAACAAATTTGTATCAGGAGCAAGGTTCCTTCTAGAGGGAACCCGTGTTTCTTGCTATTTTTCTTACTACTTTCTTGCTGCATCATGACCTCTTCGAATAGTCATTTTCCTATGAATCTTCCCATTCTTGATGGGAAAAACTATGACAAATGGTGTATCCAGATGAAAGTGATTTTTGGTTTCCAAGATGTGTGGGAAACTGTGAAATTTGGATTTGAGGAGCTGAGTGAAGGTTCCACTGATGCACAGAAGGGAGCTTATAAAGAAGCTAGGAAGAAAGATTGCAAAGCGATGTTTATTCTCCATCAGTGCGTAGATGCATCAAATTTTGAGAGGATTGCAATGGCTTCAACAGCAAAGGAAGCCTGGGAGATTCTCGACAAGGCATATGCAGGGGCTGGCCAACTAAAGAAAGTGAGGCTTCAAACTCTTCGAAGACAATATGAACTGCTGCAAATGGAGAACAATAAAGGGGTGGCCAGTTACTTTACACGGGTACTATCATTGACCAATTTGATGAAAGGTTGTGGTGAAAAATTTACTGATCAGATGATTGTTGAAAAGATCTTGAGAACTGTGTCACCAAGATTTGACCACATTGTTGCGGCCATAGAAGAATCAAAAGATCTTGAAGTCTTGAGAGTTGAAGAGCTGCAAGGGTCACTTGAGGCCCATGAACAAAGATTGAGTGAAAGAAGCGCAGAAAAGGCATCAGAACAAGCCTTACAAGCTCAGTCTAATTCAAAGAATGCAGCAGAGTGCAATAAAAACAAGAAAGGGAAGGGAAAATGGAAGAACAATAGAGGAAGAAGTTATCAGAACCCTGACACTGGCAGGGGGCAGGCTGATAAGAGATATAGTGATAATAATTAGAAGAGAGGAGGTGCTGGTGGCTCTCGAGGAAGGGGAGGAAGACAGAAATTTGATAAAAGTAACATTCAATGTTACAATTGTCAAAAGTGGGGGCACTTTGCTTATGAGTGTTACCATAACAACAAAAGGGAGCCTCGTGGTGATGAAGCTCAGCTAGTTCAGAAAGAAGAAGAAGACTCAGATCAAGTTTTGTTGATGGTAACCACAAAGGATGATGAGAGCAATGCAAAGTATTGGTATTTGGACACTGGTTGTTCAACTTACATGACAGGCCGCAAGGACTGGTTTGTGAACTTTGATGAATCAGTGAAGAGCAAGGTTAAATTTGCTGATGACAGTACCCTCAATGTAGAAGGAGTTGGTAAGGTTTTGATTAAAAGAAAAGATGGCAAGCAATCTTTTATTTCTGATGTGTTGTTTGTGCCTGGTATGAGAAGTAATCTTCTCAGTCTTGGTCAATTACTGGAGAAAGGTTATATGATCATAATGGAAGATAATGTGTTGAAGGTGTATGATAATAGCAAGAGATTGGTTCTAAAAGCTCACTTGTCTAAGAATAGAACTTTTAAGGTGGGAATTCAAGTTTTGGAGCACAAATGCTTAGCTTCTGCAGTCAGTAGAGAATAGTGGCTTTGGCATTACAGGTTTGGACACCTGAATTTCAGGGATCTAAATTTGTTGAACGAAAACAATATGGTGCATGGCCTCCCACAGATTCAGAAGCCAAATGAAATTTGTGAGGAGTGCTTGGAGTGCAAACAGCCCAGAAATGCCTTTAAGCAGCAGACTTCTACCAGATCAAAGGACCAGCTTGAGGTGGTCTATTCAGATGTATGTGGACCTCTTCAAACTGAGTCCCTTGGAGGAAACATGTATTTCGTGTCTTTCATTGATGACTTCACTAGGAAAGTGTGGATTTATCTGATTAAAAGGAAAAATGAGGTGTTTGAAGCATTTAAGAGATTTAAAACCATGACTAAAAGGCAAAATGGCTATCACATTAAGGTGTTAAGAACAGATGGAGGGGGTGAATATGTTTCAGATGAATTTCAGAAGTTATGTGATGTAGAAGGTATTGTGCATGAGGTGACACCTCCTTACACTCCCCAACATAATGACATTGCAGAAAGGAAAAACAGAACCATCATGAATATGGTAAGGAGTATGCTGAAAAGTAAGAGATTGTCTCATTACTTGTGGGGCGAAGCAGTCTCTATTGCTTCCTACATATTAAATAGGAGAGGCTGAGTTGTATGACTCCAGAAGAAGCATGAACAGGTAGCAAGCCAGATGTTACTCATTTTCGAGTTTTTGGCTCAATATACTTTAGACATATACTTGACCAGCTTAGAAAGAAGCTAGATGACAAAGGAGAGCAGTTGGTACTTTTAGGGTATCACTCCACTGGTGGCTACAGGTTATACAATCCAATGAACAAACAAATTGTGATAAACAGGGACGTTGTGGTTGATGAATTTAAGAGTTGGAATTGAGACATAGACAATATGAAGAGATTAACCAGAATGTTAGTTGATCTTAACAACACTGATGTTGATGAGGTCATTACAACAGGAGCCACTGAAGTAAGAAGATCTCAGAGAGCTAGACAACTTCTAACAAGACTACATGATTATGAGATAGTGTCAGATTCTGCAGTAAACTCTGCAGGTGAATTAGTGCATTTTGCTTTACTTTCTGAGACTGAACCAGTCTGTTTTGAGGAAGCAATGCAAGATCCAAGATGGATTTGTGCTATGGAAGATGAGTTGAAGTCAATAGAAAAGAATCAAACATGGGAACTGGTCTCCCTGCCACCTCAGAAAAAATCCATAGCAGTAAAGTGGGTTTACAAAGTGAAGGTGAATCCAAATGGTGATGTGATCAAGTATAAAGCTAGACTCGTGGCCAAGGGGTTTCTATAGAGAGCTGGAGTGGATTATGATGAGGTTTTTGCACCTGTTGCAAGAATAGAAACAATCAGAATGGTTGTTGCTTTTGCAAGTCTGAGAGGTTGGTCTATATACCAAATGGATGTGAAATCTGTATTTTTGAATGGTTCACTTGATGAGGAAGTCTATGTTACTCAACCTCCTGGTTTTGTAGCAGCTGGACAGGAAGCAAAAGTGTATAGATTGAAGAAAGCCTTGTATGACTTGAAACAAGCTCCACGGGCTTGGAACAAGAGAATAAACAGTTTTCTAATTCAGATTGGTTTTGCTAAATGCACATCTGAATATGGAGTGTATATGAAAACTGCCATTGATGCTGACTTGTTAATTGTGTGCCTCTATATAGATGATCTGCTTGTAACAGGCAGCAATGAATCTGAAATTGCAGCATTCAAGGAGAAGATGATGAAAGAGTTTGAGATGACTGATCTGGGTCATTTATCCTATTTTCTTGGGATTGAATTCAAAAGAACAAAGAGTGGCATTGTTATGCATCAGGGTAAGTATGCTGCAGACTTGTTGAAGAGATTTAACATGCTCTAATGTAATTCAGCTGTTACACCAGCTGAAATTGGTTTGATACTCAAGAAGGAAGGAAGTGAAGAGCTTGTTGATGCCACAAACTTCAGACAGATTGTTGGATCTCTCAAATATTTGTGTAATACCAAACCTGATTTAGCTTTAAGTGTTGGTCTGATCAGTAGATTCATGGATAGACTAAGAATCCCTCATCTATTGACAGCTAAGAGAATACTGCGATATGTGAAGGGAACTTTGGATTATGGAATTTTATTTCCTAACAGGAGTGACAGTGAAGAAGTTGAAGTGTTTGGTTACTCTGATTCAGATTGGTGTGGTGATAAAAACGATTGCAAAAGCACAATAGGTTGTGTCTTTATGTGTGGAAAAGCACCAATTTCTTGGAGCTCGAAGAAAGAATCAGTAGTGGCCTTATCTTCATGTGAGGCAGGGTATATTGCTGCTTCTATGAGTGTTTGTCAAGCCTTACGGCTTGATACATTGCTAGCTGAGATGAAGGTGAAGGAATCTGGAGTAATTTTGTTGCTGGTTGATAACAAATCATCAATCAACTTAGCAAAGCATCCAATTGCACATGGAAGAAGCAAACATATTGAGACTAGATTTCATTTTCTTAGAGATCAGGTGAACAAAGGAAGGCTGAATTTGGAATACTGCAGAACAGATTTACAGGTTGCAGATATTCTAACTAAACCATTAAAAGCAGAAAAGTTTAAGGAGCTAAGGAGCAAGCTTGGTATTATAGATGTGTGATAAAATTTATTCTTAAGTTAGAGTTGAGTGGTGGTTAGTGGTAATATGTAACAAAATGTGGAAGTTGTATAAATAATCCTACTCATTGAATAAAAGATTTCATTATCACAAATCATTTTCTTTCTCTGAGCAAAACACCTCTGTGAGTTAGTGTGTGAAGACTTTCGATCACGGGTTCCATTCCATCATGAAATTCTTGAATCCTAGAATGATTTACAATTAAAATGTCTCTATAAAAATTAAATATCTATGGTTATTTTGTATGATAGATTCAAGATACCTACAAATCACGTATGATTTTTGTTATGGTAGTCAAGTAGTATTCTAATTTTCACCGCTAAGATAGTATTAAAGATGATCATTTATGTCGAACTTACATTCACATATATCTTTTCCGTCTTAAAAAACTGACACACAGAGATTTATACGATAAGTATATGTTTTCCAAAGCTTGTAGGTCCATAGCTCTAACATCCCATTTTGTTTCCTCTCTCGACTCTCCAGTTTTTGATCAAAAATTTTTTAGCCTAAAATGTTTAAGTTAAAAGCAATTTATATCATCATAAAATGCATAAAATAATATTTAATTGTGTGAAAAATTAAAGTTACTACAAGTAAAAGGTTTAGATTTAATCAGATCAATTTTTCTTGGATATGCACAGATAAAAAATTATTTAGTTTTAAAAGCACATCAAGACCAAGCTTATATCAAACTTATACTTGTGCAATTTAATAAAAATATAAACTATTTTTTTTTTAATTTCATAAATAAGATATAAAAAATAATATATATTAAAAATCAACACCACAAACACTTAAATAACTTTATTTACATCTTTATCCATTATTATATTTTTGTACATCCAAAAAATCACCTTTAAATCAATTAAAATCGTTCACCTCTAAGAAAGAAACTCTTCAAAAGAAGATATGGACTCAAAGTTGACCCTTGGTGTAGTAATAAAAATATAAACTCTTTTTTTTTTTAATTTCATAAATAAGATATAAAAAATAATATATATTAAAAATCAACACCACAAACACTTAAATAACTTTATTTACATTTTATAGTTATAGGAAATCTTCACTTTAGCGTAATTCAAACAAACACATTTATTTTAATCGACAAAAAAGTAGTGATAATTTATTTATACAATTTTTTTAAGGTTTCAAAGCAAAAAATATCATCATATATATCTTGGATTGCTTTTTTCGAATATAAACGAAATATAAATCTTCGAACTCATTTCTTCTCCCCAAAAGGTAAGAGCCTTGACCCCTTGAGACAAGGACACGATTTGAAATCCCAAATAAGCAGCTCTTATAAGATAACTCTCTCAAAAAAAAATCCCTTATCGAAGAGGCATTAAAAAAAGATTTTTCCGAGATCAATGAAAATCATGTGTAGATCTTTTTGCTTCCTCCGATACCTCTCCATCAATCTTCGTAAAAAATAGATTGCTTCCATAGTTGACCTCTCATGCATAAAACTGAATTGATTCTCTGAAATATGAGTCTCTTATCTTAATCTCCGTTTAATTACTCTTTCCCATAATTTCATGGTATGACTTAAGTCAATATTTTCATCCTAAAAGCTTAATCCGATATTACTTTGTAATTTGCATAATTGTGACTGATTTTGTATATTTTTCTTATTCTTATAAATAGAAACTCTAATTAACATATAATATAAGCATAAAAATGAAATAAATTTAATTCATAATCAACATGCTATAAATTAGAAACATATTTAGTCAATACAATTGAATGTAAGAAAATTATAAATACATATTTTCACTCTTTTAAGTTGCAATTATAAATACTTACTTTTGTTTTAAGTAACAACTAGTAGTATTTTTCATTTTAATTATTAATGTTTCTCCTCTATTCATTTGACATTTTCTTAGATTTCATTATCTCATTAAATAGTTTTGTATAAAGTTAGCAAGTATTATACCATTTTATTTTTCTCCTATAAGGCATGTTGACTTCCACACTTCGATAGGTATATTATTCAGTGGTCAAAGTTAAAACCGCTTTTCTATTTTCCACCCTCTTCAAAGCTTCTTTTACCCCGAACTCTCGAATTCTACGATAAAAGGTTTTATTTTGGTCCTCCTCTCTAATGTTTAGAATGTCCAAGTCCCATAATGTCCCATATCTCTCATTAAATAGCTTGTGAAAATAACTCTTCCATCGATCCTTGATATCTTGTTCCATAACCAAGAAATAAATTTACTTTATCCTCTTATAAATTCATCCAAATTGAATGTCCATTTGTTTTTCATGCATTGTTTTTCACTTGAATCATCATATTCATAAGTCTCTAATGTCCTCTTTTTCCTACTGATGGTTGACCTCCCATGCATAAACCGACCGATTCTCTAAAATATGTCTCTTATCTTAATACTCCATTTAATTAAGTATCAACAACGACCATTTCATAATTAGGTGGGGTTAGATCACAGCGTCATTGTGTCTATCATCAAGAAGTCTTGAAATTCATTAAAATCTAATTTTTTTAAAGTTTCACCTATAGTCGTAAATATTTATTTCTCTGTCTTTGGTGCCTAAATATTGATATAACTTTATCCTCTTATCCTTAATGTCATTTTTGATCCAATGCTTAAATATTTATTTCTCCGTCTTTGGTGCTTTTGGATATAACCCGTTGAATGCTTTAGCTTTCGCTTCGCTAACCGCCTTCTTAGTATCTTTTTTAGTTGCCTTATATTTTTTCCAATTTTCAACGTTTTTAGACACGTGTCAAGCTTTATAACATTCCATTTTAACCTTAACCTTATCTTGTACACTTGTATCCCACCACCAAGACTCTTTATCTTTGGGTCCAAAGCCTCTTGATTCACCGAGTGTCTCTTTTGCTACCTTCCTAATCCCGTTATCCACTTCGTCTCACATATCATTTGCATTCTCTTGTACCTCTCAAATCTCTTTCTCCATAATTCTCCTCTGAAAGAGCATTTGTTTTCCTCCCTTTAGTTGCCACCATTTGATCCTTGGGACTTTGTCTCAACAATTTCTCCTTACTCTCATATTAACCTATACATCCATAACCAAAATCCTGTGTTGGGTAGTCAAGCTCTCACCAGGGATGACTTTGCAATTCATGCAAAGCTTTCTATCTGATTTTCTTATAAGAAAATAATTAATTTGAGAGCAAGAACTCCCGCTTTTGTACGTGATAAGATACTTTTCCCGCTTCTTAAAACAAGTGTTAGCTATTGTAAAATTAAAAACTACCGAAAAATCTAGAATCACTTTGTCCTCTGCATTAGCTACTCCTAGATCATACCCTCCATGCAAACCCTCAAACCCCATAGATTCATTCCCCACATGACCATTTAGGTTCCCTCCTAGAACAATCTTCTCTCCTAAAGGTATTCCCTGAATTAAACATTCTAAATTCTCCAAAAATTTTATCTTGTAATGCTCGTCTAAACCTACTTGGGGTGCATACACACTGGTAATATTAAAAGTTTCTTGTTCCACAACAAACTTCAAAGCTATGATCCTATCTCCGAGCCTTCTCACATCCATAACACTTTTCTTCCAATTCTTATATACTATTATGCCTACCACATTTTCAGATTTTACCTTACCGGTGTACCAAAGCTTAAAACCTGAAGAGTCGAGTTCCTTTGTCTTTTCTCCCACCCACTTAATTTCTTGTAGGAACATAAAATTAATCCTCCTCCTAATCATGGTATCAACTATTTCCATAGATTTACTTGTAAGTGTGCCTATATTCCAAGTACTAAAATGCATCCTACTCTTGTGAACTAGCTTCTTTATCCCCACTCGTTCATGAAAATGAGGGACCCCTTGCTTATTTTTCATTACACCCAGGCGGCGATGCAGTGGCTCTAGCTCATTTGACACTGTACTCAAGTCATACAGCGCGTTGCTTAGGGGCAACGACCTAA
This sequence comes from Ormosia emarginata, assembly GCA_029884605.1. Taxonomy (NCBI): domain Eukaryota; kingdom Viridiplantae; phylum Streptophyta; class Magnoliopsida; order Fabales; family Fabaceae; genus Ormosia; species Ormosia emarginata. The sequence continues at coordinate 18,410,094 of JAQQTP010000085.1, forward strand.
CATTAACACAATCACATCTTTGATCCATGTCACAATTATCTAACATTGAACATATTAATTCAATTCATATAAAATTTAGTATATTTCCATCATTTTATGATTTTAAGATAGGTACTAATCAATTCATATAAAACTTGAATTTTATAAATATTATTATTAATATTTTTTTTGGTATAAATTATTAATAATCCTCTAAGTAGCTCATATTTTCCTCATATGCATTACAAAAATTTAAATAACTAATTTGTATAAAATAAAAACTAGTAAGTGAGCCTGTGCAAATAATTACCATTGAGTTGAAAATATTCAAATATCACACCACTGTATTTAAATAAGATGATTAGTAGCTACCTACCAACTTCATAAAAATTGAATAGCACAACATGATATTCAAATATTATTGCTGGCAATTGCAAATGATTTGTTATTGCTTAAAAATATTCGAATACCACAATATCAAATTTGAATATTCTATTTCTAGAAACACACTATAACAATAAACTATAGACTTATAACAATAGTAATCCAAATTAAGTATCTAAAAGATAATTACATCATATGTAAGTTAATCAAAATAGCAAGATGCAAGCTACATCCAAATAACTTTAATCATCATTACAATAGTCATCCAAACTATTTAGACATCTAAAAAAGGAAGAAAATTAGATGAGAAGAAAATCAGTACCAACAATGCAGTCTGTTGGAATAGAGCCGGATATAATGTCTTTGGATTGAACAAAATCAAGCTTAAACTTAGGGATTGTTTCTAATGTAACTTCCTTAATTACTGTGGTTTTTTTTTAAGAAGATTCTGAACTCATGGTGAGCAGTCTTATACTTTTCAATATTCTTTGAAACGTCCAAGTTTCCCATAATGTAACACTTTCCTTTATAAATGAGCGGCTTCCATTTGTTGAAATTTAATACACTTGCTTGAATCTTTGCTCCCTATTAAAGATATATGACAACTTTTATCGAAGTAAACATTTTGAGTTACAGTTTAATAATTTACTGCAAACTTCTTCATCAATCAATATCATCTCCAATGATTGAACATCAGTGTTTGAACCAAATTTCATCACTTCTCATATGTTTATGATTCTAACACGTAACTTAAGAGTAAAAATCTTATCATTAACCTCAAATAGTGCATTCACCTTGCGAGCAATACTTCAACTCCTACATATTAAATGTTAATCTTTGGACATTTAGATGTTATTTGGAATTTAAACTTGTTATTTTGAATGGATGGTTAAATGCTTGTGAGTTGAAAAAAAATTCAAATATATGTATTACATATTCAAATAATATAATGTTAGTAACGTACGATTTGATATGACATAATAATATTTGACCATCCTGTCCTAAAATTAGAATATTTCCAGGCCAATAACATTGAATATATTGTGTGGTAGATTAATATTTGAATAAAAATACGTTATATTGGAATATTTCCAAATCAGTGTTTTTAGGCGATTTGAATAGTAACCAATAGTACAGATTAGTGTAAACCATGACAATAAAGATGGACTATTGTTTCTAGATGTTCACAAACTTGGGTACAATGGGTTTAACGGTAGGGTTATGGAGTTTTTTACTTACATTTAAAGATATGAATAAGATAACATGCTCTAAAGATGTTATGAGATTTTGCAGTTGGTGAAAACAAAAGAGTAAAATAGAGGATGATTAGTGCAAAAAGTCAAATGAAAGTGTTGTATCTATATACCTTTCTTCTAAACATTTGGGTGCAGTAGCTCCAACAACAGGCTTATGCAGCTCTCTCTGCATTCAGAGGATATAAATCATAACACCTATGAAAGCCCAGGTAAACAAAAGAAAATTTGAACTTAAAACCAAAATATAATGAAGAAAGATAGCTTTACTTGAAGAGATGGAGATGCAAGAAATGCAATTGCAGGAGTTATGGGTGGTTATAGTAGTCAATCTCGAATATTAGGAGATAATAAGTAAAAGAAGTTTGGGTGCAGTAGTTAAAGTAGAATAAAAGAGATGAAAAACAAGAAGATATTGGGTATAATAGTCAAATAATAAAGAAGATGAAAAAAAAAAAAAAGAGGAGATTAGGTGCAATAGTCAAATAACAAGAGGAGTATGTGTTTTAAAAATTCTAAAAGATTTCAATTTTTTTCATCAAATACAGCAAAATCATATCTCTCATATAACCCAATCCTTTGATAAACTTTGAACTAAACACTAAAAAGAAAAACTTTGGACTTATGAGAAAGGTAATAAACAGTAGTTTTAGAAAGCTTTGAATAATCTTGGTCAACAACATGCTTATTATAATATATAATAATTGAACATGCAATAAGTTTTTTAATATAAATTGAAAAAATTGAAAATGCATAAGCTTTTGAATCATTAAAAAGCAGTTAGTTTTTTAATCCAAGAAAATTTATCAATTTTTGTGGTTTGAAACTCTAATTAGTTCAAATATATAATGTATATTTGAATATATAAAAGTATATTTGAATATATAAAAGTATATTTGAATAATTTATGCTAATAACAAAACGTTTACGATAACAATTTCAATATTATAATAAATTTAATTTTATTTAAATATTACGAAAGTCATAATCATCTATCATCCATTAAGTATAATATTCGATTGCCATCAAAGCATATTTGAATATTTTGTAAATTCATTATCCTAATTCGGTAAGAAAATATTATAAACCTATTATGTCTCGCCAGTTTTAAGACAATTATTTCAATTTCCCAGAATGGTTAGATACAAATCATACAAATTGAGTTTATTCAATTAATAAAAAGACAAAAAAAAAAAGAAAATAATTGAAATTGAGATTATACACAAAGTAGCAAACCTGCAATACAAACCAGAAATCACATTTCAGAAATCAGAAACCACAATATTCAAAAATTAGAAACCAAATTTAGCTAAGAGATAACTAAAGAGTGAGTATTAATTAAAACATATCACAATATGAAGGAAAACTCTTTTAATTTAGAATAATGAGGTGCATAATACATGTAAAAACCCCAAGAAAGATGATTAGTTTTTTAGTTAAATAAACGATTTTATTGTTAGAAAACAAAAAGCGTTAATTATTGGCGTACCCATTTGTAATAATATTTCCTGATTTGGATGTTTAGTGTATATTGTAATATATGCTTTAAGAGGGAAGAAAATAGACGAGTGGATATAGTAGCAGATACTTACCACCGCTACACAACACCACACTGACGGTTCAGCATTTTGCAGTTGACAGTAATGTACCCGTTGTAACAAAAAATAAAGTAACGTACCTGTTGGTACTTTCAGCAATATGGAATGGACGAGACAAAAACGACCAATTTTTTTTTTTAAAAAATAAGAATTTAATTTTAATATAACGTGAATATAAAAAAATTTACGTTATAAATAATATATTATTATATCATTTAATAAATTTGATATTTTATATAAATTTTAATTTATTAAATAATATGATAACATATTATTAAATAGCAATACAAATTTTTTATATTAATAATACATAAAATTAAACTTAAAAAATAAACATTATGGAAATAATGTAAAAAAGCTACCAACATCAATAAGAGTTTATTTAGATAACGGAATTGAAATTGAAATATAAAATTTTAATTTCAATATCAATTTTTTTAATTAAAATTGATCTAGAATTATAAATTTTATATTTGTGGTTATCAAAAATTATGATAAGAAATTGTAATTAAATTCAATTATAATTTTATTATTTAAAGGTATGATCTAAAATATTAAAAAAATATTTACAAAATTAAAATTAATAAAAATATTCATACAATAATATTTTTATAATATAATAGTCATATTGTTTTCATAAAGAAATTTTTTATGAATTTTTTTTTTGAAAAATAAATAAATAGCTATTATAATAATTTTATATAAATATAAAAATAAGTTTCTATATAAATATAGAATCTAAATAAATATAATTATTCATAAATAAATGTGGAGAGAGAGATAGTTTAATTTTTAAATTATAAATTGATAATTCTTAAAGTATATCTACGAATTGAGAAAGACTTAACTTAATTGTTTTTCAATTTTATAGAGTTAGTTTATGGAATTATAATTCTAATTTTAAATGACATTCCAAACGTAAAAACTAGAATTAAGAGATTCAATTTCAATTTTAAACTCTAATTTCATAATCAATTCCAAGAGTCAAACAGACATTAAGAATTTAGAGTAGCCACAAGGGAGGCATCATTCATGATGAAATTTCAAAAAAAAAAGTTATTGTTTGGAGGTTTCTTAATCATTAAAGTGTCTAAAAAGTTAGTTTTATAGTTACAAATATAAATGAGTTGAGATATTCACAAATTATTCAGGTTCAATTTGTCAAATATTCGATCATACTCGTTGGTTTAATTAAACAAATAAATTTAAATTTAAATTTAGACTCGATTATATAAATGAGTTAAACATAAATTTTATAAGTTTGATTATATAATCATATATGAATGATTAAGATTAAAAGTTACTTAAAGGTCATGTAATCACTTAAAAAAGTTACATGTATTTATGTTCTAATATTGATCATTTATGTAAAATCCAATTATCAAGATTCACTCATCTCACTTCTTACAACAAACATTCATATCACTAGATACGCTCTTATTTATATATATATATATATATATATATATATATATATATATATATGAATTTTAAGGTAGTTATTATGATAGTCAAATATTTTTAATGATGTGACAATACGTGATTGATTGATAGTATAAAATTTTTTTGATAGTGTATCATGATTAAATCTATATATATACTCAATCACAAAAATTTTATAATATTACATGAGTAAAAGTATAAATAATAATTTATATATTACTATTATTTAATAAATTTTAATTCTATTTAGAGAATTGTAATTTTATTTATTGTTATTTATCACTTATCTAATTTCAATTTTAGTCTTTTATTCTCTTATTATTTTTATTTCATCTTTTAGCTTAACTTATCAAATACTATATTATTAAAGTTAAAAAATACTTCAAAAACAAATTTAATAAAAGGGATAAAAATAATCAAATTATAAATAAACTAAATAAATATCATTTTTTGAAATAAGATAAGCTTAAGTTTTAAATTTAATTTGTTTAAATAAATAAGTCAATTTTAAATAACATATTCTTTTCATAAACCAAATCTAAACATTAAATGCCTGATATAATTCAATTCTTTACACTCTTAATTATAGAATTCTTCGTGAGGATATTTGTCAAAGGGCAAAAAAAAAAAGCGGGGTGAAACGACGTCGGATGCAAACAGCTATTTGATTTCTCCAGGGTTGTAGCGGTTAATCTGGATCAGGCAAGTGGAATCCAACGGTCACAAGTTGGAAATAGTGTGGGCCCAGATCGAGTTCCAACTCACAACGGTCTCTCTCGGCTCACTCGCCTTGCCTCGCTCGTTCACTCAGTCATAGTGACTCACCTTCTGTCTCTCGTCTTCTTCTCTCTCTCTCTCTAGCCCTTTTTTTCTCACTTTTCTTTCCCTGCCTCTGCATTGCGTTGTTCATTTCATCCCTTCCTTTCTTCTTCTCTGTTTGGTGCGGTGACCTTTTTCGTCTTTTCACTCTCCATCTCCCTTCCAATCATACGGTCCCTTTTCTCCCACGTCACCTTCGTATTCTTCACACCCACCTTCCCTTTCTGCCTCACCCCCCCCCCCCTACACTCCCTTTTTATCTCCGTTAGGGTTTCTCAGATTTCGCAGAGCCACCACCACATCTCATTCTCCATCGCACTTCGCAACCATCTCTCGCTTCTTCGTTATTCCCACCATGTGTTCCACTTCCTCCTCTGTTCCTCTTTTTAATCCTTTCACTTTTTCCTCTCTCGATTGACCAGGTATTATTCTACCCCCTAAATCTCATCGCTTCTGATCCTTTCCAATATTTTCTCGATTTTTTGAATTCGATTTTCTCAAATGTGTCTCTGGGTTTAAAATTATTAATTTTATAATGAACAAGTTGAGATTGTTTAGTTATATTTTTTTTTTATTTTGTTTAATTTGTGGTATTGCTTTTTTAGGGTTTTGTTTTGATTGAGATTTGTACGTGGGGGGTTCAAATTTTTGAAATTGCGGCAGTTTTTTGGTGGTGTTATGTTTGATGGCAATTGAGAAGAACAACTTTAAGGTGTCGAGGCTTGATTCGGAGTGTTCGCCCCGAAGTAGAGAAACTATGTCCAGTGATGAAGACGAGCTTCGGCGCCGTAACTTGGCCGTGGAATCCGACGATGACGATGAGTTTGACGATGCGGATTCCGGGGCTGGGTCCGATGATTTTGATTTGCTGGAATTGGGTGAAACCGGGGCAGAGTTTTGCCAGATTGGGAATCAGACTTGCAGCATTCCGCTGGAACTCTACGATCTTGCCGGTCTTGAAGATATATTGTCGGTGGATGCGTGGAATGAATGCTTGAGTGAGGAGGAGAGGTTTGAACTTGCCAAGTATCTGCCAGATATGGACCAAGAGACTTTCTTTCGAAGCTTGAAAGAGCTTTTTACTGGTTGCAACTTCCATTTTGGGAGTCCCATTAAGAAGTTGTTTGATATGCTGAAGGGTGGCTTGTGTGAGCCAAGGGTTGCCCTTTACAGGGAGGGCTTGAGTTTTTTTCAGAAGCGGCAACACTATCATCTGTTGAGGAAGCGTCAGAACAACATGGTTAACAATCTTTGTCAGATAAGAGACGCTTGGCTTAACTGTAGGGGATACAGTATCGAAGAAAGGCTTCGTGTTTTGAACATTATGAGAAGTCAGAAGAGTTTGATGCATGAGAAGATGGAAGATTTGGAGGTTGATTCGTCGGGTGAAGAGTCCGGCGAAGGTATATGGAGTAGGAAGAACAAGGACAGGAAAGTTGCACGTCGTTATCCTTTCTCTAGGGTGGGTTCAGGTTTAGAATTCCCCCCACGATGGCGATGCCGACCAGTGCTTAAGGAACAAGAAAAGTATGGAAAGCAAAACCCTAAAGGTATACTCAAGTTGGCTGGTTCAAAGACGCCTTCAGCAAAGGACCCAACAGGTCACTTGTCTTCTGTCTACCATGCTTTGGATATGAATCATGGGCTAAATGGTTCAGCTACTGCTCTTTCTCAACAGAATAAGTCAGTGGGATATGATTCAGGGTCATTGCTCAGGATGAGGGATCAGCTGAGGAATGGTGATGATGATGAGGAAATGTCATATGGACTAGGTGTCCATCGAGATCGTTTACGTAGCAACCTGATGGACAAGTCTGGTGTTCTGAGAGTGGGAAAGAGGCACGACCTTCTGAGAGGTGATGAAATAGATACTGATAATTTGATGGGTCTGTCTCTGTCTTCAAAGGCTGATCTACATGGATACAATAGAAATGCAAACCAATCTTCAGAGATGAAAATGTTCACAGCAAAGCCATCTTCTAAGAGAGGTTCCTACGATTTTCCTAGAAAGGCTAAGTATCCTGAAAATGTTCAACAATTTGTTGGCAGTGATCAGATGAAGTCTAGATTGAGGGGTTCACAGATGCCGCTTAAGGGCAATCTTGTTGACTCATCAGATTATAATGAACTTTTCTACAACAACAAAACACCCGGAGAGGAATTTGGCATGGATTCATCATTTAAATATGATAATTGGAATCTAAGGAGTAAGAAATGGAAGACTGGGAGAGAGTCTCCTGATCTCAGTTACACAGCTTATAGATCTTCCTCGCCACAGGTGAGTGACAGATTTCCATCCTCTGACTTCAGAGCAAAATCATTGCAAGAGAAGATCAGGGGGACTTTTATACAGAATGGAGGGAAAGATACAGAGACTTTGAGGAGTAACCAGATGCTTCTAAGAAGTGAAGAAACTGAATCAGACTCATCAGAACAGTTGAATGATGATGAGGATGATAATCCTTTATTGCAGAGCAAATTTGCTTACTCGATGGGTACTGCTGATGGTTCTCGCACGAAATCATTGAAGTCTAACCTAGATCCTAAGAAGGCCAAATTTGTTAGGACGGATATGAAGGCACATGCATTAACACAATCCAAAAAGAAGGGTGGCTTTGCAGAGCAGGGGCATACGCATGGTGGAGAAAATTACCTTTCAAAAGCAAAGCAGAAGGGTAAAATACGCAATGGTGGTCCTTTGCATAACCTGGCTGGTAAAATTATGGAAGAGAGCTATCCCTCAGGATCAGATATGCTTAGTGATGGTGATGATGATTGGAGACAGGTATACAGGATAGGCAAGAATGGCCGAATGCGAGGGGAACCTGTTGAAAGGTTAGACATGCCCTCGTCAAATGCATATGCTGAGCGCAAGAAGAGAGGGAAAACTGGCCTTGATCATTCCATTCTGAGGCCGAAATATTTGCATGATTATGTTGGTGATGAGGATGACTCACTTGAAAAACAGTTGCTAGTCGATGATAATGGAGTTGGACAGAGTAGGTTTGGGAGAAAAGGGCAGAAATATGTTGCATATAAGGGTGATCAAAATGAAAGATCCGAGGCACCATTACTTGGTTGCAACTCAGCAATGAAGAAGCGAAAAGTGAAGGATTCTGCTGTAGATCTTGGTGGAAGAGATGAAGATGCCAATCTTCTGTCAAACACTCTTCCCCAAACTGATGATTCAACTTCCTTGAAGAGAAAGTCAAAGAAAAAAACAGAGGCTGAGATGGTTAGTTCAGATATCGAAAATGCTGAACCGCTTGTTACTAATTTGGGGACAGCAGACATGGAGCTGGAAACCAAGCCCCAGAAAAAGCAATTTACTTTGATCACACCTACTGTTCATACTGGGTTTTCATTTTCTATTATACATCTTCTTTCAGCAGTCCGCATGGCAATGATTAGCCCACTTGCAGAAGACAGTTTAGAGGTGGGGAAACCTAGAGAAGAGCAAAGCAAAGCACAGGAAGGCAGTGTCAATGGTGTTCTTTCTAATGACAAGGTAGCTGGCAATTGTGAACCTGCCGACCAACCAAATATGCCGTCTCTTACTGTTCAGGAGATTGTGAATCGTGTGAGATCAAACCCTGGTGATCCTTGTATTCTTGAGACACAGGAGCCACTGCAGGATTTGGTCAGAGGTGTTCTGAAGATATTTTCTTCCAAAACGGCACCATTAGGGGCAAAGGGTTGGAAGGTACTAGCAGTTTATGAAAAATCTACCAGAAGTTGGTCATGGACTGGCCCAGTTTTTCATAATTCATCTGACCATGATACCATTGAGGAGGTGACATCTCCTGAAGCTTGGGGTCTTCCTCATAAGATGCTTGTCAAGTTAGTTGATTGCTTTGCCAATTGGTTGAAATGTGGTCAAGATACTCTTCAGCAAATAGGAAGTCTTCCTGCACCACCTTTGGCATTGATGCAAGTCAACCTTGATGAGAAAGAGAGGTTTAGAGACCTTAGGGCCCAAAAAAGTCTTAACACTATAAGCCCAAGTTCAGAGGAAGTGAGGGCTTATTTCCGTAAGGAGGAAGTTCTCAGGTACTCAATTCCCGACAGAGCATTCTCTTATACTGCAGCTGATGGTAAAAAATCTATTGTGGCACCTTTGAGAAGGTGTGGTGGTAAGCCAACATCAAAAGCCCGAGACCATTTTATGTTGAAACGCGATCGTCCACCACATGTAACAATTCTTTGTCTTGTCAGAGATGCAGCTGCTAGGTTACCTGGAAGTATTGGCACTAGAGCAGATGTTTGTACATTAATACGAGATTCTCAATATATTGTTGAAGATGTTTCTGATGCACAAATTAACCAAGTAGTTAGTGGGGCCTTGGATAGATTGCATTATGAACGTGATCCTTGTGTACAATTTGATGGGGAAAGGAAATTGTGGGTTTATTTACATAGAGAAAGAGAAGAAGAAGATTTTGAGGATGACGGCACTTCGTCCACAAAGAAATGGAAGAGGCAGAAAAAAGATGCTGCTGATCAATCTGATCAAGGAACAGTAACTGTTGCTTATCATGGGACTGGGGAGCAAAGCGGATATGATTTGGGCTCAGATCTCAATGTGGATCCCCCCTGCATTGATGATGATAAGGGAATGGAACTTTTATCTAATGATACAAGGCTAAATGCAGAGGACCATGTTGATGTCAATCATGCTTCTGAAGAAGGCAATGTTTGTGAGGGTAATTCAATGGCTTGGGAGGCTCTTGGTTTAAATCCTCCTCGAGAATTATGCCAAGAAAATTCGACAAATGAAGATTTTGATGATGAATCCTTTGGGAGAGAAAGGCCTGTTGGACTACAAAGTTCAAGCTTATTGTGAAGAATTCTTCAGGTAGTTCTTTACATCATTATGGCATTATTCTGATTGCAAATTGCTCTTTGATGATTGGTTGCTTGTTATGTATCATAACACCCTTGTTTATGGCACTATTTAAAGAAAAGAAAGAGGCATTAGAGAAGCTTGCTAGGGTGGTTTTGAGAAGCAAAATTTGAATGTAGATCAGTATATGGCGATAAAATACAGTCTCATCGTTTTTTTTTTTTGGGAATGTTTTAGTTCTCCAATATTCGCTTTCCTTCTTTTGCTGTCTGTTATTTGTAAGGAAATTCTAGCAGTTGGAGCATCTATTAATACTTGCGACTTATGCAAAGACATGTTTCTGCAGGCTTTAGTCCATCCGCATTGAAGAGTTCAGTCATCGTGGCTGTAGCTGTGCTTACAATATAATGCGGGCGCAGTATCTCTGTACACTGATTTGATCGGGAAGAATAGAATAGAATGTGGTTTTGTTGAATATCATGGAATTTGGTTAGATTAGCTGGATGTCTTTATGGCTTTACATCCCATAAATAATACCTTTTGGGTCTCAATGTCTAATGATCTCAAGTTAGCTTCTTGTGTGATGGATCAAGGAGCTCTATGTGGCGTTGTTGTATTGCATCGCAAAATTCTTATTTTATCTGTATATATGGTTCAATTAAGACATGATGTCAGTACATCCAATAAGTCTGTTCACCCAAATGAACAGGACAATATTAATTACCCTCGAGTCAATTAATCAACTCAGATGAAAGACAGATGACATTGTTATTCATTGCTTGATTCATATTTTTATGCTTGGGTGGTCTAGCCTTGAGAAGGATGTTTGGCAAATGGAACAACAGTGGATGGATGTATACTGTTTGGAGGAAGACATCCGTTTAGTTAGGGAAAGGGGGATGTGCTGGTAGAGACTAGAGTCAGCCAGTCAGGTGGCTATCTTTTGAAGTGTTAACTGGTGGTCCTTTTTAGTAATTTAACACTAGTAATTTGGGAAGATGGGCTAGCCACGTGCTTGTTTCACTATTTCGATTGCGTTGGTTTGATTGTTCATTGTTCCATTGATAACTTCGGGTACGATGATTGTTGTTTAAAGTTCGGTTATATTTCAGTGGTTCTTGAGAGATGGTTTAGACGTGTAGCCAGTTAATCAGACGCCAACTTAAGTATTTCCTATGTTTTGTGGGTTTTGTTTTTCTATCCCTTATTTTTTCATTTCAATCATATTAAAGAAATGCCAATACAAAGACCATGTAATTCAAAATAAATGTCATTGCTTGTGTTCTGTAAAGGAACAACTCAGAATTTCCATTTCAATAGAATTTTCACTGATATTACATTTTATTTTGGATTTAATTTTGATTTGCTTATTTTTAAAATTTTATTCTATCAATGAATATGACACTGACAGTAATTAAGTTTAAATTTTACTTAAAATATTACCAAATTTCTAAGAATATGATACATGAGAAGTGTTCTATCTTAAATAGAATAGACACAGTCTATGAGAATATTTTGAATTTTTTATGAAAGTATAGTTGCAGAAAAAGTAAAAATTAGTTTCTGCTTATGATGTAAAAGTCAAACTTCATACTTTTATTGTTGTCTTACTATAGTATAAGCTTCATCTGATAAAATTTTCAAAAGGGCAAATTTATTTTTTGATGTCAATTTTTGATGTACTAAAGAAAACTATCAACAATAAATTTTTGATAAATAACTCAAACAATGTGAAAAACATTGTTTTTCATTAAAGAACTTGAATCTAATGAATTACAAGTAAGGAAACTAAAGTACAATGAAGTAGCTTGTACCCCGAAGTACAAAGCAAATGAAATTACAGAAAATAAATATAAAAGTTGTAAAGAAATGTTATAAAATGCTTTGAAATGTAAAGGAAAGCGATAAACTATTAGAAATTTAAACGAAAAGCTAAAAAATGTTGGGTAATTAAAGATAAACTGCATGAAAAGTAAATAATTTTGATGTGTTGATTCATGGATCATTTCTTCAGTGTTTTAGAAACCTATTTATAGAGTTGGAGTTGCAAAAACTAATGTTAAGAGTGTACTTTTAAGCCTCAAAGTCTACCTTCCTTAATTTTAGGAGCATGACCTTCATCAACTTGGTAACTTTTGACCATGACTAGAACGTAAGCATCTCCTTGATGAATTTCCAGCCAACTTCATTAAGAAAAACTACTAAAAATACAATTTCACCATGTTTGAACATGAAGAAAAATTACTTTATCCATTATCTTTTATATTTTAGGCGTCTCTTTCTTGTTAAAGTCAATTACCAACAACTTCATTTTCATTATTAAGTCAAAATAAAATTTTTTTCTCTTTTACCCCTTGGAACAACTACCATTTTTCTCTTTTACCCCCTTAGATTTCAATCCATTTTTTGATTTCCAACCCCATAACCCGTCTCCGCATGATTTCGGCTGATTGAGTTTTTTTGGTTTTAAATTAGTCTTATTATTTGTATTTATGATATTTTTATTCATGATGACTAAATTTATTTTTATTTATTTTATTTTTTTAACCTCTATAAATTATAATTTTTCTTTTTTTTTAATTTTTATGATTTTTTTTATTTTTTATACATTTTGTTTTGTTTTTTGATCAACTCACTTTTGCGGCCAACTCACAACCGTCAGCCAACCAAGACTAAACGGGATGGGTTAACTTTGGTCAAACCCCGTATGCGTTTGTTAGCCATTTCGCCACCTCTAATTACCATGTGACTTGGTCAAAGTATGTTTTTCTTCATTCTTATGGATTGCAGCGGATGGAAATGGGCTGACCTTGTACTATGTCACTTTTCTCTTTCTTCTGGACTAACTCAATAAGTTATTATATCTATTTCTGCGCCTTCGGTCCAAGCTAAAAATTTTAGAGTGTAACAGAAAGTTCAAGTCAGCCCAACCTCAAAACTTGTAATGCCTAGCTGTTGTAATTTGTGGGGAGCTTGTCGTACAAACACAAACATTTGCATGTTGTTTGGAACAAGAGAAAATGAAAAGAGAGAAAAGGAGAGGAAAGAAAATGAACTGAAAATGAGATTTTCTCCCGTTTGAATGTGCAAAGAAAATACAGAAGAGAGAAAACTTTAGGCGTGAGAACCATTAAAAAATTTTCTTTCCACTTATGCGAAGAAAACTCAAAGATTGAGGTCGATGTGCGTAATTTACACTGATGCCCTTTCTCCACATCAGGAGTTCAACACAGCAGTTATCACTCACAAGCCACACACTATCAACCAAAGTTTATTGTAGCAATAAAAACTAAGAATGTGGGTAAGGTCAAGGGAAAAACAGAGGATGAGAAAAAGGGTGGGGATTAAAGGGAAGAACACTAGAGTTGAGAAAGAAGTTTGGGGTAACGGGTGGAGGTGGCCGGTGAAAGAGGGGGTAGGTGCAGTGGGACAATGGGGTGGGGATGAGAGACAAAGAGGTTGAGGAAGGAAAATGAAATAATGAGGGAAGGGGTTCTATGCGATGGGGAGGGTCGGGTAGTGGGAAAAAGGGTGGGTGAGTGTTTTTATTTAAAATATATTTTATTTGATTTTTAATTAAAATATTATAAAATTATCAAATAAAAATATAATTTTGTAATTAAAAAAGAAATTTATTTTAGTTAAACATAATTGAAAATCAAATTTTATTATTTTACTGTAAATACTAAATAATTTAATTTTAAAATTAATATTTATTAAAATTTAATTTTTAAATTTATGAGATTTGATTAAGAAATATATAGAATAAAAATAACTATATTAATATCTACATATATATATATATATATATATTATATATATCATACGAATATATATTTTGTTATTAAATCATTTTTATCTATATATAATAAAATAATTATCTTTAAAAATTTTAATTAAAAATCATCGTAAACATATCCTTATTTTCATTCTCTTTATTTTTCTCGCTTCTATTTTTTCTTATTTTCTCTTGTGCATCCAAACAAAGTACTGCTGAAAGAAGATCAATTCCGATTGCCGCTTGGAGTAAAAAGGTATTTCAAATTAGAAGCTGCAGCTTTTTTACACGACGGCCTTCACCTGGGATCCAATTTGCAGTCCCGAATCCGACCTTGCTCCCCTTACCGGGAAGTTTACCCAACAACCAAGATAAGTATTTCTCCCCATGTGACCAGGTTGTACAAAACCCCTTTCCACAGGATAGAGCCTTGGCTTCTGTCTCTTATTGCGTGCAAAATATCATTTCATTCTACGCCTGTATATTTAGATGATTGTGAAAATTTAATTATTTTAATAATTAATTATTTTATTTAAATATAAAAATTTAATTATTTTAATAATTAATTATATTTAAATAATTAATTAAAAAATAATTTTAATAATTTACTTTATTTTAATAATATATTTTTATACATTAAATTATAAAATAATTATAATATAATTAAAAATTTATTTAATTAAAAATAAAATAATATTTATATATTAAAATTAAAAATAATTTTAACAATTTTTTTATAAAATGTTCACCTATTCACTTTTGCTCCAACAATTTTTTACCTAAAAACAAAGTTGTTAATTTTTTTCATCTTATAATTCAAATATGATTCAACAGTACCTAACAATTTTTTTTCAGAAAAAAACTATTGGACAGCTTATATAATTCGAATCAAACACACGCTAAATCAAATTAGTCACGAACCAATTTTTATGCTACACATACAGACGAAATGTTTTGCTACTGTACTGCTTGTCCATGTGCGAAAAAATATCTCATTATTACATTTAAAAATGTTATCTACGAATATTTAATCATCTTCAATAGGATACCAAACTGACTTTAGGGAACAAAATTGTTTTCTCTAGTTTCTGCGGCAATATACATGGCTTATCACCCGACTTCCTTCTTTTTTTTCGTTTTTTTTGGCGAGCATGACCCTAATCAGAAAAAAAATATGATTCAACAGTACCTGACAACTTTTTTTCAGAAAAAAACTATTCGACAGCTTATATAATTGACGCTAAATCAAATTAGTCACGAGCCAATTTTTATACACATACTTGTTTTCTACTGTACTGCTTGTCCATGCGAAAAAATATCTCATTATTTCATTTAAAAATGTTATCTACGAATATTTAATCATCTTCAATGGGATACCAAACTGACTTTAGGGAACAAAATTGAGTCCATGCTTATCAACTTACTTCCTTCTTTTTTTGTCAATGATAATTATCCTCCAATTTCTCTGTTTCTCATTAGCCACGAGTCCATGACAATGTCAATATATTAGTATTTTTTTTTTTTTACACTAATGTCAATATATTAGCTTGGAATGCCTTGATTTAATACAAACACGCCAAAATCATATTACGTACCAATCTCAGCCGACATCAATAATAGGTTACTTCCCTTACGGAAGCGTAACTAGACTAAAAAAGGGTAACCCTTTAACATATTCCTGCCTCCACGAAGATTAACCTTTCTCTTTCTTCCTCTATTTCCAACCAAAATAAAATAAAAATAAATGAATATATCAATTTATGGAATTACACCTGAACAATATGCTATTTACAGAATTTCGACTGTCCTAGTTAATAGTAGTAAGAGGAACTCTGGAATCTCTTACTGACTGAGCGGCTTCATATGCCCCAATATGTTTGACATCTCCATTTGCTTGCTTTGGAGATTTTGCATCCCAGAATGACTTCAATAGTTCCTCAAATGAAGGGGTTCTTAGTTCTTCTATGGATGAAACGCTGGGTAAATTGAAAGGTCTCTTTCTTGGTGTTGAACAAGATGGTTCGTCCACCTGTATGTCACAGGGTAATTTATTTAAACAACAAACGAAATTAGAATCCAGTATTACCCGGGCCTATACATTTTATACATACTATACAAAATTGGTGCTTTAAATCTCTTACCATGTATTCATTGAGAAGACATTTCCCTGCATTTTCAGTTATCTCTACAATTCTGTGGTAATGACCACCCTTCAGTTCTCTCAAATCACCACAGCATGGGACAATCATAGAGTTCAGATTCCCACAAGCTTCATGATCAAGTTGCAATGAATCTGCGAGTGTTTTAACTTGTCAGTTGTCATTTATGGTATGACCTACCAACACAATAATGATGCATAGGTATGAGACTTAATACTGACGATCAATGGATGAGTTGATATCCTTGTTTGCTATTCCTGCATCTTCAAGTGTAGTTGACACAGCACTTGAGAATCGAGCACGTAGAGCTTGATTAGCTTCCATTCCCCCCCTAGCCAGAAAGCAATGGAAAAAAAATGTTAACAAAATGTATTGTCTTTTGACTGTTTTGATCTTAGAGAACACAAAACCTACCTAACAATAGTATCCACAGAAGCAGCATTTCTCTTCTCTAAACTAATCAAGGACTCTTGAGCATTTCTCCATTGTTGTGAACCTACGTTTGCCTTGTTGAGGCTGCAGTTGTTTGTTCAGTGTAGGGCTCAGTAAACAGAAGAGAATAATGGAGACAAAATATGCTTTGTCCTAGCACATACATACCAGATTTGAAGAACCTCCACAAGGTCTTTCTTTCCAGATTCGACAGCAGAAGTATCCTCATGGTAGTTGGATTCTGTCTTTTCCATGTGAATTCTCCATTCTTCCTTGACAGAAGATGTGGAATCCTGCATGGTTAATGCTTCTTGTCGCAGTTTACTGGTTCTACTGTTTGCACTTTCCCGAAGATCATTAACTGCCATTTGAACCTAATTAATAAGAAAAGAGTGTTAAGTTCAGGTACTTATGGAAGACACTATAGGTACACTTAGCATGTTTAAAAGCAACAGCTACCAGTCTTTTCTTTCTAGCATTTGAACTTGCTAGCATTTCTGCCACTTTCTCCAATAGTTGCTTTTCTTCATAAGCAGTACACTCCTACACCCAGTAAAGAATGAGATGCATCAAAGTTAAAAAACGAAAACAAGTATAAAAAATCTCCGATCATGATTTATGTAAATTCTCAGATAAGGCATTGCAGTCACCTCAAACTTCTTTTCAAGTTCGCACAATTTCTGATCATTGACAAATTGTGCTTCTTCCACAATTTGGGTCAGACTTGATGCATGCCTGTCTAACGTCTCAAAGAAGTTCACCGTTATTTTAGATATTGCACGTGTAGTCTCAACTGCTCTGGCATGTGCCTGCATGCAATAGCAGAAAATTCAGCATCTCTAACTCTGGAGTTCGGTCAACAAACTAAAAATCACACACCTCTCGTTGTTGATGAGCATAAGCAGTTAAATTGGCCTCTTGCTTGTGGAGACTACTTTGTAGATCATTTAGTAACGAATCAGCTTCTAAGGCAATTCCTTTAAAAAGCTGAAGCACATAAATTAAGTTAAACACAGCAAGAAAGCTCAAGTAGAATCAACTTTAAAGGCTAATAGACCACTTACATCTTCCAGGGCAAATGAATGCTTGGCTACTTCAGATTTCAAGTCTTCATAAGTTAACTGGTTATTTCCTTTAAGCTCCTCAGCTAAATTATCAAAAGCTTTAATGCCAGAACCATACATATTTTTCAACTTTTCTACCCTTACTCTAAGATCTTCAGTAGCCTTCAGAAACATACCAAAATGAAGTTTGTAAATCTGAAAATTTAAGTTTAAGTAACAAACATAATTTTCTCTTTTGGAAACCCACCTCTGCCTTTGTTGATACGAAAGACTGCATATCTTCCTCCATGTCCTTTAGTTGTTGCTCTTGATGAATTACAGATGCTGAAACTGTCTTGTGCAAAACTTCAAGCTGTTGAGCTAACTGAGACTGAAATTTCTGGATAAGTATTCTATTTCCTTCTTCAATTTTATCCTTCCGCTCTAAGGTTGGAAAAGGCAATTTATGGGCAAACAGTTCCCTGATGTCAGAGGCATGTACTTCTCCTATAGATACCCACAAGAAAAACCACTAGGGAATAATACTAACCAATTTTAGAAAACAGGTTTGACACATCCGATGCAGCATTCTCGAGTTCTGCTCGTAGTTCAATTGAACGCTCCACAAGTGCTTTCTCTGTAAAGGCAACGAAAATTGTCAAAAATAAAAGATATGAAGTATAACGCACTGCACGTGTGACATACAGAAGTATACACAACATTGGCTGATCGGTATCAGACGAATAACAATGTTCAACCAACCCCAAAAAAGTAATTTTAAAGGAACGGAAATATTACAATTCACTAACCAGATTTCAGGAGATTTGATATCAGAAATTCCTTTTCCTTAATTGTTGCATTTGCTTGTTTGTGCCTTTCCTCAAGATCAAACAATGACTGCTCAGTTTCTTCAAGACTTCTCTGAGAATATAGATGCCAGAAGTAAGTTTAATTCTTGAACAGATCAGAAGTTCAGAGTAAAAGAATGAAGCAGTTATGCATGGCCCATTTTACCTCAGTTTTTTCAAGTTTATCACTTAATTCAGCAGTCAAAAGTTGCTGAGAATTGTAGAGTTCTTGAAGCTCCATCAGTTGCTACACACAAATCATGGCAAGTCCTTGTGTCAATAGCTAAGCAATCATAATAACTATATGGGATTGATTAATGACGGAATATACCTTATCCTTAGACTCTGCTTCTAGTTCCATGCGTTCTATCTTTTCAGCCATGGCCTAGAGAACATAGATTTAGGATAAGCAATGTTTTCAAAATTATAACAGTATTTTCAATTCATATTAAAACACTTGTAAGGAAACCTTCTTCTCTGCTTCTTCATTAAGATAACGATCACGTGGTATATATATTCCATTCTTCTCTCTTGCAGCATACACCTCTGCGTAACATAAATAAAAAATATTACGTTTCAGCACTGAACAGTTAAATGGAGAAAGAGGGAGAGAAGTTTATCAACATACTGTTTTCTCTCAATTTAGAGAAAAAGAGAAAGAGGGAGAGTGCATAGTGAGTTACAGAAACTACATTAATCTGGAAACAGTCAACAACCTTGCTTCAGTCTGTCAATTTCAGAATACAAATCCTTAATCATTGCAGATTTCATCATTTTCTGATTGATCTGACAAAATAACCAACTTCAAACTATTAGATATGTTTCACTGCTGAAAGTACAGCGCTGATAAAAAGAGCAAAAGGTTGACCAAAAAGAAGGAGCAATATAAAAGTCACCTCTGGTTTGTTCTTGATATTTTTGGCACGGTGTGCATAATCCAAGGTACTAAGGGTTTCTTCCAGACAGTGAATGGAAGGTGATATTGTGGCAATAATGCATGTCTTGGTTTTACCACCCAAGGAATCCCTCAATAGTCTGGTTAATTTGCTATCCCTGATATAATAAGAGATATCTTACTAACAAAATCATTCTCCAGATTTAAAAGAAACCAAAAAAATGTCAATGAGAATTAACTAGATAAGTTGCAGCTACTCATACCTATATGGGACATGACCTGAGTGCTCAACTAGAGCATTGATCACTCGACCAAGTGTAAGCAAGCTTTTATTTATCTCCCCAGCCTCCCTTGCTCTACCCTGCAAGTATTTTCTTCTTAGTTAAGCTCCAGAGCTATGAAATTTTATTATTTTCAGACAAACGCTACAGAACAAGGCAGAGATAATGCCAGCAGTGAAGAGGACTAAATAAATAGACTAGGTTCAAGGGGTAATTCAATTTTTGAAATATAGTCAAGGGGTTAACACAACTTTTTAGAATACCAATACTCTTTCAGTCAGACTAAATAAGTAATCAGTCATAACGTATGCCAAAACAAGCAGGTTGTCATATTATTTCAAACTATATCATTTAAATGCATGTGCCAACCCAAATTTGGCATAATCATTTGATACCTCTCTTGCACCAGAACGTGAAATATTCTCAGAGCCCGCGAGGTCCACAAGATTTAGCTTCCCACATTTAATCATTTCTTCGCCCTCTGGAGTACACTCCTTAATATGAATTGTGATAGAAAATATGGAGTGAGAACGGCTGCTTTGTTTGTTAAGAAGAGTCTCGGCTGTACGCCTTTTTGCAGAACCTTTTTCCAATATCTTGTAAATTTCATTTGCAGTGCAAACAATCTCTTCTTCTAAACCTCTGACAAAAACACCCCCTTTCCCATCCTCCATTAGAGCAATAGGTTTCTTAGACTTATCATCCACAAATTTTGAAGTCTCCTCAGGGGCCAGAAGATCTGTTATTTCCTCGTTGTAAAGCTCTAAAAATGTTACTTTCATGTTATACTCAGCATTCTGAGCTCCTAATATATCAAAAATCTGTTTCACAGCTCTTGGGATGACACCAGCATCACTTGGAAATTCGCCATTCTACAGAATCAAAAACATAGAGAGAGAAATGGACTTTAATACAAAGCAATGAGAAAAATATCATAAAGAGTAAAGCAGGTGAAGAAATGAATAACCTTCTTTCTTGCGCCTCCTTCCATTGTGTATGTCTTCCCCGTTCCTGTCTGACCATATGCAAAAATTGTGCAGTTATAGCCCTCAAGTACTTCATACACAATAGGAGACACTGCCTGCTCATATAGTTCCTTCTGCTCAGAGGTAGGACCAAAGACCTAGGCCAAAATAAACCAAAATTAGAATAATCGCATCGGACAATTTTAGTTGAATAACAGAAAACGAGTAAGTTCGTTGTTATCATTATTATGATTGATCGAGGGTGAGGTAAGACATAAGAGAGTTAGTAGAAAATTAAAGGACTTCAAATTCAATTCTTGAATGTTATTATCTTATGCAAATTTGAATGCAGAATGGTTTTAATTGCAATTGCGGCATCGTATTGTAATAGTTTTGGGGTCCATGCAACTCCAATGCAACTGCATCAATTGCATTTTTATGCAATTGTCTACAATTTTGATAACCGCAACTCAATCATAACTTTCACTGCGATCGCAATTTAAAATTATATAATTTATCTTCTAAATTGAGTCTCCATAAGTAAAGTTTCTTCAATTTTACGGATAGCATCATGAAAACAATATCATATAATTGGTCTCATTTTACCACGCAATTCGTGTATTCAAAACTCAATAATAATAATAATAATAATAATAATAATAATAATAATAATAATAATAATAATAATAATAATAATAATAATAATAATAATAATAATAATAATAAATCAAAAAATAGCAAAAGGCACAAAACCTTGTCAAATGCGAAGGTTCTATCGATCTGCTTGTTGGCTATATTCTGCACAGCCGAAACTTCCTTTCTTCCCTCGTTACATGAAATCACAACGGGCGTATGCAACCTGACTTCCTCTTCACTCAATGGCCTACAAAAACACACATGAATCCAATCACCGAGTTTTCCAAGTCGTAAAACTAAATCAAATCAGCTCAACACCGAGTTAGACCGAGTCAGACTCACCTGCAGCGGAGCAGGACCTGCACATTGACGCCTTTGTCTTTGTCATACTTATTAGAATTAGAATTGGAATCCGCAGATCGCAGATCTCGCGCTGGCTTATCGCTGGAGCGTGGAGTCTGCGACGGCGATAGTGGCACCAATCCTCCTCCTCCTCCTCCTCCTCCTCTTCTCTGCTGTGCTTCCATTGCTATTGCTCTACACTGCACACACTCTACAACCACTCCAATCTCAACTCTCAACAACCTTCTAAATCAGTTCGAACCGCACTCGGCGACGGTTTATATGGAATCCGGTGAGATCCGCCAATTTTATATCTCAGTGTGTGATGGAATGTAAGAGTGAATGTGGTGGCGAGAGAAGAACGATTAAAATAGTGAATGGAGCATGTGTGTGGATCGAGAATGAAGATGAATCGGTGAAGGAATTGAAATCGGAACTTACAGTGCTGCCGGCCTTCAAATGAGGTTGGTTCGTTCGTTCGTTCTAATGTGTTCCAAATGGGATTTCACGTGAGGAATCGTCTAGTCAAAGACTATACTGCACAACCAATTGCTTCAGATATTTCTTAATGGTTAATTATGTATATATCTATAGAGATAGAGAGAGAGAGAGAGAGAGCGAGAGAGAGCGTGTGATGAAGAAAGGGGAGCGGAGGGAGTGTCTTTTTTGGGAGCTGAAAGAAAAGGTCAGAGGTGATTACTGATTAGAGAATTAAAAATTAAAGAGAGTAAAATGGAAATTGAATTTTGAAGGCCGTTACGGGGCGTTAGAAAATAAAGTGACGGCAATTGACGTGACGAGGAAGGGTGAGGATAACGGCGTCCATGTTGTACGTTTCTGGTTTCTCGTATCATCCGACCGTTATGAAAAAGACAAGCTACATCAATATAAAACTTCTTTTTTTTTTTGAAAAATTTTGAAACTCAAACAGCCAATACTGCGCTCTCTCTCTCTCTCTCTCTCTCTCTTACTTCATCTCCAATTTTTTAATTTATTGATTAATTTAAGTAATAGAATTACTTTTAGGTTCTTAATCACTGTTTTTAGAAGGAGTAGGTGCTTCTTGTGCTTATTGCGTGGTATTATTATAATCAAAAGAAGAGGATCAAGGTGAGGGTTCCCATCACTGAGGAGGAAAGCTGGCCCTCAATATAGCATATGCCCAAGGACCCACTGCAAAATTTGTTGTTTAAATGAAAATTACATGGGGGGCTTTTTTTTTTGGCTTGTTTAAAAATCGATTGTTTTTGCCTTTTTACAAAATAGTTTGGTTTTCACAAAAATCTTTATCTTTTAAATGTACAATTTAATTCAATAATTTTATAGAAACATATCTTAATAAATTAATTTTATTAAAAATTATATATAAATTAAGACTTACATAACAAAGATAAATAGAATGATCATGTTCTTTATGCGTAAAGACAGATTAAGAGCTTACACACTGTCAAAGTAAGGAAATCAACAATAAGACCTTGAACTAAATTCAAATGAGGTCAATGTTTTTTCTTTTATAACAAAAAAAAAGTAGTTTATCTTGTTGGCAATAATTGAATTAGTTTTTAGAAAAATCTTAGAAAAAGTACTCATTGCTAATTGTGCCTTACTATGCTCAGAACCTAAAACACAAACAATTTAGACATCTTAGAAGTGTTCTCCAAACCCACGCATGTATTTTATGATTTTACTAATTCTCCTTCTATCCAATTTAGTCTATAAATTATAATGAAATAGACAAATATTTACCTTCAAAGGAATATTTGTGTTCAAAAAGTGCCAAACATCACTAAAATGTTGTAATATAGTTCTTGCCTTATTCTACTTTATACCCTCTGTCATTCAGGGAGAAAAATGAGCTTTGGATAAATATAATCACCAATCAAAGTCCATGGTCATTATATCATACTAAAATAAATCTAAATCACTCACATGATAATGGCTTAAAAAGAAAAGGTCAAGAAGTTATGAGTCAAAATGAAACACCTAGTTTCAAAAATCTATAATTTTATCCAAAAATCTAAATTAAGCACACATTATAGTTGGTGCAGATTATTAGAGAATACCTTGAAGCAGAAAAATGGTAATGGGAAGATCCATCAACCTTGCAAACACTACATGAATAGTAAAAAAATGGTATAAAAAAGGAAGAAAGTGGAGAAAACAAAAAGAAAAGAATAAGAAAGAGCATAAAAGAATAAAATTGAGCTAACCTTCGTATATTCAATGAGCATATTAGGTCTCAAGTTTAGGGTGACATTACATAAATAACAAAGATAGTATCAGACACTTGTACACATTCATTTTAAATTACAAAATGGGATGCTACATGACAGTTATTAGGATCATGTATTTGTCATATGGCAGATTTTTAAACATGTTGCTCCATGTTAAAATGACACATGTCAGAATATGAAAGCATGTACTTTCTCTTTATATATTTTATGATTATAAGATGATTCAAACCATTCCCAAAATTGTTGCAATATAAAAGTAAAAGAAAAATAAAAAGGTAAATTATACTGACCTCTCCTGAGTTTTGATGATATTACACTTACCTCCTCCTAGTTTCAAAAATTACGCTAACTCCCCTCAAGCCAGACGGTGTTAGCTATCGTTAACAGATGTGTTGGAATGTCTTAAATGTCCTTATGTTAAAAAAAAGCCTTATATGCCACTCACCCAATATTTTTGATCAAAGCCAACAAATTTGGGACCACGACTCTCTCCGATAATCTCTCTCGTTGTCGTCTTCCTCCCTCTAGGGTTCCAGAAATTGGGATCCCTACTTTGTCCTGTTTGTGGAGATCAACCAACGAGGGAAAATGACCACTTATGTCTTGCTCACACATTCGATAAGATTCGATTACTTTTCATGCACACATTTTCCCTATTGTAGTGTGTGTATAGAACATATTCTAAAACCCTAAACCCCTGCTACTTCTTTTCAATGTGTAATAGGGTTCTGACTAGTGTGTTCTTAATTTTTTGTTACTATTTAGGTGAATATGGGGATGGTTGGAAGAGTTGATATTTTGCTGCATTATGAGGAAAAGGATGACGATCCTGTAAGAATTTATATTGTTGACCCATATCGGTACTGCTACTTCGACTTAGTGAAAAATGTGATGAACATGGCTCCAACAAAAGGAGGAGAACTAAGTGGAGTATCATTCAAGCTAGAGTACCGGGTGAACATGACTGGGGGAGAAGAAGGAAATGTGTACTAATGTGGATGTTGTTGGTATGTTCGATGTAAACAAAAAGTTCAATTTTGTTCATATGTATGCTACTATTGAAGTGCATCAAGTACTCCAAACTCAATTCCCTGAGATATCTGAAAATTGTTACTCTTCTAATGTTAGACAAATGAGGGGGCACATTTAAAATGATCTTGTTAAGGGTGTTGAATCTGAAATGGTAGGTGAAAATGAACATGATGTTTCTTTTGATAGGATTAATAATGGTGGTTTAGGTGTAAATATAAATATAAATATAAATATAAATATAAATATAAATATAAATATAAATATAAATATAAATATAAATATAAATATAAATATAAATATAAATATAAATATAAATATAAATATAAATATAAATATAGATAAATATAAATATAAATATAAATATAAATATAAATATAAATATAAATATAAATATAAATATAAATATAAATATAAATATAAATATAAATGGATATAAATATAAATATAAATATAAATATAAATATAATATATATATATATATATAAATATATATATATATATAAATATATATATATATATATATATATATATATATATATATATATATATATATATATATATATATATATATATATATATATATATATAAGTGTAACTAGGGAAGTGGTGATTAGTGATTTTGATGAAGATTATGTAGAGGGAAAATGGGGTTCTGAAATTGAAGATGAGAATGGGGAAGAAGGTAGTGGAGATGAGTCTGATCCTGAATTTGTTGTGGGTGAAGATGACTTGATTGGTGTACACATCAATGATGAATTACGTGATTGTGAGGACAAGTATGATCAACATGGGGATTTGCATTCAGATGAAGATAGATATGAAATCTATATTGATAGAGGCATGTTGGGTAAACCATTTGCTTATAATATTGATGTGAAAGTTAAATTGGAGATGAGGCTACTATTTACTAATGTTAATCAATTCAGGAAAGCTTTAAAGGACTCTGTGATATAAGAAGGGTTTGAAATTCTAAGATTGAAGAATGAGAAGTCCAAAGTCATACCGAATGTGTTACTGAGGGTTGTTGTTGGAGGATTCATACCTTTCTAACCCCTGATGGAGTTATATACAAGATAAAGACCTATAATATAGTGCACAACCACATAAGGCAATCAAAAAACAAGGATGCTACATCTAGTTGGATTGCCAAAAAACTGGATAGTAAGTTGAAAGAAAATCCAAATATGAGCTATGCTGGTATGAAGGCTGAGTTAATGGAGAAGTGGGGGATACAACCAAACATTGTCATACAACTTTATTGTGCAAGGAGAAAGGTGAAAGAGGATAGTAAAGGGATATATGTTATGTCTTATAACAAGCTACCGGGTTGGGTTGAGCTTGTTATGCAAACAAACCCTGGTAGTTTGATTAAGGTAGAGTTAGTAGCTAAAGTGAGAAAAAATCCAGAATTCAAGAGACTTTTTGTATGCTTAGATGCGATGAAGAAAGGGTTTGTTAGGGGATGCAGGCCATGGTTTGGCATAGATGGTTGTCATCTTAAAGGTACCTTCAGAGGAATCCTTTTATCTGCTATTGTTATAGATGCAAACAAAGGCATGCTTCCAATTGCCTTTGCCATAGTAGAGATAGAATGCATTGCTTCATGGAAGTTCTTCTTTTACCAATTGAGGGATTGTTTGGAAAATGTGCCTGAGTGGTAGACAGATAGACCTTTGACAATCATGTTTGACATGTGAACTGTTAGTGGAATTTTGGTATTTATTTGGTTTAGGGTTTATTGTTTTTCATTGATGAATCAATCTAACTCTAGTTTTAATTACTTGTAGGGACTTACAAGTGTTGTTGTCGAATTCTTTCCATATGCCAAGCATAGGTATTTATGCATACTTACCTTAATTTAACTTTTCTTTGTTACTAATACGTATTTATGCATACTTACTTTAACTTAACTCTTCTTTATTACTAATATATATTGTTGTAATCATCTATTAAATAATTTGAAGTTGAAATATAGAACAATGCTCCTTACTAATATGTTTTGGGTTGTGGCCATGGCTCATAATGAGTTAATGTTTCAAAACAACATGGATAAATTGAGGACATAATAGTGAGGCTGCTGATTAGTTGTTGGCTGATAAGAGACCAAAGTCTATTTGGGCTAGACATATAATTAATCCTATTTTTAAATTTGACCACATTACCAATAATGTGTCAGAATCCTTTAATAACTGGGTGGGAGATGATAGGAAAAAAATTATTCTATCAATGGTT
Source organism: Ormosia emarginata (assembly GCA_029884605.1). NCBI lineage: Eukaryota > Viridiplantae > Streptophyta > Magnoliopsida > Fabales > Fabaceae > Ormosia > Ormosia emarginata. The sequence goes on from JAQQTP010000085.1 coordinate 18,437,290, forward strand.
GAGTCTTTGACAACTAGACTTATGGCTAGGTTTCAAAGAAGGTTTGAAAAGGGTTGTGGGTTTTAGCATCATATAACTTCAAGAATAAAGAAGGTTTTAGATATAACAATGCAAGATAAGAGATGTTGTAGGGTCACTTATGCTGGTCAGGATGAGTTTCAAGTTCAAGATGGGTTTACCACTTTTTGTTGTAAACCTGCGTGAGTGGACATGTGGCCGTAACTATTGGGTTTTAACTAGGTTACCATGCAAGCATGCTTGTGCATGCATTGCTTACAAGAGGGATGATGTGGAGACCTATTGCCATGCCTTTTACTCCAATCCTTTATATTGCAAAACATATACAGAGATCATTCATCCAATGCCTGATGTAGATGATACAACAACTAATGGGTATAATGTCACCATTGATCCACTAAGTCTCAAAAGGTTGCAAGGTAGGCCAAGGAGAAATAGGAAGAGAGCAGGTCATAAAGGTCCATCTGGTCCTCAAGATGCTAGGAGATCTTCAATAGTCAAGTGTGACAACTGTAAAGAGTTTAGACATAATATATTAACATTTCATAGAGCAATTGTGGAAAATAAACACAAGAAAAATAAGGTATAACTCAAATCTAATTGATCTATGCCTGATGGAATTTGCTTAGGTTTTTTTTATTAATGTTTACTAGTTATATTGATGTTTCTATGCAGAAAGGATAAACACTTGGCACTGAAGCACACAATGAACAAGAGAATGTAGCTACCAATCAACCTAAGAATCAAGCTAAGAATGATCCTGCCATTGAAGCTGGAAATCAACTTGCCCCTGAAGTTGGGAATCAAGCAACCACAACCAGGAGAAACAGGGTAACTATTATGTTCAGTTTTGTTTTTGTACTTGGTTTGATTTTGAATAAATATATTGCCTAAATTACTTTCAACTTGGCTTTCAATACTACAGAAGTTGAAAAAGGGCATGAATGTTGTTGCTATTAATGGGAATGAAGCTAGGGCTGCTAATGGGACTGATATTAATGTTTTGACTTCTCTGATAATTGAGGCTCCAAGGCAACCATATATTGAAAACAAGACAGGGAATGTTGGGACACCAAGTCCTACAGGTGGGGCCTCAAGGCTTATAGGTGGGACATTGAGGCTTGCTGGAAACTGAATTACAAAGCCTAGGATTTTTTGGGATTGCAATAGTGTTTTTTTGGAGAAAATGTAGCATAATTTTATCTTATTTGGGGGGGGGGTTATTGTAATTAGGAAACAATGTAATATAAAATGGATACATATTATTTTTTTGGGATTAGGTATATACAATGTTTTTTTTAAGCTGAAATTTGTGAATGTTGATGTATAGATCTAGACTTTATTCCTTCAGTATGATAATTAGCACGTGTTGAGGTGTTACTTTCTTGATGTAATGAACCTATATGCTACAATTGATTACTCGATGAAATGATATGATGGAGTTATGTAGTCCAAATTGGATCCTTATGTTCCTTATATTGTTGTAATTTTAGACTTATGCATTAAATTTGAAATTTGATCATTGGTGATTCTGGAATGGACTAAACATAATAAAAGTGGATTAAACACATTGATCATTGGTGATTCTCGAATGATACTAATTTGATGTTAAAGAATGTATTAAACACATTACAGGTGAACATTTAAAAGAGCATTAATATTCATTTCATATCATTGACAATCCAAACTCCATTTAAAGGTGCATTTACAAATACAACCACAAAACACAGTGCATGAGTACACTACCAACTCACATACCCTAAACCATAACTCATTCAATCCAATCTCTATATAAAGGAGCTTTTACACAACTCATTAACACTCACTTTAATGCAATTACAACACATGCAATCATAGTGATGGTAAACGCTATATTATAACCAAATGACAAGAAAATCAACATCTTTAAGGTTGATGAAGTGTGTGAACACCCAATTTTGTCCGGACGAAAAAATAAAAAATAAATAATTGTGCACATCCTTTGATCATTTTTCTCTTTTCATACCTTTACCTTATTTATTTTATTTGTTTGGTCTTTTTATTTTCACCAAAATTAAAAAAAATGTTGATTTTCGTTTTATTAAAAAATAAAAAAAATGATGATGATTTTTGTTAAAAGAAAAGAAAAGAAAACAAAAAGTAAAAAAAAAATTAATGATGTTCTTTGCATTTACGTTATCGGGCTTGGCTTTTGCCACCACTAATTGTGTTGCAACCGAAGCTAAGGCTCAAAGCAACCAAAAATGGAAAAATGCGTCGGTGGGAAAAGTTGACAAGCCTAAAGAAGATACATCAAAATGGTTGTGCTACACTAGGATCACCATTTATCTTCGGAGGGGTGGCAGAAAGATGCTTACAAAGGGGCAACATTGATAGAGAGCAAAAGAGGGGGCCTGGCTTTTGGAGGACTCGGACAGATTGAAGAAAAGGGGGAGGCCTCGAGAGAGTAAAAAAAAACTAGAAGAGAGCGGCAGCAGCTCTCCATCTTCTTCCTTCCATAATCATCTTCCACCACCATTCACTACCCCCTCATCACCAACAACCCATAAACCATCTCCATTAGCAAGCCAAAAAAACAAAAAACAAAACAAAACAATCGTAGCCACCGTACTCACCATCAATTTCGCTCAAGCCGGCGGCACCCACCAAGCTCGCTCCGATCGGACCGCCGCCGTCAACTACGAACCAGAAGACCAGTCGTCGCCCGAACCAGAGCCGCCGTCGACGGAGCATGCCAGCTCGACGCGGAGTAGCGCAGAACGAGCGGCGCTGACCCACGAGCCGCCCAGAACTACCAGAAGCTCCTCCCAGCCCAAACAACCGCCAGCTCCGCCGTTTCTCACCGAGCCCAGATCCGCTCGCCCGAACCAGAACCGTGCTCATCAGAAGCACCGCGTCCAGCCACCGGCCACACCAATCCGATGCCGCCGCGTAGCGCCGTTGTCACTCGCGCCCCAGTCCGCACTAGAACCTCGACTTCGTCCCCTCCAGCTTTCCGAACCAGAAGCCCAGAACTGCTCCAGATCCGGCACCAAGCCCAGACCTGTCGCCTCGCACCAGGACCCCGACACCTCACCGCCGCGCCCCACTCGCTTGAACCAAAGCAGATCCTAGCCTGCCGAACCCCAGTGGTGGGCGAATCTTCTCATTTTCTCCATTTCGTTTCACCTTCCAGAGCTATGGCTGCTTTTCTCATTTTGAAAGTCTTTTCTTTTACTTTCTCGGTTGTGTTTAGTTCTTTGAAAGCTTCTTTATTTTCTTTTGGGTATTTGAGGTTTATTTATTTATTTATTTATTTATTTTGTGTTTTCCTTCTTTTTTTTGGGCTGAATGTCGATTTGGGTTTGGTTTGTTTGTTTGTTTTTTTTTGTTGTTGTTTTTGGGGCAAGATTTATTTGGGCTAAAGCCTTTTTTAGTTAGGTAGTTTAAAAGCAATGTGTTAAGTCTGATAAAAAAATAATAATAAAAGATTTTTTTTATTAATGCAATGACCAATGATGATGATTGAATAGCGGATGCTATCTTCAATGTCGTTTGGATCATAAGGGTTTATTGAGTAGCTCAGTGTTACCTTGAATCCTGTGCAAGTTTTTTTTTTTAAAAAAAATAATAATAAAATCTCTTTTCAAAAATCTTTTTTTTAATTAAAATAAACCAACTCATAATTATTTTCTACAGAACTACGTGAAAGTTCATCATACTGAAGTGTACGTAGGAGCAACCTAATTTTCATTCTGTCAAGCCAAAATTAAATTTTCATAATTAGGTTTCTTACTTATTCTTTTCTACAAAATAAAAAAATAACAAAAAAAATAAAATAAAAATAAAAAATAGAAAAAATAAAATAAAATAATTGCAAGGTCTTTTAAGAGGGTAAAATAGATAAATTTGAGATTATTAAGTTTTTGCACAACCTGACTTTAGAAACCGTCTTAGGATGGATGCGATAGAAGTCTTTGTGGGATTAAGTTTCCACCCTTCCCTGTCCATAACCGACTCCCGAATCCAATTTGGTTCTAAAGACTATTTTCTAAAAAGGTTTTTCAATTTTTCCTAAATTTAAATAAAATTGGTAGCGACTCCATTTTAATCATTTTAAAATCACGAGTTTGTTATTTCGCCGCGATCCCGGTCGCGACAAAGTGCCTTCCAACATATTCAACTTTGTCGTGCAATTTGACAATTCCTTCTCCATCTCATTCTTCGAACTTGCTCCACCATTACTCACATTTTGATCAGTTCGATCACTTTCAATTGCATCAACATTGATAGGATTGCACTAATCAAAGAACTCATATTTTCTTTCTTTACAACAGTAAAACAACCTCCCAAGATTGTTTGTTGTTTTTTGAGACTTTTATTTCAACATATCTTCCACATATGCACGTTTTGTTGCGAAAACGGAGATGAGGTCTTTCACTTTTACCCACACTTGATAAAGTCATTCAAAATCTGTCTAAGAAACAAAAGAACAAGAGGGAAATCCAGGTTAGAAATGTCATCGAACACCTGGTGAACATGTAGGCTTGTGTTTCAAAAATTACACCAATCATCATACACAACAACCTACCTAACCTAAAACCTCACTTACCTTCCTATAATGTTGAAAAGAACACTTTCGGAGCCAACACTCAGCTACGTCGAAGAAGGGAAGAGCACCCAATGTCCAACCCCCAAACCTTTGTGCAATGGCTACCTAAAGCATGAATTTGTTTTGTTTAAAAGAATCAAAGGAGGGCAAAATAGTCATTTCATATGTGTTTTCAATTTTAAAAATTCATCATAATTAAAAAATTTCATGTGCAAGTCATGTGCTGTTAAATTTAGTAATGATTCGCTCAGTGGGAAAGAATACAGTGTATTATAACTCAATAAAAGAAGGGAGTCAGGCATAATTTCTAAAACTAAAAGAAGATAAGTGTAATATCATCAAAATTCAGGAGAGATCAATGTAATTTGTCAAAAAAAAAAATGTCAGAATATATATCTCTGAGATTCACTGAACTTGATATGGAGCATAATTAAGAGATACTAATATTGTTTTAAGTATTCTTTGTTGTTGTCCTTCCATAGAAAACATAATAAAAAGTATGCAAAGTTGGTGCCTAATTGGGATGGGAAAATAATATATAAAGTAATTTTTTCGATAGAGCCTTGATAAAAAGGAGTAGAGGTTTGGTGGTTCACAAAAGAAAGACAAAGTGGGGTTTAGCAATTAGCATGGTGGTATACTGGTGCAAGTTACCCCACTTGATAAAGAGTGACGCACATGCTGGTTGGTTTTTATGATTCCATTCACTTGCATTCCTTTTTCTTCTTTTTCCTTTTTTATTTCTGAATATATAGATTATAGTTTTGATGCATAACAGAATCCTATGACCATGAATATGCTTTAAACTTATATGGGAATTTATACAATTTTACAGTAACTATTTATTTTAGTTTAGATATATGATTGATTTGCTATACATGTACAGGCCTTCTATACCTTGCTTTCTTTTGCATTTTGTACCCTATTATTATTACTTTCTTGATGTCTCATTAATATAGTGATAATACTGGTATTTGCCATATCTGATTTGTATTAATTATTTTGAACTTAAGGAATTAGTCACACTCGCTCGAGTCAATCTAAAAATCTGGAAATTTAATAAAGAGCATGACAATGACATTTTAAAATAGGAAAAACAAGTTTTAAAACTGAAAGGAACTTTGTTACTTAAGATCATGAACCCTGATCCTTGTCCTAAAGCCAAAGCAAAACAATTACAACGACCCAGATGCTGCCATAGATATTAAATAGGAAAATGAACACTTCACACCATTTTTTTACATTTTTTTTACATCACTCTTATTTAGGAAAAAAATACAAAAAGAATGTATATTAAGATATGTGTTTCTGTTGTTTTATTACTTAAAAAAGTAATGTAAGAATAATGTAATAAAAATGGTGTATAAATATCATTATTCTATTAAATATTTCATTTCAAGTTCAACTTAACAAGTAAATACAAGATAAGATTGTTTTTTTTTTTTTGTTTATTTGCGAAAGGTTAATTTTAAAATTTTGATCATGCTTTTTAAGGATAAAATCTCCGTGTAGTAAGTTGCTTATATAAGCCTAATTTTTATAATAATAATAATAATAATGATAAGGTTGTGTTATGAACTCTATTCTCCAAATCTCCAGTGTTATTCGACTAAATCATCAAAATAGTACTTGATCCCTTACAGTCACAGAATAGGTACGTATGGCCATGGGGAATCACAATTTTAATTAAAAACCAAAATTGAAGTAGTCCGGATAAAACTTCTCATAAATTTGGTTTGTGGTTGATGTCCTAATATCTTTGATAAAATTATACTAACATAACATATATATATCATGACATCATCTCATCTGTTATAAATGTATATATATATATATTCATGAAGTATCCACCGCTTCACTCCTTACAACTTGAGTCCATCCTAATTACCAGAGTTATACGAATTATCTTTCAATACTTTTACTTGGGAAATACTCTATATCTATGCTTCGTACCCTTCACTTCACTCCTTTTATTATCTGAACAGATGACCCCCTTCTCTGACATAAACACATGGCGAGGTTCCGATTGTTTCCACTTCAAAAATATGCTCTCCACCACTTGCCTTTTCGCACAATACTAGCAACGATCAAATATGCTAATTTTGTATTTCGGAAAGGTTGCAAACTAACAAGAATCAGAGTCCTGCATTCCTCCAAATTACGCAAGGTTGTTACGGATGCAAAAACTAACCCTCTCATCTCCACCTAGTCTGACTCAATTATGGAGGAGCTCGATATGTGTATGACTTTAGTGTAATTTCGAAAGCTTCAACCACATTTCTAACACCGAAATTTCATCTCTTTTTACAGGATATAAAGTTTTTATTTATGATTTTCACAAAAAAAAAAAAAACCGATGCTAATTATAGACTTGAAATGGAAAACATATATGTATAAAGTATTTTAAAAAAAAAGAATAATAATAAAAATAAAAGTGTTAGAATAATCTTAAACTATAAAAATGTTTTTTTTATGGGATATATATTTCACACAATTTACTATATATTGAGTTAAAAGTTTCTATTTTATACATTGTTTATAAAATTTATATTAATAAATATATTTTATTCATTCGTATATTTAAAAATTAATGTACAATTTACATTTTAAGTAGAAGAAACTATCAATCATTTGATCACCCATTTATAATTGTTTGATTTTGTTAAAATTTGGCAACAAGATCACAACAATTACTAACAATTCAATATCATAACGGATTCAAATTGATTTTTATAAAAAAAAATACTGAATGATGTAAATATGTTAAAATATTAATATGTCCAACATTAATAACAAAAAATAAAACCAAGAATATGAAGATTTAATGTGTCATACTAGGCTTAGAATAAGATTGTTATTTATGTTATTGTACAAGTAATAGCAATTGAAGAGGCATGTGGTTTGGGATACCATTAGCCATAAAGCTCGTATAGATACTGCAAGCAAAGTAAAAAAAAAAAAAAAAAAGAAGCAAAGTTTGGTCGGATTTTGCTTTCGGGGAAGCTGATGAAGTCCGAAGCATGCTTTCCATAGGATAAATATATATATTTTGAATAATGGTCCCCTAATGTAAAAAATATATATAACAGCACTCCCATGTGCTAACATAATTTTAATGGCCAAGAATGTACTTTTTTTAATAACTTTATTCCCATTTTCTTCTCAGAGGGTTTTATATATTTTTCAGCTCAGGCCATCAGTATGAAATAATTATTATTTTTACAATAAACTCAGTAGACGAAACAAGAAGAAATGTTGGGTATTGATTGAAGTATAAATTATTGACGCTAATTAGTGTTATTAATCACTTCTTTTCTTTTTCTGCAAATCTGCGTACGGCAAATTATCATGAAATATCCCCTTCTCGCCCCAGAAAAAAAAAATGATGAAAGATGACGAGGAGATGGCAGACCTTATTTGAGTTCTCTATAATCAATCTCTTAACTCGGGCATGTACAAGTCATCAAAGATGACGAGGAGATCGCAGACCTTATTTTAAATACCTAAATGTAGTCGTCGGTACTAAATATATGCTTTTTTTTCCCCCTAAAGTAGGGGGCATTAAGCTTAGAGAAAGCAAATCTCAAGTAACACCTGGAAGCAACCAAAAGGTAAAGTACATTTGACGATTAACATTACTCTTACGCTTATTTATGGGACCATGACGACGTATTGTAGTATATATACATACGTATGCCATATGTAGATTGAGATAGCTATCCAATGTCGTCAAGACTAGAGCTAGACACCAGTACCATGCATAATAATATGCCACAACCAGTAGCTTTTTATGGCCGTGGCAGGGCAACAATATTGTATAACCGCGAACCTCAGGCATGGCAATCAAATTATTTATTTAGCATGCGCATATATCATTTTCTTTGTTATTATATTATAGCTGTATATTATTAAGATTTTACAATGATTTTTAAGGGAGCATTGAACTGACCCTAAAAATAAGAAGGTTTGATTAATGATCAATAAACACAGATAATAGGTGCCAGGAGTTCGATTTACCCATTCCTTTGAAAAGAGACTCTCAGCTGAAACTATATCTCTGACAGCTTCCAATATTTACAGGCAAAAAACATGTTGCTTTTAAAAATTGTGATATTTTCGCATTCGCTTGATGCCTTTTAAAGTTTTAAAGAGTTTATAAGGAACTAATTTCACGGCACATGTTGGGCCCGGTTGAATGTATCAATGCAAATCATTCGATTTTACAAGACGATAAAGAGTGTCTCACAAGTTTTTTCCAGTTTATTTTATTTAATTATTTTGTACTAATTATTAAACTTTTATGAACCTTATCTGGAAATAGTCAATTTTCCTATTCGGTTTTTTGATTTGGTCTCCCACGTTCCAGCGTGAGGCGGCCACGTTCCGATGTGATACTCTCTTAATTTAAAACGTTTTCAACCCTAACAGAGTCTCTGCTTTTTCTTTTCTCTGCTTCTTCTTCCCGAGGTGAAAAAACGATGTTCATTCTGCCATTACCACAAGCTTGAATCACGAGGATTCGCGCCGTGCGATAAATTCGAGACTCAAGCCTACTCTTCTTTTTATGTTATTCGGAGTTGTCACCACGGTCAAACTCACAAAACATTATAAGTTTAGCCTAGGCAGTGAACCATTTTATTTTTAATATTTTTGAAATAAAATTAAATTCGCTTCAGGCCCGTGCATGCCACCAAGGTGTACATTTTCCTCCCTTTTATTGTTTCGGGCCTTCATCACAAGCTGTATAAGAGTAGACTTGGGGAGTGGGGTGGGACTGGGTAAAGAAACAAAATGATTGAGTTGGGCAATGCCTTTAGGCTCCAAGATGGCCCCAAAGCATTCTAACTTGTGGGCCTGTTTTTCTCTCTAATTTGTTTGGGTCATTCTGCCCATTGGTTTGAACTCTGAAATTACTTCGCCATAAACAAAAATATACTCCCAAAAATGTCAGTGCCTAGATTGTAATATTAATTTAGATTTTGTTAACAATTGTTGTTACAGTACTTATTAAATATTTTAAAATATAAAATTTTAAATAAAAAATTTATTTTTGTAATTTTTAATATATTCTATACTTTAATTTTATCTAAAACTTCTTATTTTTATTTTCTTAACAAATATTTTATAAACATTCGTTAATAAAATCTTATTAATTTTCAAGTAACTTCATCGCCCAAAAAAGATTTCTCATTAAAAAACAATTAACAGCAGGTCTATTATGATTTGAGAAGCTTTGCCTTTCAAAACAATTGGCTTAGCTACAAGGATTGCCGTCCACTCCCAACCAAAACAACCAAGACTCCTACCAAATGAAATTACGCACAGGTTCCTTCTTACTTTATAGTTTATATCTTTGACCCTTGTGCTGTACTGTTTGTTGCCTATGTCTTCTCTTCTAATTCTGGATACCTTTATCTACCTAAACCTAATTGTTTATGTCAATTTTATCTGGGATAATTACACTTTTGACATTTTTTAGTATTACCGTTGTAATATTTTAATCTCATCATTTTAAAAATCTTTCAAATATAGCTCGGTCGTAACATAGTCAATGTGATTAGCTGCAATCATTGTCAATTTTCTTTTATCAATATTACCTACTAAAGGCTTTAATTTTTTTTATTGCGATAAGTGATGATTGAGCTAGTTCATATTATAATTAATTCACCTATTTAACCTGATCAAAAATAAATTATTCTTATTGAAATTAAAAAAATTATAAAAATATTTTTTTATAATTAGTTTAATGTAATTGAAATTATTAAAATTTAAGTCCATAACAATAAGCATATATACACATTACATGCTCATATATTGTTAAATCAAATCCTTGGCTTTAAATTCACATCTAACAAAATCAACCCAAAATATGAATCACATTTGAAAATATTATAAAATTAATGAAACCAAAATCATCATACAATTAGATAAAAATTGTATAATCACATGTAACCAAAAAAAGAAAAAAAAATTGTATAATCGCATGTAACCAGAAAAGGAAAAAATTGTATAATCACAATATTAAGGCCAAATGTGTAACCAATGGTATTTACTACTTAGTCCATCTATGACAAAAAAAAAATGAAAGAGAATAAATTTTCCTTCACATGAGTGCTTACTAAATTATCAATATACTGATTCCTTGAGTGATGATTTGGCGCCCTAAAGTAACTTTTTACATTTTCTATAACTTTTAAAATGAAGAATGAAAACACAATTATCAACTATAGATGATACATAATTAATATAATTTTATCAAAATACATAATTAATATAATTAAATAATCTAAATCACAACATTAAGCACATAAACACTTTACTTATATATGTATATAGACTGATATTCACCAAATAAATAAATAAATAAATAAATAAATAAATATATATATATATATATATATATATATATATATATATATATATATATATATATATATATATAAATATACCTAACACATTAAGAAATATCTCAGTCAACAATATATTTTCAACAAGACTAACTATAAACATTAACATGCAGTCAGGGGCGGCTAAATATAATTAAATAATCCTAATCACAACATTAAACACATAAACCCTTTACTTATATATGTATAATAGATTGATATACTAAATACCTAACACATTAAGAAATATCTCAGTCAACAATATATTTTCAATAAACATTAACAGGCAGTCATGGGCGGCTCAAGCATAAAACTAATAAAGCCTTTGTTTGAGATCTCCAAAATTCTAAGCTTCAAATTTAATAAAACTATATATATATATATATATATATATATATATATATATATATCGGGATATATATATATATATATATATATATATATATATATATATATATAACGAAATAATATATTATATATATATTGTTTATATATATATATATATATATATATATATATATATATATATTGTTTATATAATTTTATATTTATTACTAATAAATTTAGATCCTTAATTTGTTATTTCTCTGTCATTAACTAGTCAACTATATAATATAATTACTTTTCAATATTCTTATTTTTTCCTCTATCTTTTATTTATGAATTACTACATTTTTAACATAAGTTAGTAGTAATGTTCAAATTTTGTTCTTTACATCTTAAAATATTTTTTTAAAATAGAAATAAAAGTTTTATATTAATTTAATTAAATAAATCAAAAACCTGATCCTAAGACTTAGCTTTAGGCCACCGACATTTTTGAGCCGTCCGCGCAAGGCACAGGTTAAATGGAGAGGTAATTCATTAAAAACATGATGGTGGCAAGTGGAAACCAAAAAGAAGAAGAAGACTACAACAAATGCTGCATAGAATTATCAAAAGTTCAAAATTCACGCGAAAATGGAAGTGGTAGGAAAATTCAACTCTAGGAACTAGGAAGCGACTTGTGGCCTTGTGGATGGGGTGAGTGGTGTTTTTTTGCCTGGCAAGGCGGCAAAATAATATTCAATACAGGCTAGATATTAATATGATTTAGTTTTCTATGGAAAATGAAGGGTCTTCAATTCGATGGTCATTGCTTGATTTTTGTGAAATCGAATAGAATAAATAAAGCGCAACCACATATAAGAACGGCACGTCACCAATTATCTGCTTCCTCATTGCTCTATTCTTACTCTCTTTTTTCCGGTACGTTACTCTATTCTTATTCTATGTCTTTATTCCATTACTACTATTATTTAAGCGTATCTTAGTGCATCATTTACTCGTACCATAGCAGCTTCTAAATCTAGCTTTTCTAAGTGGCATCACAATGGAACTTCCCATTCTCAAACTTTGCTTTGCCGTTTTAATCCTAAACGCTTCCTTCTTCTTTCTCCTTACATCAACCCAAGCTGGAGCAGCCCCCTCACACTCCAACTTATTCCGAGAATACATTGGAGCTGAGTTCAAAAATGTCAAATTTTCAGATGTCCCTATTAACGCAAATGTCAATTTCCACTTCATTCTGTCCTTCGCTATTGACTATGATACATCATCTTCCCCTTCTCCCACTAATGGAAAATTCAACATCTTCTGGGACACACAAAATCTTAGCCCTTCCCAAGTTTCATCCATCAAGAGTAAGAATTCAAATGTCAAGGTAGCCCTTAGTCTTGGAGGAGACAGTGTTGGAGGTGGTTCTGCTTACTTTGATCCATCTTCAGTTGATTCCTGGGTTTCTAACGCTGTTTCTTCACTCACAAACATAATCAAGAAGTATAATTTGGATGGAATTGACATTGACTATGAGCATTTCAAGGCAGATCCTGATACCTTTGCTGAGTCCATTGGACGGCTGATCAAAACTCTCAAAAGCAATGGGGTCATCACTTTTGCTTCTATTGCTCCATTTGATGATGATCAAGTTCAGAGTCACTACTTGGCTTTGTGGAAGAGTTACGGCCACCTCATAGATTATGTTAATTTTCAGTTCTATGCATATGACAAAAGTACCAGCGTGTCTCAGTTTATCAATTACTTCAACACACAAAGCTCAAAGTATAATGGAGGGAAAGTCTTAGTAAGTTTCATTAGTGATGGGAGTGGTGGGTTGTCCCCTGATGGTGGATTCTTCACTGCATGCCATAGCCTCAAGAGTCAGCAAAAACTTCATGGTATCTTTGTGTGGTCTGCTGACGATTCCAAGGCAAATGGTTTCCGCTATGAGAAGCAATCACAAGCCCTTTTGGCTATTCCCCATTAGATTTAATGTTTGTATGTATGCTTGATAGTTGATATATATTATTGTTTGTGTGTGTGTGTGTTGATGTATTCATCTTTGTACCCTAAACCCTTTATGTATGTGTGTAAACAAACATATGTATTAATCAGACTCTTGATACTGAAATCGCATTTTATTGCAAATAACCAATCGCTACACAAGCTGATCTCAAAAAATTCAGGACTTCAACCTTTGTTTTTTTTTGGCCAAGTGACTCAGAACTCCCCTTAAATGATAACTTAAAGTGTCTAACTGAATTGTTGAGCCTTAATTACCCAAAATAAATGTATCAAACTTCATAAATATGTTGTTTATGTTTGATTTGCCACAAAATTCATTAAAGATTGTTATTATTAATTTACTATTTTTGAAGATATAATAATTTTGTTAAGATTTAAGCAATTTAGCGTATATGTAAGATTTATTTATAACAAGAAATTGGAAAAGTTATGGAGAGGCTTGGAGAACAAGTAAGGTTGTTTGGATAACAAGAGTAGTAAATTATAAATATTTGTATTGGTAATTAATTACGGTTATGAGAATATGAATGAGAGTGTAAGGGATTAATTTGTTAGTTAGATTAAATTTATTTTGATGATAGATTTAGGTATATTGACCACACTACATTAAATTTTGTGCGTAATTTATATATATATTTTTTAATTATTAATACTTGTGTATGTTTATGGGGAAGGAAATATGATATTTTTCAAAAGATTAAAAATTGAAGGAGATAGGTATTCTCCAACTAGAATATTGAACTAGAATATTGAAGAAGGATGTTTATTCCCCCGACACTTTAATTACCTTGTCATTTTGCCGGGTAGGTATTATTAGCACCGATGAGGACAAAGACTAAAGTAAGATAGCAGTAAATGTTATGTTTCAGGCTTGACTCAGTCCATGACTCTGACAAAGAAAACAATCTGGGTATTTTTGTTTGGGACGCAACTCCAAGTGGGAAGGTTGGGCTCATGCGTGGAAATGAGAAGTGCTTAGCAGTTGGGAGTACCTCTCTTCTATTGGTGCGTCGAAGAAGTGGGCATTCAATGAAATAGTGGAGAAGGTTGATTTCACATTAGTCGGTTGGAAGGCCAAAATCTTATCTCGAACAGCGAGGTCAACCCTGTAAAGGCTGCTGGGTTAGTTCCTCCTCTGTTCTCAATGCAGTCTCTTTCATTATCAAAGCAGATTTGTGAAACATTTGATTATGAACTCTCTCTTCTCTGGCGGGGATCTAATCTAGAACTAGAAAGATCCATTTCAGGTGTTGGGATGGCAGTTATTACTTGCCTAAAGCAGACGGAGGATTGAGGTTTAGGAAAAGAACAAAACTTAGATATCAACTTTTTTCTTTTAATTTTGAAATTTTTATTTGTCTAAATTTAGAGTATTTAAGTTAGTTACATCAAGTCAATTAACACTTAATATTTTTATAAAATTTTTATATTTTTAGTTGTGTGATAGAAAACTATGTAAAAATATTAAGTGTTGATTGATCTGATGCATCTAACTGGATATTCTAAGTTTATGCAAGAATCTCTTTTTAACCCTTTTCTTCAACTCCTTTAATTACTTTTTATTTTTTACTTTCAACATCACTTAATTGAATTAATGGACACATTAAGAGTGATTAAAAGAGATAGAGGGAAGAACTAGAAGAAAAAGATTGAAATCAAGTTTTGTTCTTAAGAAAATGTTGGACGTTAACCAATCCTTTATAGCAAAACTAAGTTGGAGTATTATCTCTAAATAACTTAGGAAAAAACTTTTTTTAAGTGATATTCTTTTAAAAGTAAGTAAGTGGGTATATATCATTGATTTAATTTTAAATGTATTATGATCTTAACTAATTAAATAATTTAAAAATAGTTACATCTTTACTTACTTACTTTAAATACAAGTTCATTGAAGCATTTTTTTCAATTAAATTAATCTATTAGATAGTATAAATACTTGTATAAGTTTAATGTACCTAAGTTAAGTGTATTAGACCAATTATTTCTTAATTAATAGATAATTACTACAAATTAAATATTATTTATCATAATTAATGATGTAATTGTGTTAGTATATCATACATTAAGTTTATGCAAGTATTTTTCATTGGATAGTAGGAATATATTATAAATGAGAAATTCTTGCATACTCAAGTTGAGTATAGTAAGTTAATCAAATCATTGATTATAATATATTATGATAACTAATTATTAATTAATTATAATAATTATCTATTAATTAATAACTTGAGTATTCTAAGTTTATGCAATTAATTCATTGTTATGGATATGCAGAGGACATACTAAGTGCAAGAGATTAATTTAACAAATGCACTTGTATTCTCGTGAGTTCCTGGGATCCGTTTATTTCCACAGTTGCAGACTTCATTCTAAAATCCTCACATTCTTGGGATTTTTAGATGATTAAGTAAATTCTCTCCACAGAAGAAGTGCATGCTATCTCTATGACTTACATCCCTGCCTCTCATTCTCTAGATAGCTGGATTTGGAGTTTTGGACTCCAACATCTTCCGATGATTTTAATAGAAAATCGGCTTATTTGCATGTCTAGTTCTTAATCATAGTCCAATTAAATCCAGTAAGCTTAAATTTTGTTAATATTGTAGAACGACATAAGCTCCTTTGGAGAATAGTCAGGAATGCCCTACGGCCCTGCCCGTTTGTACTTTGTAACACTTCTAAAGTCGCGGATTTATATTCCCTCAGTTATACTCCCTCTTTACAACCAGCATGAAGATATCAACCATCTTTTTCTATAGTTTTCCTTCGTTAAAATTTGTTGGTTTAACTCCCCATATGGGGATTCAAGATTGAGTCTTGAACCTAAACTCTTCTGTGGATTGGTTGGAGACTTTGCTCAATCTTCTGTCAGTTTTTTTTTTTTTTTTATGCAAACCTCTGTCTGTTTACTATTCTGGCTTCTGCAGCAGGTGAGTAATTCTTTATGCAGCAGTGGTGATAATGAAATGATATGGCAGGGAATAAATGAAGCAGTGAAAAAAAACTACTTTGAAAACCCATTCCATTTTGCAGTAGTAGGGGAAGGATTCTTTGAGCTCCCTTTCTCCATGGTTCTAGTCTGTGATACCCTGAATTTGTGTCTACCTTCAATGCTTGGTGGATACCCACAAGAGGGTAATTCAAAGGCTTATTATCAACTCACTCGTGCAAATCATCATTAGTCAACTTCATCCCGCAAATTAATCTCTAGTGTGATGATAATGTTATTGTTCTCAACGGATTTGAATCTTCTGCAGTTACAAAAATAACTGCGAAGAGTACAGTTCAAAATTTTACCATTGTTAATTATTGAATTATAATTTTTTATTTATTTTTTTGCCTTACAACACCATATTTTTAATGGATAGGATTTCTTGCCGTTCTCTAACAAACTGCATATGATTCATTTTCGTTCACATCACATATCTCCCTCCCCTAAATCAGTACTTGCACTTCAAATATAGATATTTTATCATTAAAAAAAACGCATTATACTATGCACGAAAAAACTTATCAAATGATAACGGTGAGAATTTTTTTATATTATTCAATATGCATGTCAAACATTTTTTTTATAAAAAAAAATTAAAGTTAAGAGTGATTGTCTCATCTTAAAGTTAGGCAAACTTTCACGCTCAATGAGTATTTACAGAAATACTTACAAATAACTTACTAATAACATACTCTAAAAGAAATCGAATCCTGATTAATTTAGTTGATGTGGTCATACCTTTCAATCATTTTAGTTGTGTCAATCATTGTTAACATGCATGTCAAACATTGAATAAAGTGTAATTTTCTCCAACTCGCCAAACAACTCAATATCTATTGCATACTTTTTTTGGGCCATATATTGAATCTCATACGAAAATCACTTATTATTAGTTTTATAGATGTTCAATTTGACCAACTCGTGTTGGTCTAATAGATTTTTTAAACATATAATTTTGAATTTGATCTTAAAATTTATATGTATGAAAAAAATATTATTGAGAAAGATCTTCATTTAGACATTTGATTATATTTCAGAGATTAATTTTTCACTTATTATGTGAAAGGATACTCTAAAAAAGAAAATGTTCAATTTGATATTTCTATAATTCAATTTAAAGTTTGGACTAACATGTTTGGCAAGAATTGGACAGAACGGACTGACTCTGTAATGTTTGAGCATCCTTCCAATATTAGAGAAATCTTAAATATCTTTGTTATGATTTTTTTTTTAAAATATGAAACAAAGTCTAAGTTAAACAAGCTCGTGACTTAACAAAACTCGGTAATTATTTTTAAATTTTTGTTAAGTACTTGTTAAAGAAACTAAAATAAAAAGTTTTAAATGAAAAAATGAAATATTTTTAATTTTTAATATATTAAATGTTTGTTTTTATTGAAAAAATTATTTTAATTTTTTTAACAAGTGTCATTTGTTAACAAACTCTTTGTTTTATTCTTTTTTATATGATTCAAATAACATTTTTTTTATTGTATATATATCAATATATCAATGTTTTAAAAATTAAACCAACTAGTTGGTTAAACCAATCGAACAATAAATTAGTCATATTTTCGATTCGAACATTTTTTTTAATTTGATCACAGTTCAATAACAATTTAATTATAAATTTGGCCAATAGAATAAATCAATCAAATTATGACTCCTACCAATTCAATTTTCAATTTGGTTTTTAAAACATTATTACATATCATTTCAATCAATTAAAAAACTAGAATCCATCACAATGTGAGTCCATAGTAAGATGGACACTTTATACTTATGGATTTTGTAGATACGTATCTGACTAAGGCATAGACACAGGTTAATGTGATATTCACAATGAGACCCACATAAATGTGTCTGTAGTCAAGTTAGATACGTGTCTATGTAAATATCTCTATACGTATTACTATAAGCTAATTAATTACTTATTTAAATCAAAGCAGCATACAATTAAAAATCGTAGAGAAAGACGAAAAGTGCCTGCTTGCTTAGTGAGTGATGGATCCAAGAGATAATACAGCAAAGGAGCAAATGATCCAGAAGTTTAATGGCCATTCATGAATCTTATTTAACAAATTAACAGTACATAGATGATTATATATAGTAGCAGACTAGCTTTGGCATGGCTACATCAAGCATGCACCGCCAATAAATGTATCATGTGTCATTCGTTAGGTGGAGTTTCCGCATAGTAATTATGGTAATGAATGGAAATACCAGGACCTCTACTCTTCTTAATAATGTTCATGCCGCCCAGAAAGAACACAATCGGTGAAAGCGTTGTCCAGTCCTCGTTCTCGGCACTGTATCCAGCAAAGAGTTTCCTTCTTGGATAAAACTCGATGGCTAGTCTATTGTAGAGCTCCACCAAGGTGTTGGGCGCGAACACAGGAGTAACCTCGTTTTGGAACTGGTAATCCACCCAGTCGATGAAGGAGGAGCAACTGTTGTACAAGCCGAAGTAGTATTCTTTGTTGAGAGCAAACGATGGAGAAATGGAAGCTACTTTTATCACTCCACCCTCCTTCAGCTTCTTTATAACCTGCACAATAATGTTAATTACTAGTTATTTTTATTACATTATTCTTATCTTGTTTTATTTTTAGATAATAAAATAAAATAAAAATACATAATTCAAGATATTCACTTTATTTTTAATTTTTTAATAATTCTTAATTAGATATAATTTATTATCAACACTTAAATTATTATATAATATGTGTAAAGTTATATAAATTATGGAGATATTTTTGAGTAAGTACAAATGTAGTACATCATATTTAGACACACTTACAAAAAATTAGAGAAAAATAATGATTTAATTTACTAAATTCATTCATCATAAAAAAAATTATCATTTTTTTCTAATTTTTTTTGAATACATTTAAATGTGATATATTATATTTGTTTCACCTAAAAATATCTCATAAATCATGTTAAAAATATGTAAATTATATAATTATTTTTACATATATTAAATAATAATTTATAAGAAAGAATTTTTCTATTTTTCAAAGAAGAAAAGTGTTAAATGTAAACATTCTGGTGGGCAAATAACAAAGTCCTAACCTGCCCCACGCACTCGACAAAGTCATAGGGAGAGGCCTCAATGTGCTCGTAGAAGACGTCAATGCCATCCACTTGCAGATCATAGTCTTTGCTCTTGACGATGCAGGTGAG
Organism: Ormosia emarginata; assembly: GCA_029884605.1. Taxonomy (NCBI): domain Eukaryota; kingdom Viridiplantae; phylum Streptophyta; class Magnoliopsida; order Fabales; family Fabaceae; genus Ormosia; species Ormosia emarginata. The sequence continues at coordinate 18,456,806 of JAQQTP010000085.1, forward strand.
CGATTCGGTGGCATTGGCAATCCACGATTTCTTCTCTTGGGGACTGAAGGGATATTTGGTGCCATTGTTTCCAATGCTAATGAAGACTTTGACGTTCACGTCAGGATGTTCCTTCTTAAACTGAGTGATAGCTGAGGGAGTGACTTTGTTTAGGTCCCAAGTGGGTCTGAACACCCCATTGGTGGGAACACCATTGTCGTCATAGTCTATGGCGAAGGTAAGAGCAATCTGGTATTCCTTAAGGAATTTGCTGGGGACGAAGACTTGTTCGAATGAGTCATCAAAGGCGTATTGCCGAAAGATAGATGTCATTTTGCGGGAAGAACGATGATAATGGCTTAAGCTAGCTAGCTAGGTTGGAATTGCAATTTGGCTTTTAAGTTAATATGTGACAAATTGGCCACCTACAATGGCCCTTATATAGATAGTTATTAGATAGTTGAGCTCTAGCTATCTTCAGGGTAAAAAGCAAGCTATAGCCGAAAGAGTTACCGTCAAATCAAATCCAAAGCGTGCCAGCCAAGAGGAACTTGTTCGGACTGCAACATCATGCTATTCTTTCACCAACTCCCTATAGTGGTCTAAGTAAAAAATTTTGTAGCTCCTCCTCATTGGCTAATTATGGATGTGATCCGAGATTTCCGAAAGCTACTTTCACTTGCTTTGAGTATCTGGAATGGAACTCTAACAAAATATCTGTCAAAATATTTTTAATATTTCCAACGAAAAAAATCTTCTACTTTTTTTTAAAAAAAAAATTCACATCTACTAATTTTTTGTAGGAAAATTTAGCTTAATTATTTTTCAGTAGCTCAATTTAGACTAAAATATAAGGAACTCTCATCAATCATATGTCAATTTTAAAAAAAAAATTATGATTCAAAATTCAACTACTTGACTCTTCTAACTTATTAAATTATACATATTAACTTTTGATTTATTACACATACACAAAGGGCTAAATTTACCCCACATTGCAATGTTTATAATGTTCAAAAGAGTTGAATTATTGAGTTTTAAATCAATTTTTTCCCTAAAATTGATCACCTATAATTAACGGGACATTCCTTACATTTTAACCTTCAATTTAAGAAAACTTACATTGGAAATACAAATGTTATTTCTTTTTACTAATATTTATGCCCAACTCTGTTAGCTCTCTTTCTTCCCACTTTTCCTATTTTTTTTTTTCCAAAACGCGAAAAACTCTCTTCAATTATGTGTTATGTGTATAAAATTCTTTTGTGATTTTAAATTCACAAATATGACTCCTTGAACTTATTAAATTGTGCATATTAACTCTTTGTAAAAAGGATATTTTGCACATGCATAAGGGGTAAATATACATTAAAGTGCACAATTTAGTTAATTCAATTAATCATATTGATGAATTTTAAATTATAGAGAGTTTTCTGCAAATGACTCATAATTGAAGGAGATTTTTTAGTATTTTGTCCCTTTAAAAAAAAAAAACTATTGGAAGTTTGTAATACATTCCTCTTGGTGGTTTCTGGCTACATTCGGGGCATCAAATTAATATTCATTAGCCTAAAAGTGGCACAAGTTAATAAATTTTAAATAAATATTAATTAAAAAATAGTTTCAAGTGATATTATTTGACAATAATGTAAATTCTTTTATATATTTATTTTGGCATTAACTTTTAATCTAAAATATTAATTTAAAATCTAATAAATACATTTATGCAATGAAACGTCCTATGATTAGTTAACTTTAGAATAATGATGTTTACACAAACGATTTTAACACATATTGTCATGTGCCTAAATCTAAATTCAACTGACACCACTTGAAGTTAAGCCATTTTTTGTTTACTTATTAGTGAGGAGTTTGTGTAAAGACAAAGTTTGGGTTACTTACTAACAATATTAATTTTAGAAGGATGTGACAGTGAACAAAACGACATTTGATTAATTTGACGTTGGAAATTATGTGGAATAATAATAACACTTTTTACTCACACATTTCTAATATTGCATTTCCATAAGCTATTAGAAAATAATTAACTTTTTTTTTAAATGGCTCAATTAGGTGAAACTGATGTATATAGCAGTGTTAAACAAATTAGACTAAACTGGTCAAATAAAAATTGGTGAACCAGTCACATATTTAGTCTATTTTATCCACAGAATTGGTTTGCAAGAGAGCTAGTCAGAATTGGTAGTAAACCGGTTTGAATTGATTTTATTAGAAAAACATTTTAAACTCAATTTTTTGGTTAACAAATTTTTAACTCATTCAAAAATTATTTTGAGTTAAATAGAAATCTAATATTAAATTACAAAGACTCACATATAATGTTCAATAAAAGTATAAGAAGATTTTTTCTTTCTTGACTTTTATATAAATTGTATGTTTGAATGTTTTACTTATTACTCTATATAAGATTTATAAGTATGATATTCTTTTAATTTTTATATATATTGTATGCTTAAATGATTCACTTATTATACAATGTAAGAATTTAAAATATTAAATAACATAACATAAAATATTAATTTATTATATAATACTATATATATATAATTATCACTGACTCAATCACAGTTAAATCAATAAATCATAAATCTAATAGTTTTAAAAATATTGGTATATAGGGCGATTCTGCGAATCATGAACAAGTTTAAAAAAGTGCACCCCTCACTTGGGCGCTGAAACTGTGGGCTTCTGGGTCAATACGTCGTCTCAAACGACATGCCTATGGCTTTCTGACCCAAGAAGAGCTTGTTCATTATTATTTTAAAAATTTGCAGCTCGGCCCTTTTGAAGCTGGGCCAATCTTAAGAAATAACATATTTTTTTCCCCTAATAACAATTGCGCTCTATTAGGACTCTAATTGGGTCTCTTTTCTGGCACCATTTCTCGGTTCCAAATCTAACTAACTTACTTCAGTAATCAATAATAAGTCTAAAGAGAAAAATTAACTCACAGAACAAAAAGCATTGCAACATGATTATATCCAACAATAAACAACTTCAAGCGTTCCACTGCCACTGCGCTGCTATTGCTGTTTACAATTTGTTTTTTGGCCACGTCTACCACTGCCAGAATGTATGTAATGTTGTACACGGTATACAACAATCTGGCACTGAGAAACATTTATATTAGAATAAAATTTGGTTCTAATTTTTTCTTTTTAACGATTTTTTTCAACTCTTTCAATTATCATTTATTTGTTACTTTTAATTTTATTTAATTGAGTTAATTGATACATAAAAAATAATTAAAAAAAATTAGAATCAAATTTTATTCTTTATATTAGATGTTCATGCAGCAAGGCGCGTAAAAGTATCAAAAGCCCAATCCTCCATCAAATAAAACCCGAGATTCCTTTGCTTCCTCACACTCACAGCAACATCTGGCAACCACTGTAACTGTATTAGAAAAGATAGTGAGGTCTCCTCCCAGTAACACGTCTTGTCCTATAAATATCAACATCAAATGACAAGACCAAGAGATGGGAGGAATCTTGCTTCTTTAGAGTTTCTGACAATAATTCATTCCACCGTTGCGATCAACAAAAAGAAAACTTGGGTATTGTCCCACCTAGAATAAATATGGCTCCCCCTAGGTACGCTACACTGACTGAAATCTAGAACTTATAACTGCTAGATATGAGAAATTTTGAATACGGCAAAATTTGCAAATTGTTTGTGGAAATTAACATATGTCAATGATTATTAATGGAAATTATAAATTGTCCGACATAGAATATGGCCAGTATTTGTCCCAATGTCAATGACAGAACCAATAAGCACCTATATGTTGTATGCAGCGACCCGTAGCTGCAAAATGTGCTTGTGAATTATGATCCAAGCATTACTTGCCAGCCAAGGTCCTTTTGACTCAACATTCCACAATGGTGTCTTATCATTGGTTTATTGAAGCCTAACTGTCTTCCGGAGAAATAAGATTGAGTTGACCTCTTCACATAAATATCTTCAATGCCATAATAATCCCTATACCTGCTTTCAGTCACCAAAAACAAAAAGCCCATTCATTCAGGGAGGTTCAGGAGAATCAGGACCCTTTCTTGTTTAGATGAATAGGCACTTAAATATGAAAAGGATCTAATGCTTGTCAATGCTTTACTATCATACATGGCATTTGTGCACACATCTTTGTTCATCATAATCATTTGTCAACCTGCCACCAATTTGTTGAGTTTGGGATATATAGCGACCTACTTGAATGTTTCCAACCAAAAATGACTAGTAACGTACGTGGCAATCGTTCAAAGGGGGGGCCAAGAGTTGAAAACCCATTGAGGTCCACTTTGAAATGACATATCAACATCGAGACACTTTGAGGCTTGCCAAATCATACATCAACAGCCCACGGAGATTAGTTTCTGATCGAATATATGCTGCGAAGATAATGTAACCCATTAAAGTTAATAATGTATGACAAGTGAGAAAGTGATAGCTGCGGAGATGACAGGTTATTCGTTTATATCCATTTCACCTGATCTTCAATCCATCACATTCTATCTCTGTTTACGCTCCCTTCTTCTCCATCCCTACACTCCCTACACTCTATGTAGATGATAGAAAATGAGAGAAAAAAGAATAATTTTTTTATTTAAGAGTTTAATAAGAGATACAAAGAGAAGAGAATATAAAGAGAACAATTCTTCTTCTTTTTTTATTTAAATACTATTTTTTTTCTTAAAATTAATGTGAAATAAGATAAATAAGTTTATAAGATTAAAAATAAATATTTTTATTTTATTTTATTTTATTCTTTTATAATTTAATTTTTAAACAAAATAATAAAATTATGATCTATTCTTTTATTATTTTTTAAATAAAAAAATTATTCTATTTATTCTCTTTTCATTTTAATTATTTTATTTTCATTTCATTTCGTTCTATTAATAAAAAAATATTTAAAGAAACTCTTATCTTCATAATTGGAAGACATTGAACTAAACCTGTTATTAGTGACAAATGTATCTATCTATATTACATGAAGACGCATTAAGAACGAAGGATAAAAATATCCCAATAATTAAGGACTTAGCAATTGGCATTCAGACTACAGAGCTCAATTTTTATTTTTATTTTATTAAAACCTTATTTCAGTTCCTGTCATTCACTTTTTATTCTAATTTTAATATTGACATTTTATTTTTTTCACTTTAATTTATGATGTCGCAACCGAAATCGCGATGAGACGATTCAAAAAGATTAATTTTTGAAAATCGACGAGTAAATCACCAATTAATCTTATTTAATTCGGAGAAAATATTAGAAAAATCCTTAAAATAAGTGAAACTAGTCTTTTTAAAAAAAGTTTGGGTCGGGAGTCGATTACAAGTAGGGAATGTGTTAAGACTTAATCTGCTCGATTCCAAGAATCGATGCACCTTAAGTCAATTGTGTAAATTTTAATAATATCAAATTTATTTATTTTATCCTTTTTTTTTAAAAGACTTTGTAACTATTTTATTTTATTTTATTTATTTTTTTTAAAGAAAAGAAAAAGAAATAACTAAATTATGAAAATTTATTTTTCGGCTTGAGAATAGAGATTATACTCCTACGTATCTTCGGGTGCTGATGAAGAAACTCAAAGTCACGTAATTCTGTAAAAAATAAGTGTGAATTAATTGATTTTAATTAAGAAATTTTTTTTTGAAAAGAGACTTTGTTTGAAAAAAAAAAATTTGCACAGGGTTCAAGTTAACACTAGGTTACTCAATAAACCCTTATGATCCAAACGACATTGAAGATAACATCCGCTATTCAATCATCATCATTGGTCATTGCATTAATTAATTATTATTTTTTACATATATTTTCATTTTTATTTTTCTTATTTTTACTACATATATTTTTATTTTTATTTTTCTTATTTTTACCTAGCTTAACAAAACACTTTAAATTTATCTAACTAAATAAATTTAGTCCGAACAACTCTAACCCAAAGAAAGAAAAAAAATGACTAAAGCCCAAAAATGACTATAACCCAAAAAAAAAAGTTATCAGATATGAAATAACAAAACAACAAAACAAAGCTTTCAAAAGGGGGTACTTTTTTTCCTTCTTTTCTGAATATGGTTGCAGGAGCTTGAGACCAGAGGAGCGGCGGAGCAACGACGGTCCTCGGCGAGGTGCGACGCGGATGGTGGTGCTGGGTGAGGTGCGGTGCGGTGTGGAGAATGGTGGCGGCGGAGCTGTGCGCGAGCGGCAGTTCGCTGATCTGGGTCCGTTTTCCGGTTCGGGCTGCAGTCTAGCGCGGCTTGCTGCGGCGGCTTCTAGCGGGACGGGGAATGCGTCGCACGACTGGTGCGGATCTGGGGCTCGTGCTCGACGGGGCTTCAAGCGGAGCAGGCGAGAGCGCGGTGGAGCGTCGCCATGGACGTGTGGCTTTGACGCGCAGGGAGGACAACAGATCGCGGTGGTCTCCGACAACGAACCGCTGGGCTACGAACGGTAGTACGACGACGGCTGGGTTGTTTTGGATTGGCGCAAAACGCGGATTGATGGACTGGGTTCTAGTGGGTGGAGCTTCGCGACACTGCTATGGTGGCTGGGCTGTGGTTCAGTGGTGGCTTTGGGCGTGGTGGAGGAAGATGGTGGTTATGGAAGCTATGGAGATGGAGGTTAGAGGTTGACGAAGGTTGAGTGAAATGGTTAGAGGTTGAAGGTGATGGGGTTATTGGTTGTGATGGGTGGTTGTTGGTTGTAGTGATGGAGGTGATGGGTTAGAAGATGGAGGTTCACCGAGTTGACTCGGTTGGTTGTGGTAGAAGGTGATGGTGGTGTGTTAAAGATGAAGAATGGTGAAGTTGGTGGGCTGATGGAAGCTGAAGAATGCAGCTGTTGCCCCTTTTTTTTCGTTGGCTTCCCTCTTGTAAACAGATGCTTTTGTGCACTGTGTGGTTGCTTGTGTAAAGAGTGATTACGTGAGGGTGGAGAGAAAATGTGCAGAGAGTTTGAGTGTTGAGAGAAGGTTGAGTGTTGTAGTGAAAATGTGCAGAGTGATGTGAGTGAGCTGCTGCAATATTTTTTATTTAATTTTTTTTTCACATTCAAAATAAAATAAGACAAATTGATAAAAAAAAGATTAAGACATGAGTAAAAAAGGTGTTTAATTAAACATCATTAGTTATTGATTAAGCAACAAAAATAGAAAAATTTTTGGACAAAATTGGGTATCAACAGCTATCCCCCTTTGCTTTACATTTAAAATAAATGGGAAGCAAATGCATTGATCTAATTTTGTCCACAAAAATTTTTCATTTCCTTTTCTTTTTCTTCTTTTCTTTCTTTCTTCCTTCCTTTTTTTTTCTTTTTTTCTTTTTGTTTTTAGAAAGCAGATTGACGTAAAAAGCAATGGTCATTAAAACGAGGTAAAAAAGCTTGCGGAGTCGGGTATCCGCCGAAGCTTGGTAAAAACTTAAAGTAGGAAAGGTAAAGAGCTTGCGGAGTCGGGTATCCGCTGAAGCTTGACAAAAAGTTAAAGCAGGAAAAGGGAAAAAGCTTGCGGAGTCGGGTATCCGCCGAAGTTTGACAAAAACTTAAAGCAGGAAAGGGAAAAAGCTTGCGGAGTCGGGTATCCGCCGGAGCTTGGCAAAAACTTAAAGCAGGAAAGGGTAAAAGCTTGCGGAGTCGGGTATCCGCCGAAACTTGGCAAAAACCTAAAGCAGGAAAGGTAAAAAGCTTGCGGAGTCGGGTATCCGCCGAAGCTTGACCAAAACTTAAAGCAAGAAAAGGAAAAAGCTTGCGGAGTCGGGTATCCGCCGAAGCTTGACAAAAAGTTAAAGCAGGAAAAGGGAAAAAGCTTGCGGAGTCGGGTATCCGCCGAAGTTTGACAAAAACTTAAAGCAAGAAAGGAAAAAAGCTTGCGGAGTTGGGTATCCGCCGAAGCTTGACCAAAACTTAAAGCAAGAAAGAGAAAAAGCTTGCAGAGTCGGGTATCCGCCGAAGCTTGGCAAAAACTTAAAGCAGGAAAGGGAAAAAGCTTACACAGTCGGGTATCCACCGAAGCTTGGCAAAAACTTAAAGCAGGAAAAAAAAAAGCTTGCGGAGTCGAGTATCCACCGAAGCTTGACAGAAACTTAAAACGATGGGTGCGAGGACCCGGAAAGGAAAAGGCAAATGGGTACGGGATCCTGGAAACTAAAGGCGGATGGGTACGGGGACGCGGAATTGAAAAGGCAATGGGTCGAGGACCCGGAATTGAAAAAGCAACGGGCGCGGGGACCCGAAAACTAAAGGCAAATGGGTGCGGGGACCCGGAAACTAAAGGCAATGGGCGCGGGGACCCGAAAAGCTACAGAAAGGCTTTGGCTGCTTTTTTTTGTTGTAAATGCATATGATGCCTGAGTTGATGCTTGATGCAATGGATGCATGATAATGCAATGGATGTTAAGCTTGAGGACAGTGCATGTAATGCCTGAGATGATGCATGATGCAATGGATGTCCTACGGTAGAGATTCTCAAACAAAATTGGGTAAACATAAATTGATACATCAGAGTTTTAGCTGGATCGCTTCTTGGTTCCACAACACCCTTAAGAACTTTTTCCCATAGCAAGATCAAGGTTGAACAGTAGCGAAATTTGCTTCATGATTTGCCTGGTTATTCTTCATTTTCTCATCAATGCTCTTAAAGGGCCTTGAGCTAGAAAACTTTATGCAGTGGGCCTTGAGCCCAAGAACTTTGTGCAATGAGCCATGAGCCAAACGCTTCTTGGAAAAGGGGATCATCGCCAGTCTCATTTTCTTCAAATTTCTCTTCATTAGATGTGGCTTGCATAGAAGCTTCTGACTTTCTTCCTCCAAAGATTCCTATTTCACTAGGCACACTTTAATCTGAATTATCCATCGAGGGTGTCATTTCCTTCATCGATTGAAATTTTGGAGCTCTTTTAGCTTGAGTTGTTCAATAGAGGACTACTATCAGATTTTTAAGTTGTACCATTGCACTCATGTTCACCGAACTTGGAAGCATCATGTACCAGATATGCATGGATTCAAAAGTGGAACAATAAAGAAATTTACTAACTGAGTAATTTCTTGACTGACTTTGGGAGTATGACTACACAAGGGCATTTACAAAGGATAAAGACACAAGAAATGAAATAATACAAATGTCAGAGGGTGGTTGATCCTTACTCGATAACTGGATATCATGACCATTCTTTTATCACGTATCTACAAAAAAAACTGCCCCTGTGTAAGGTATCGAAAAAAAGAATTTGTCTCAGGGTAAACCATTTGAGAACAAACCTGCCCCAGTGTAAGCCATTTGACAGAAAAAATTGTCCTAGTTGGGAACTTGAGAGATTTTTTGTTTTGCCCCAGTGTGAAGCCAAATCAAACTAGAAAAAATGCCCCAGTTTAGAGCTGAATTGAAAAGGGTAGAAACTTGTTCCAATACAGAGCCAGATTGAATCAAAGGATTTGCCCCAACGTAAGCCAAACTGAGCTAGAAAAAAAAATTGCCCCAGTGTAAGGCCAGATTGAATTAAAAGATTTGCCTCAGTGTAGGCAACATCGAGCTAGAGAAATTGCCCCAGTGTAGGGTCAACTTGAATAAGGTGAAAACTTGCACTAGTGTAAGTCTCTTTTTTTCTTTTTTTTTTCATCTTCCTTTCTCTTTCTTTTTTTTTTTAGACCGCCCTTGCGGGTTTTCAGTCTACCAAGATTTTTTAGGAGCAATGCACTAGATACTTGTATGAGTATAATCATTTTGTCTCGAAATTAAAACTTGTGAAAATGAATGCAATCATTCATTGATTAGAATGGACTTTTTAAGGATTGTAATGTGGTCAAGGCTAGTGGTTATGAAATGAAACATAAAAGGCTCAAACAAGTGTTTAAAGGTTAAATGAGACAAAGGATCCTTGTTCAAACTTTAAGTTTTGTCACTTGCCTTTGCGCTTTCGAACACCCTTTTCTCTTATTGTTCTCTATTTTACTTTCTATTCCTTTTAGTTTTTCTTTTTCATTATGCTTCAAAATAGTAACCATGACAATCAACCTTTGTCTTGTGCCATCTCCTAATGTAAGGGTGATCTTTGTCTAGATTTTTTTGAAGAAAACTTTCAAGCTCAAAATGGGATAACGAGAGATAAAGAAAAGAAAAAAAATAAATTCTTATGAAAGATAAAGAAAGACAGCCAATCTTCATTTCAAATCTTGAATGCTCATTTTCAAAAAATTTAATTTAAAGACAAAAGGATAATACACACTAAGTGATTACTTATTTGCTCCATTTATTTTTTCTTTTTTTTTCTCTCCTTTAGTCATTTTTTCATTTTTTTTATTTTCTTTTGTTTTTGCAAAGAACACCTGCACACGTGGGCTTCATGACCACCAAATTTTTTTAACACGAGAGTCTCATGGAATTCGGACCAAAAGAAAACAAGTAAAGGAAAGAAAAGAATGACAAGAAAGACATGACAAGAACATGAGTACCAAGAACATAGGAAAAGGAAACAAGGTATGCTGAGAGATCCATGCAAATCCATTACATTAATGCTTCAAGAAAGTTTACATAAGTTCAAAACCAGAATGAATCACCACTAAGTTGAACTTTCTAAGGTTGCCCCCGATTGACCACTCCAAACATTTGCTCCTATCATGGATGAGCATGCCTAGAAACATCTGACACTGCTTGCTGGACTACTGTTTAGGTAGCTGTTGTCATCCATGAGTTTTCCTGAAAACCCATTGATCCATTCGGGAAGTCCACCCTTAACCAGTTCAACTTGCTTCTTCATCATCCATTTGATGCAATTTTCCCTTTTTCATTCCGCTTTCAATCCTTTCACCGATTATCACGATATCTGAAAAATTCGACGACACATTCCCAATCACATAGTCATAGAATGGCACATGAAGTGTATCAGTGAAGATATCAACCATCTCTTTCTCTGATAAAGGGGGTTCTACTTATGCAACTATTTCCTTCCACCTTCGAGCATATTCCACGAAGGTCTCAGCATCCTTCTTAAACATACTTTGTAGTTGCATTCTATCTGATGCCATATATTGTATTTATACTGCCTTACAAATGCATCAGCTAAATCCTTAAAACTCCTTATATGGGCACGCTCGAGACGTGTGTACCAACTCGAAGCTGCCCAGTTAAACTATCTTGGAAGAAGTGGATTAACAGCTTGTCATCATGAGCATAGGAAGCCATTCTGCAGATGTACATGGTCAAATGGTTCTTTGGGCAAATGGTCCTCTTATATTTGTCGAAATCTGGGACTTTAAATTTCGGAAGAATCACCACGCCTGGAACAAGGTAGAGCTCAGTAGCATCCCTGATACCATAACAACATGCTCCTTCAATGACCCGTAATCTCTCTTCTAAGATTTTCAACTTCTCTTTAGACTTAGAGTTTTCAGCAGAAGAATTCAAAGGGTATTGTGACATGAAAGTGGGGACAAAATGTTGCAATGGTGGGGTTCCACTGATACCAAAGTAATGAGCATGTGGTTGAATTGTGCTCAATGGATTGAAAGCAGGTCTATTGCTGTCAGGGGAATTGATAGCTTGTGGTGGTACAAAGCCGGAAGGGAGGCCGTATGGTTGGAAGCTTGGCATTTGAACTTCCTGAGAATTGGTGACTGAGGGTTGAGTTGTGTTGTTTGGATAAATGGTGAGTGGCATCATAACTCCTTGAGGATTAAAGCCTTGGTATTGCATAGAGGTTGGAGAGAAACTGGGAGGGCGAAGAGGTGCGGCTGGACGTCCTTCGTCCGCCACTGAGGGATTCCCATCTGTGTTCTTTCTACCTTCCATGGATTGTAGCATCTCCATCATCTTAGACACTTGATCTTTGAGTAGATTCACCTCATTCCTCAGCTCTTGAGTTTGTTCTCTTTCATCCATGATCCTAACTTGGGAACAAGTCTTGTAAGGGTGTCGCAGAAGCTACCTTTCTACTAGTGTCTGCTCTTCTGCTTGGGGAAACATGATATGAGTATGCAATTATCAGTATGGATTAAACAACATGCATGTATGCGAAGTATTGACTAATGATGCAGCTGATTTTTTATTTTTTTGTTATTATTTTTTTAAATGCTATGAATGCCATAAATGCCATGATATGGATTTTTTTAAAAAAAAATATTATGAATGTCATGGTAATGCAAGATGATGATTCTTTTTTTAGAACTAATTTTTTTTCTAAAAAAAAATGCAAAATGATATATTTTGTTATTTATTTTTTATTTCTAAGAATGCTATGAATGACAGAAAAATGCAAGTCATAAAAAAGGATGCATGAATGAATGTCATGAGAAAACGATAAATAAAAAAAATGCTCCCTTTGTGCCCTAATCAGGTGGAACCTTAGAAGCTAGATTTCCTTAATGTCATGACTCTAATTTTAGAAGTTACTATGTTCAATCTATCAGTGCAAGACTCTCTGGACAGATCTAAACTTCTAAAAAGTCATGGTCCCCAGATTGTCCCTTTCTCGAAAGATAAGGACCCAATTCATGAATTAATCACAAGTAGGGATAAACCCTCTCAATATGACTAATCCATGATACTGGTAACAATCTGAGTGGCGTCTCAACGAATGTCAAGTGAGCATAAAGCCCTTCAATAACAAAAGTCGAGACCCCTCCTATTCCTTAAGGTCGCATAGACTCGGGTATAGAGCCCAAAAGTGTGTGAAATAAGTGATGATAATGTGTGTGTGAGAGCATACAAACCTGTACCAAAAAGACCAAATTACCCCCCCCAACTTGCAAAAATATATATACAACAACCAGCTAGCAATCATCTACCCTAAGGTTTCAATGATTAAGCACAAAAATATATATACAAGTAAATAAATAAAAAACACAGAATGATACTAGTAAATATTTACATATAAAAAATATTCACAAATAAACAAATAAATAAAAACAAAGACAAAAAAGGTAAAATAAATAAATAAAAATTATTAATAATTTGCACAACTAACATCAATAGGCCTGACTTTCTAAATGTCCCCAGCGGAGTCGCCAGCTGTCGCAACTGAAATCGCGACGGGAGGATCCAAAAAGATTAATTTTTGAAAATCAACGGAGTCGCCACTAATGTTTATTTAATTTGGGAAAACATTAGAAAAACCCTTAAAATAGGCTAAACTAGTCTTTTTAAAAAAAGTTTGGGTTCGGGAGTCGATTACAGGTAGGGAAGGTGTTAGCACCCTACATTGCTCGTTCTAAGAACGGTACCTTAAGTCAATTGTACAAATTTTAATAATATCAAATTTATTTATTTTACCCTTTTTTGAAAAGACTTTGTAACTATTTTATTTTATTTTGTTTTATTTTTTTTAAGAAAAGAAAAAGAAATAACTAAATTATGAAAATTTATTTTTTCTCGCTTGACAGAATAGAGATTATGCTCCTACGTATCCTCGGGTGCAATGAGAAACTCAAAGTCACATAGTTTTGTAAAAAATAAGTGTGAATTAATTGATTTTAATTAAGAATTTTTTTTTTGAAAAGAGACTTTGTTTGAAAAAAAAAAAAATTTGCACAGGGTTCAAGTTAATACTAGGTTACTCAATAAACCCTTATGATCCAAACGACATTGAAGATAACATCCGCTATTCAATCATCATCAATGGTCATTGCATTAATTAATTATTATTTTTTTACATATATTTTCATTTTTATTTTTCTTATTTTTACCTAGCTTAACAAAACACTTTAAATTTATCTAACTAAATAAATTTAGTCTGAACAACTCTAACCCAAAGAAAGAAAAAATAAATGACTAAAGCCTAAAAATGACTATAACCCAAAAAAAAAAGTTATCAGATCTGAAATAACAAAACAACAAAACGAAGCTTTCAAAAGGGGGGTAACTTTTTTCCTTCTTTTCTGAATATGGTTGCAGGAGCTTGAGACCAGAGGAGCGGCGGAGCAACGACGGTCCTCGGCAAGGTGCGACGCGGATGGTGGTGCTGGGTGAGGTGCGGGGCAGAGAATGGTGGCGGCGGAGTTGTGCGCGAGCAGCAGTTCACGGATCTGGGTCCGTTTTCCGGTTCGGGCTGCAGTCTGGCGCGGCTTACTGCGGCGGGTTCTGGCGGGATGGGGCATGCGTCGCGTGACTGGTGCGGATCTGGGGCTCGTGCTCGGCGGGGCTTCAAGCGGAGCAGGCGAGAATGCGGTGGAGCGCCGCTGTGGACGTGCAGCTTTGACCCGCAGGGAGGACAACGGATCGCGGTGGTCTCCGACGACGAACCGCTGGGCTACGAACGGTAGTACGGCGACGGCTGGGTTGTTTTGGATTGGCGCAAAATGCGGGTTGATGGGCTGGGTTCTGGTGGGTGGAGCTTCGCGGCACTGCTATGGTGGCTGGGCTGTGGTTCAGTGGTGGCTTTGGGCGTGGTGGAGGAAGATGGTGGTTATGGAAGCTATGGAGATGGAGGTCGGAGGTTGACGAAGGTTGAGTGAAATGGTTAGATGTTGAAGGTGATGGGGTTGTGGGTTGTGATGGGTGGTTGTTGGTTGTAGTGATGGAGGTGATGGGTTAGAAGATGGAGGTTCACCGAGTTGACTCGGTTGGTTGTGGTAGAAGGTGATGGTGGTGTGTTGAAGATGAAGAATGGTGAAGTTGGTGGGTTGATGGAAGGTGAAGAATGCAGCTGCTGCCCCCTTTTTTTCGTTGGCTTCCCTCTTGTAAACAGATGCTTTTGTGTATTGTGTGGTTACTTGTGTAAAGAGTGATTACGTGAGGGTGGAGAAAAAATGTGCAGAGAGGTTGAGTGTTGAGAAAAGGTTGAGTGTTGTAGTGAAAATGTGCAGAGTGATGTGAGTGAGCTGCTGCAATATTTTTTATTTTATTTTTTTATTTAATTTCTTTTTCATGTTCAAAATAAAATAAGACAAATTGATAAAAAAAAGATTAAGACATGAGTAAAAAAGGTGTTTAATTAAACATCATTAATTATTGATTAAGCAACAAAAATAAAAAAAAATTCAAACAAAATTAGATATCAACATATGATATTTTTTAATTCACTTTAATTTAGTCTCTCTCGTTATCTAGTAAATGAATATGGTAATATATCACCATTGTCGATGATGTATCATTATTTGCCAGCATGATGGTTTGAGATAAAGTGATCAGATGCATACATCTAAAATAACATCATTTTATTTTTCACTTATCATTTGAAATGCAGAATAAGTTTTTTTTTTTTTCAAATGACAAGTAAAGAATGAATGAAATGTTATAATTTTAGATATATATTAATGCAATCATCTTATGTCAAATTGTCACTCAACAAATAATAGTATTATATCATTTCTAATAGTAGTACGTCAACATATCTATTTAGTAGATAATAAACATATATAAAGTAAGGAACTAAATTAAAATAAATTCATAAATGTCAAGAACAAGTGAGAAAAATAAAATGTTAGAGATTAAACTTAGAATGAGAGCTAATGTCACGATGTAAAATAGGGTTTTAATTCTTTTTCTTTTTACATTTTTTTATACATCTTTTATGTTTTACATTTGCATTAATATACTCTCAACGTGTTTATAAATACAATTTATTTTGTTATATAAACACATTTATTTTAACAATTCTATTATTTATTATAAGAAAAATGCTAATAGTATAATTTTTAATTTTTGATATTTTTTAATACTTATTTTATTATTAATTTATTTTTTACTTTTAAAAAAATTATTATAAAAATATTAATAATATATATTTTTAGATTAATAATAAAATAAATATTAAAAAATATGAAAAAAAATGTGTTATTAATATTTTTATTCTCTTGAAAGGCTCACCGTTAATGAACTTTTCATCACATCTATTCGATTTTTCCTCTCTCTCTCTCCTTCCTTTTTTCTCCCATCATCTACAGCTCACCACCATCATTAATTTGCTGTTAGGTCTGTATTTGACCTTGCGCCTGTAAAGAACATTCCTCTTATTTTAAAATTCGGGTCATACATGTAACCAAAAAATATATATATATATTTGGGTCCTACTGTTCAATTCAAAGTTTCAAACGGTATGGGTATTATTCTTCCTATCTTTCTCTATCAGCAAAAACACTATAGTTGTAAGTTGTTCCACGATAAGATCCCTTATTTTATTTCTTTTACCTAATTTATTTCCCATTTTATTTCTTCAGAACAATTTCTTTTGTGCAATTCTAAGAAAATTTAAATTTTGTTCCAAAATATAAAAATCGAGAGAATGAGAATATTGAACAAATTAAATAAATTGTGCAAGAGAAAATAACAGTAATACATTAAAATGTTTATTTTGTTATTCCATCCCACTTTTGTTAAAAAAGATATATTTCTTTCAATAATATATAATAAGTTTATATATATTCCAAATTCTTTTTTTTTTGCGAAACTATTTAGTGGTAGCTAAATTATTGAATTTTCAAATAACAAATATATTTGTTTACACCTACTTTTGACACTTATAAAATGTGGTGAATGTCTCTAAGATAAATGATGATTTTTATATTGGATATGATAATAAACTCTAATTAGGCTAAGTTATGGAAAATAAAAGAAGGTTGTCATATAAATAATAAGGATCAACAGTTATGGTCTCATTAATTACTACATCTTTGATTTATATTGAAAAATATGTCTAAAAAAATAGTGAACATCTCTAAGATAAATGGTGATCTTTGTGTAAGATCTGATGAATTCTAATTTCAACTCACTATGTATAATAGAAGAAAGTCACCACATAAGTAATTTGAATCACTATTTATTGTCTTATTGATCATTATATCCTCGGCCTCTTAACTTTCTTTGCCCATCAAAATCACTTGATTTGGACTTAAGATGAGAGAATTATATCTAAATCACTCTTAACAGATCTCTAATCTCGTCAGCCAATGTAAAAGGATGAAAACATCGTCAAAACGTCACAGTTTGGATAAGTGATCTTCATAATAATTGAAGATTTATGTCTTAGCTTTCAAATTTCACTAGTTTCAAGTTCATATCACACCTACAGCACGAATTATGGACCAATTAGTGCACGATACTCGAGTTATCTGACAAAACATGTGTTTTGACTTCCAAGCTCAATTGGATCCACTAGGTATTCGATTCAGCTCTAGGGCTCTTCATAAAAGTTTTAGAGTTCTCTCTTATCTTTCTTACAAGGTAAGATACATAATTTTTATATATTTAGAACTCAAGATATGACCGAAATACAGAAATAATATAAAATTCTAATAATGCTGGAAAGATCAATTAAGCCAAATTTGAACTCAAACTTACAAAACATGGTCAAGCTGAATCGATTAAGTATATGGAGAGTGTAAAAGATAAAAAATAAGGGTTTAGTAATGTATAAAATCTGTGATTATCAAATTCTCCTATACTTAGCTTTTACACGTTCCGGACAAACTAAAGATTCAAATTAAGAGATAAGGAATACAAAAACTCAAAAACAAAAACTCAGAGATTCAAGAGATATTTTTGTATGGACACAAGACATATCACGTCAGATTTATACATACACTACAAGAAAAATACATTTTTGCGGCAAATTTTTGCGGCAAATTTTTGCGGTAGATTCGAATCCGCCGCAAATGGAGGCATATTTGCGGCGGATTATAATTTGTCTCAAATTTGCGGTGGATTTTGCGGCGGATCCGTTTGCGGAGGATTTTGAGGCGGATTTTTTCCCCCCAATTTTTTCTGGCGAAACATTCACCGTAAATTTTTTTTTTATGAAAAAAGTTTTGCGGCTGATATTTCTGCCGCAAATTATTAAATAAAATAGAAATTTATTTTTAAATTTAAAAAATAAAAATAAAAAACATTTATGGGGATAAATTTGCAGCAGATTTTACGGTGAATTTTTCTTCACAAAAAAAAAATAATATTACGGCGAAAATATCCGCCACAAATCTCTCGGTGACTTTT
The DNA here is from genome assembly GCA_029884605.1 of Ormosia emarginata. NCBI lineage: Eukaryota > Viridiplantae > Streptophyta > Magnoliopsida > Fabales > Fabaceae > Ormosia > Ormosia emarginata. Next base: position 18,474,729 of record JAQQTP010000085.1, read on the forward strand.
CTAGGGTAAAATATATTTTTTTCGGATAAAAAAATTTGCGGCGGATAAATCCGCTGCAAATTCGGCCGCAATTAGTTCAGTATAATAAAAATTTTAAAAAAATATTAAAATAATCCATCGCAAAATCCGTCGCAAATCTAAATTTCAATTTGCGACGGAAAAATCCACTGCAAAAATTGATAAGTATAATAAAAAATTCTAAATAAAATATTAAAATATTTTGAGGCAGAAAAATTCACCGCAAATTATGCCGCAATTCAAAAATACATTTGCGGCAGATTTTTCCATCGCAAAAAATCCACCGCAAAATTAAATCTACTTCATTTTCTTCCTTCTGCCATTTTCATTTTTCAGATGGCATTCTTTCTCTAATTATGTCTCCTCTCTCCCTTCCCCTTTCAAGACAAAAGCTTCCATGAGCAACCTTCGTCATCTTCAAGACCTTGAGGTAGGGGGAAAACTTTGTTCTTGACTCACTTTCCTATTCTTTTCATCTTGTTCTTGAGTTGTGACTTGATGTGGGAATTGGAGTTTTGAGTTGTTTTTGCTTGTTTTGGCTTGAATCTTGCTAGAAAACTTGAGAATAACATGATTTGATTTGCTAGAGGCATGAGAATAGTTTTTCATTACTTGTATACCTTGATTTTCATTTGAAATGAGAATTTGGAGTTTTAGGTTTTCAATAACCAATGATGAGATTTGTAGTGTTTTGATCTATTTTTAGTGAAATCTTTTAGTGTTTTATGTTCCCTTCATGTTTGTGAATTTGTTTGGGACTTAAACTCACCTAGAAACTGGATTGGAGTGGCCAAAATCTTGGATTTTGGCCAATGGAACCGTAACCATAGTTCTCCAAAACTTCTGTCCCAGTAACACGGCCCGTGTCTGAATACACGGGGTGGGCCGTGTCCCTCTCTGTCAGTGTAAATCTAGTGGAAACGTGCAGAACAGAGTAGGACATGCCCCCCTAGTGTCAAACAATACGGCCCGTGTCTCAAGATATAATGAGAATTAGCTTTTGTGCTCTTCATGAAAGTTGTAGCTTTTTCTCTTAGCTTTCCAAGGACACCTAATTCACCTCATTTTGACATACGTAGCTCAAGTTATGCTCATTTTACTGAGCAAAGGTCAAGGGTTGAAATTGAGAAAAATGTCAAAATATTGTTTTGGGAAAAACTAGCTTTCCTAAGTGTGGGGGCCTTTCTTGTATGCATTTATAAGTGTGATGAGACCTTAGTAAGAGTGTTTAATAAAGTGTATTCGTGATGCATGTAAATCAATTGTTATCCTAATAGATAAGTTTAAAGGTTAATTGATGAACATATATGATTGGAAATATTTGGAATTGTGGCAATTGTTGGGAATCTATTGAATGTAGTAAATGAAATAGAATGGTGCTCCTTTTTAAATAAGGCTACGGCTAGTTCAGGTGCAAATGAGATTTCTATCTTAATTTATATTTAAAAATCACATCAAGGTGACTCTTATTAGAAAGGTATTATAAACGTTTCTTGTTTTTATTTATAAATGGTTTATGTCAGAAATGAAAAGACGAATTGTTTTTACTTATGCCACTTTTCTATTTAATAATTAAGTAACTTGTTTTATATACAGTAATTGGATTTATTATGAGATTATGTTATATAAATCTATTATTGAGAATTTCAAATTCTCACCCCAACTTCTTATTTTCATGGTAAATCCAGGATATGATCAAAGCAGGAGCGAAAGAAGGCATTGAAGACTTTGTATAAATCCAGAATAGTGAAGATGATCATGATGAAGATGACAATAATAATGGGGATTATTAAACTTTGTATTTGAACAAACTTTGTATGCGATTTGTTATGTTTATTTTATGTATTGATTAAATGCATTGATGAGTTGAAATTGATGTCTCGTGTGATTTTGTTATATTGTGGATTTTGAATATTCAATTTAATTTTTTTAATATTCAAAAAATTTTCGGGAGATTTTACGGCGGAAATATCCATAAATTTGGGTATATTTTTTGGGCGGATTATCCGCCGCAAAATCTGTCGCAAATTAGCGGCAGAAAAATCTGCCGCAAAATCCGCCACAAATTAGCTGCAGAAAAATTCGCCGCAAATTATCCCTTTTCCGGCAACTATGCCGACATGTCACCGGAGAGTTATGCGGCGGATTTGTGGCGAAAAAATCCACCTCAAATTTGTGGAGGAATTAAAAATCCGCCGCAAACTATATTGCGTCGACCATATTTGCGGCGGACCCGAATCCGTCACAAATTTGTCGCAAATTGTTAATTTGCGACAGATTTATCCTTCGCAAATCTCCTTTTTTCTTGTAGTGATAGAGACAAAAAGTTAGAGAGGATGATGAATTTTTGTGATGAGTGAGTTTAGTGGGACTCATTTTTCTCTCTCTCGAACTTTTTATCTATTGTGTGTAAATTTGACGTGGTATGTCTCATGTGCATACAAGAATATCTCGAGATTCACTTTTTTAATTTTAAGAATATAAATGTTTACAAGTAAGGATAACAACCAACAGATATATATACTACACCCAAAATATTGAAGAAGACGATGTGAAACTCTTAATACCCCTCCTCCATGTATGCCTGAACGAAACAAGCAGAAACAAGTCTAATGAAATAGGCGGAAACAAATTTAACGAAATAGACAACGAAAATAAAATTTTAACTCTAATACTATGTAATGAGAAAAGAAGAATAAAAAATCGTACCCAACATAAGCATGATGGGCTTCCAGTAAATCAGTTAACAATACATAAAAAATGGGTGTACCAATAATGAAGTTGAGAATATTATAAACGAAAAAAAGGAATATTACTAAATGAAACAGTTTTTTATGGCCATACCTTAGTGATTAGAAAATCATAACACCTCCGTTTTTCTCTCTTTTTTTTTTTTTTTTGTTTTTATGTTTTTGAACTTTGGTTTTGTTTATAAATTCTTGAAAAGTGTTTTTTTTCCCTCACTCTTTTGGTTTTGTTTCTGTCTGGAGAAGGGATTGGGCTGGAATTGAAGTTATCAGCGAGGTGTGGAACTGTGGAAGACCTGTGTGTTTTTTTTTTAAAAAAAAAAATTCCACTTTTTCCACTTTAGAGAAGTCTTCTGTAAAATATACTAAAATGTAATGGTATCACGCAACTACTATATTTATTTCTCATTAGTTTACAGATGTATCATCGTCAATCTGAAGCTTGTGAATTAAAACTGATATATACAGCACATTGGCAACAAGGTCAGAAAATGAGTGATTGTAGTGGAGAAACTGTTTATGGTGTTGAAAAGAGGCCACGAACCTCTAGAAAGGCCTTGTTGGGCCATAACGAGCTTCGTTGTCTTCTATTTATTGGGAAGAGTTCAGCTTTTCCATCTAAGCGCAGAAACCCACTCCATTTCTCCCGTGTTCAACTTGCAACATAGCACATTAATGCATAGTAGGATTTTAGGCATGCATTATTATTACCTAGCTACCACAAGTTGGACTGGTCGGTGCTCGAAGATTCTTTTCTTTTCTACTTCATCATTAATTTACGAGTGAGTTTCAACGGGTTATATCATAAGAAAGATGAAAGAAACAAGTTAATGATTTGATCAAGAACAAATATGCACGAGTAGTATAGAGAAGCACTGATTTCGCAAATTCAGTTATGGTCAAATAATAAAAAATGAATTCAGTTTGAGATTATAGGCCTAATTTCTTAAAATGGAAATTGAAAAAAAATTAATTTCTGACCTGTTATTGGATTTTGCTAGTAAGAAACAAGAATTTGACCTTTCGATGTAACATTGTTGAAAAGTCAGCCAACGTAAAGGTTTAAAACACGTTATCTATGCAATGGTGGAGCTTCCAGTAGACAGCATGGTTCTCCCAAAAGTTTTTGAAACTCTTAATTAATACTTGCATGAAAAAATTATACAACTTCATCAAAATATGTACAAATCAATACAATATGACTCTCACAACATATAGATTAGTGTACATTTAATTGGTATTAACCAATTCAAACATCAACTAAAATCTCAAACTAATTTTATTAGCGCTCATGCAAAATCCACTAATACAATCTAGCCGACACATTTATGGTTTTCAAATTTTAACAATTTCAATTAACATCTTTCTTATTTCATATTTTGTACTTACAATTTTATATCTTCATTGTTAATAATTAATTGATAAAAACTTGTTTTATGCATTTCATTTATTTATCAGTTACTTTTATATCAATGACTTGTATGTTATCTGTGATTTTATGTGTAGTAAAATTATTATGATCGTGCGTAGTTCATGAATAATATTTTGATTCTCATCAAAGATTCACAACCTCTTATATGAAATGTGGATTTTAATTATTACTAAGTACATATATATGTATATGGTGATGAACACTTCATTAATGACATTTATCACTTCAGATTCATGACTTTTTTTCCCTCTTATTTCTTTTTTCTTGTGTGCATATCTTGCTTTCTTCATTCATAGTAGCAAAATTACTAATCATAATAAAATCACTTCAATAAATCATTTGCATTGTCTTATCAGTTTTCGGTAAACAACTCTTAAAAATAGCCAATTACATCATGCTTCAACTATTTTGTTCGATTACTATTATTAGGGTTGACTTACCTATCAGCTATAACTTTATTACAAATTTGGATCCTCCCATGTCACAGAATCACTCAATTGGAGAGAGATAAAAATAAGTTTTTTTGTAAAGAAATCCGTCATGATAGGTTATAGAGTGTAGTAATTATATTTAAAACAATTTGTGTTTATCTCTTCTCCTATTTAAAACTATTTGTATTCATCACCTATCCTATTATTTAATAACAGAAGAGAATCTAAATCCATTAATAGTAGGGTCTATATTTAATTTCCTCTATCAAAACATGACCACAATTATGTTTATTTTAGATAAGCAAGTGAGATATGAGATAAATGTGCAAAACCAAGTTGTCAATTCAGGTGTTGCATGTGCTCTACGGAAGCGACTAAGAGGAAAAAGACTATGCAGATGCAGTGTAGGGACTGGGGAGTGGTGAAAAAGATGTATCAAGGTCGGTGTAACATGGATATGGAATCCGCGAAATGCAATCAATTGCTCAAAAAATTCTAAATGCGTAATCGGATCATTGTTCCCGGACTACCCATCCAAATTCTGGTTGCCAATTGGCTCAGCTTGGGTTCGACCTGGTTATTGACCAACCGATTCTATAGATTTCACGTTCAGTTATTTGTTACTTTTAGTAACAATCTGTGCATTCAACTATATATATATTCAAGTCTTGGTCGCAATTGATTTTGTCAATGTTTTACTTCAACAAAACACAATCTACTTTTTAGAAGATATTAGACGATTCTATTGGACCTACTTTGACTGAAGAGGCCCACTTGGGGTCCTCACCCTTCCTTCGTCCAGTTTTGTTCCGTAGATAAGAAAAACAAAAATACTCATTTCACCACTTTTTTTATATCACTTTTAATATTAATTAATGAAATATAAATTTATAATTAATTACATGTATTAATTGATTAATAAGAATTATGTATATTGATTAGTTAATTAAATATCTATTAACTAACTTATGTATAATTAATTATAAATTTGTACTTTATTAATTAATGTAAAAGTAATGTAAAAAAATTGGGGTTGTAAAAAAAATTGTTTCAATATGTAAATCATAAAGAAAGGTTTCAGTCAACTATATAATGAAAGGAGGGAAGTACCGGAAGTTCGTGCCGTGAACATTCCCCAACATCTTTACGAGATCTAGAAAGTTTAATTCCAATGTTAGCCCAATACGTTTTGGGTTGTAACTCTAATGTTAAAATGGGTCTAATTTGATAGATTGTCTTGAATAGTTGAATAAAATGGATAAAAAAATTGATATAAAAATGAATTTTAACTTGATTGAGTTAGTTAGATTTTGGTTTAACCTGATTTTTAATTATTTAATTAATAATTTTTATGATACATAAAAGGTTTTATCTTAATTTTTTAATATAAATTAATGTGTATTACAAAAATAATTTTATTTTACATTTGTTAATATTTAAAATATGTAAAAAAAAATATAATAATAAAATATAAAGATAAAATCTTTTAGTTTTAAAAATATAAGAGAATTTTATTTTTTAAAAAAAGAAAGATAATTTGAGTCAACGAATAAACTTAGTCCGATCTGCAGTCTGCATAAGACTGGATTAGTAAAATTTTAACATATAATAAGTTTGATATGACTCAATCTAACTCAATTCAAACTCAAAATTTAACTTGATCTGCATAAACCTACCCATTTTGACATTCCTTATACGTTGCCGTAATTGGAGTCAAATTTCTCCATAGTTTAGGTATGCTTTCTTTATAAGGCAAGGAGATTTTTTTTTTTATCACATCACTTTTAAATCCTAATGTAATTTAGTTTTCAGAATACAACTCTAAAAATATTCGATAATTGTGCTTTAAACGAGTTTAAGAAAAGTTGGTATAACTCATATAACTAATGTGTAAATGGGTATAAAAATAGTAGTATATATACCTAGGGCATGTTGCAAACTTGGTGTAACATGGTATTATAAATAGATATTTTACTTCTTTCACGAGTGCTACGAGTAGGTAAATAGAAAGTTAAGAAAGATGCTTCTGAACACATCCTTTCTCGTTTCGACAATAACATGCACCAATATAGTTGTCTAAAGCAGCACACACCAGCAGGATATTTATAGTGCTACGCATATTCTAATGATGATCGTGATGAAAATAATGACCTTCGGTGTTAAAAGTCCCTAAATCCTAATTCCAAATCTTCCCTAGCAACCTAACTGGGGATGCTTTGTCTCAACCTAATGATGATTAAGAATCTAGCTACTAAGGCTTAATTTACAAATGAAAGCTGCTAATGTATATCACTATACGATTGTCACATGGAAGGATGTAGAAAATTACAGTAAGTGGTGGGGTCAGATGCAAGTTGGGTACGATTCGATAACCTTTGGAAGGCAGTATATTGACACTAAAAGGACCGCGCAGGAAAGTGCTAGTACTACAACTTCCTTCCTCCTGTGACCAATGTGAGAGACAGAGAACATGGTGAGACAGAGAACATGATGAGCCAGATCCGAAGTGGTTTTGGCCTTTGGGAATGATTGAAAGTAGAGAAATTGTTGTGTTTCTAGATTAACGAATTTCTCATATTTCATATCATTAAATTTGTATAACCTTAGCTTATTTCAGCTTACATGTTACTTTAACTATGTTTGTAATATTATAATTGTAGTGATCCATATTCAATAATATAGAAAAAAAAATCTTTTACTCCTAAAACACCCAAAACCCTAAGAATTTCTCTTGAAAATAATTCACAGGAATGATCTTGTGACAGAAGGCCCTCACCTTAATTACTTGTGTCTGCTATCAAGCCCCAGCTCAACATCCCCCCTCCCTACCCCAGCCTTCCACATTGCCTACTTTCCAAAAATCACTACTTTTATTTTTCTTGAGCAATTAATGTAGATAATCTGAGCTCCATATTAATTTTTTAATTTGTAGTCCTGCCTACTCTAAACATTTTAAGAAAGGACGAGTTTATTTAAAAATATAATAAAGTTTTATAGGGTTGAAGCATTCGTATCCTCTTAAAAAATGTTTTTATATTTTGATTTTCTTATGTGAGAGACTAATCTCTTAAGTTACGGTCAGACATTTAAATAAGAATCTCTCTTAACGGTGTTATTTCTATATATATGAATCTTGAAATCGAATTCAAGACCACATATTTAAAGGATTCAAATTCCTTCTACTCAGACCAACACTCATTGATAAAAACTATTTTTATATTACGACATATACATATACTTATAGATATTCTAACTTCATAAAGCACACAATGCTCAAATTAAAGAGATTACCCAAATCCAATTTAACAGTAATATTGTTGTTTAGAAATTCATTAAGTGCTCTCGGTTTACTAAGTAAGATTTTAATGTCGATGTATATTTAACTATACTTTTAGATAAGTTTTATATCTTACCAACAAATCATAATTAACAAGAAGACTTGCTGCTTAGAAACTGTAGCCATTACTTAAATAAAACAAATACCAAATCAAATGGAAAGCCTAATGGGAGATTGTAATACTATGTTTTATGATCCACGTACAATCTTAATTTGTCCTTTATGTATCCCGGTGCTTCAACTATTCCAGTCACAAAACGATGTAAAACCTCTGCTTTTTGTCTCATATTTTTTAGATTTTGGACTCAAGTAGGACATCCACATTCTGCATGCATACGAGGTACATGTGAATTAAGCCGTCTGATCCACAGAAATAAAAAAAATTTATACTAAATTCTACGTTTTCATCCGTTATAAGTGTTTTTGGTGGAGATAAAGACAAAATTACCGTGAGTGCTTCCAGGTAATATATTTTTAGAATTAAATTGGTATTATGTGGTGCAATTAAATAATGTTAGAGATAGAAACAAATGTGTTTTTTTATTTTTTATTTTATTTTTTTGAATAACTAAACAAATGTGGTATATACATAGGAGAAAAATGACAGTTTTTGGTGAATATGTCCAAAGGACTTTAAGTTAGTAGATATGGCTTAGTTAGAGTATAATATTTATTTATTTATTTATTTTGATGTTACGTTCAGATGGTGTTTGGATTAATTTTTGTATATTTTGATTAAATTATTTTTTTAATTCAATCAAAATAGACTATTTATGTTGAGATTATAAAATTTATAAAGATATTTTTTAATTTTATGATCTAATTTTAAAAAATTGATGTAACTAGAATTGGAACATATAATCTTATACCTAGTCACGCATCATATATTCCTCCATCGATAGGCCTACCGTTCAGATTTATATTGTTTTAAATTGGCCTTTTTACATTGGGTTATATAAGCAAGGCACGCTTCAGAATGCAGAGATTAAACCACGCAGGCTGTTTAAGTAACTCGTCTTGAGGGTACGTAGAAATTAGAATAGCTAAATGGAAATATGAGATTTGTCTCACGTGAAAGTGTCAAAGTCGCTCTTCATCACTTTCCTCAATGTCACAATTCACAATTGAGTTTGTATGCGAGAGAAATTCTATCCGAAACTTACCATTTAAGTTTGATGTATTAAGTTAATTAATACTTAATATTTTTATAAAATTTTATAATTTTAATTATATAATATAAAATTTTATAAAAATATTAAATAATAATCGATTTAATATACTCAATTAAATATTTTAAATATATGTAAAAAATCGCTCTGAATGCAAAGTGACTTCGGAGTTTTATAAACATTTTTTTATGGGGTGTCCTCTCCGTTTCTTTGTCTCATTGGTCTCTCTCCTTGCACATAGTCATATGAAGGAAAACTAAAGAACTCCGTTGCGAGCACAAACAAAGAGCATTCGTTATGCAAACGGAATAATATAAACTAAGGAATTGTAAAAAAGCTAAATACATGCAGAACAGTCACTCTCATATAAATAATATAGTAAATATTTAATCCTATAGAGTTCCAAATGACCAAAATTATTTTAGGCATATTCATTTTGTGAACATACAAACAATTTTGCACAATTTGTTTAATTTTTGCAAAATACACTAAAGACTTTTTATTTGAACATTTTGATTTTAATTTTTTAATATAAAATAAACTAATTTAAATCCACATTTTATTATATTTTTTTCCATTAAACACCGTCATTTTGATCCACATTAGTAATGCAATCCATTATGTTGTACCATGTCATTCACACCTCAACACTTTTAAAAATTAGAAAATTAATAAAGCTATGTCAAATTTCATGGATGAATTAACTCCCAGTCTATGATCAAATTGGAAGAGGGTATATTTTTTAGTTCAATTCTTATTTAAAATATGACACGTAATTAATACTTTTTTTCATATGATATATCTATTTCACCTCTTTGATACAATATAAGTTAACATCTACTCATACTCAAATATTACATTGCCAGACAACGTTGTACGAAACATTGTATAAGATGTGTTGAAAAAAAACATTTTTCTTTTAGCTTTTATACCTGCGGTCACCTCCTCACTCTTATGCCTCGTCTGAGTTGAGTTTAAATAAATAGGTCAACGCTTTCGCCTCTTCAACAAAAGATGACGTCATCACACACGTCATTCACAGCTCGCGTCCCATCTTTTTTTTTTTTAAATAATAATAATATTTTGTTGGCCTTTTGGCTTTTGCTTGCTTGTGTCTCACAAATGTTAAATACTTAGCATTGGCAGTGTACCCTTCATTCATTCATTCCCTCCCCTTCACTACTCCTTCTTCTTCTTCTTCTAACTAATTACTAGTTACTGACAGCTTCCATTCAATCCCACCACCACGCGCCATGTATGCACACTCCAACACCGCATTCTCACGCGCCACTACAGCATCACCCCTTCCCTCGGCTTCTCCAATGCTCTCCGACCACCTCCTGGTCCTCAGCGAGTTCGACTCGCTGCACGAGACTCTCTGGAAACTCAATAACTCTGAGAACAACAATAATAACAGTAATATTAATAGTTGTAGCAGTGGTTATAGCAGCTACGGTGGGTCACCCAGTTCTGTGGCGAGTCACGGGTTGATGCAGAGGAGCGTTAGCAGCTATTCCCTGCAGCACAAGAATGGGTCGCACCACCCCCTTTCTGCTCTCTTTGCTGAGTTGCTCGACTCGGACGACGGTCCGGTGAGGAGAGTTTACAGTACCGGTGATCTGCAGGTACCCTTTCATTCATTATACTGCAAACTAGTAACAAGAATGAAGTATCACCTGCTTCTCACCCCATACTCTGCACTTTCCCAACTGCACCTTTCACCTGTTCACTGTTCACTTGTTCAGTTTATCATCACTTCCAAATTATTATTATAAGATTTGTTTTTGGGTAATGTTTCTTACATAAGCTTTTACAAAACATGTTATTATATTATTTTTCATCACTTTTTTAATAGTTATAATTAAGTAAAAAAAATAATAGAGAAAAAATAATGTAAAAGTAATGTGATTAAAAAGTGAGATAAAAAAAAATCATGCTTGCAAACTTTTACCACACAAAAACCAGTCAGACATTAAAATGTGTGGTTAAAAAAATTTCACCCAATTAGTAAACCAGCATGTCTGTGCAACAATATATGTTTACCGCTTGTTTATATAGAATATAGATAGCCAAATATTGCGACAGACTTTTCTTACAATCGAATTATGTATATCAAGAAAGTTTTATTTGCTGAGGTGTTGGAATTCTGTTTTCATCGACTAGGATATCTAGAATAGAGGGATTTAAATAATGAACAATATTCATTTCAACTATAAAATAAAATAAAAACTTGTAATTAAGTCATGTAACACGACATATGTCATGTTCAATTAATTTGATATGTGAGGTTACAACATTAATCACTTTATTAATTACGTTCACTAGTAGAAATTTGAGCCAACCATAATTAGTGAGATTTTTTGTCTGTTGTTTACTTCCATTTTTGTTTTTTTTATGCAATATGTATTAATTATTATTTAATAATGTTTTTGTTTTATCATGCAACGCGTGTACAGAGGATCAATGGAATGCAACATAATCATCACTCAGATAGTCCATTGTCAAGTGAAAGCAGTTTGATCATAGAAGGGATGAGCAGAGCCTGTCGATATAGCCCGGAGGAGAAGAAGGTAAGGATTGAGAGATATAGAAGCAAGAGAAACCAGAGGAACTTCAACAAGAAAATTAAGGTTCAGTCTTTTTTTTATATACATTATTTTTATTATATTAACTTTTAGTAGCTTTCTATGTTTTATTTTGTGAATAAAAACTAGGGCTGCACTAATTAAATTTTTAATACACTAAAATATATATATGCCATCAAAATATGACAATAAATTTTTCTTTTGCATTAGGAAAAATGAAAAAAATGATCCTTAGACGAATTTAAAAGAACCACAAGTTTTCAAATATAATGGACAACACTGTGCGAAGAGCAAAACCACTGTCAGGCCGCCTTTTGAAATTTGGTTCATGAACTATCATTATTAAAATCATATCCGATGTTGAAGTAAAAGTTAAGGGATACAGTGAAAAGATAATCTTTATGACAAATCCTGATTTAACAAAGAAGCGACATTTCAAATTTTCAATATTATAGGACCAGAATTTGTTCCCCATGATCTTTGCGCAATAATGCCCAGCTGGCCACACAAAAGATTAAAGATTACACATGATTGTGGTTTCAGGTGTATTTTAATGTATTGCAACAAGTCCAGAATTTTGTGGAGTATGAAAATCTTCTCACAAATTTTGTCTTATTCTCTAAGGTTACTAGTGTTATTAGTAACCTCATTACTGTCAAGATCTTGAAGAAAATGATCAATTAGGCACGTTATTAACAATATACCCTACACTAGTAACCCCATTACTGTTAATATCTTGGGTAAAAGGATCAATTAGGCATGTTATTAACAATATATCCTTTATGTTACTCTTCCACTCATAGCGTACTGTTATATAGTCTCTAATGGTCCACCACTATACTATTTAGTTATGATGCAATTAAAGTTAAAAAAATATCAACTTGTTTTCCTCTGGGAATCAGTATGCTTGCAGGAAGACATTGGCAGACAGCAGACCACGCATCAGAGGACGGTTTGCGAGGAATGATGAAATTGACAAGAACCCTCCTGTTCAATGGAGCCACATTGATGCTGGAGAGGAAGAGGATGAGGAAGATGAGAATTGGATCAGTATCTTTGATTCCTTAGTGGCTGCAAATCTTGCTCAGGAGTCCCAAGGCAGTTCCTCCTTTGGTCTATTGTATTAGAATAACTGCAACTTTGATCAGTTTAGCTAGTTATTTTGTTTGCTTTCCATTTTCAAAGTATTGTGGTGCGCTTTAGTTTGGATCAAAGTAGTAATAATAATGTAAATATAGTTGTTTGAGTCGTGTGCATGTGACCATATGCAATTTTTAGACTTTAATCTAGGGTGAAGTTTTTTAGTGCCCTTTATAGGACTCAGCAGCAATGTATTATTGGATCAAAACTGTGGCAAGTTGTACTCGGGGTTAAAAGTCTACATGGTGAGTCTGATTTTTTTTTTTTTGATAAATCTACATGGTGTATTTATAATTTTATATCATATCCTTTTTGTTGAAGCACTTGCAGAAAAAAAAAGAGAATAAATAGATAGTGACAATCACTTGTGCCACGGGGATAATGTGCCTATCACTTCTTTACAGTGAATTTGGGTCAACAATGAAGTGCTCCGAATTTGTCTTTAATTAGTTCAGTCAATAAAGGCTTTTCACTTGACAAAAACATACCACTCTTTGGCATATAATGCAGCACAAAGGGGAAAACAATTAGCTTCTTACTATTGCTTGCCCATTCGCATATAGATATCTGAGAGTGGCTGTGTCAACTTTTTCATGCGTGGAGGATATTGGGATGGTTCAACTGTAACTATGAAGAAAAAACCTTCGGGTGCTAATGATCTGAAAAGGACTAGAGTAAAAAAGCACGAAAGGTTGGGGGCACAAGCACAACACAACACAAGCCAAGTCCTTAGAAGGTTTGAGCTTTGGATAGTGCACTTTCGCTGAAGCAGTCAAGCCAAGAGTCAAAGTCAAGTCTTCTTGTCATATGCTTCGTGTTATTTCAGGTCAAAGACAGAAGACATTGATAACAAACGCAAGAACATCAGTGGGATTATAATTAAAAAAAAAAAAACAGCAATCACAACAATCATAAGAAGATACCCATTCAGTTTGAAGTTTGACGTTATCTCATTGAATTTTCTTGTTAAAGAATTAAAATAAGAAGTTTTGCATAAAAAGTAAAATATTTAATACATTAATAATTAAAATTACTCTACTTTTTATATAAATTTTTTTATTTTATATTCCTTAACAAACTCCTTTAAAGTACTAGTTAGAAAAACTGTATCTCATTTATGCGCACAAAATACCACTTTTCTGATATGAAGTACCCAAAGTCCGAAGCCATTATTAGCTTCTATCAAACGAACTTCAAGGTTTAATTATGTTTTTGGATTCAATTTTTATATTCTTATCACAAAAATATATATATATATTTTTTATATTTTTTTAATATTATTTATTATATATATATTTTTTATTCATTTTCCTTTATTTAATTAAAATCCTTAAAAAAAATGTTAATAGTTCTTACACTTCTTTTAAAAGTGTAAGATAATATTTTCTTTTGAATTACCATAGCGACCTTAAAGCATATGCTCAAAAATAACGGCAAAACTTTTTTTGGGTATACATAGCGGCAAAACTTTAACAAATTGCTAGGAAATATTTCAATATAGAAATTTCAAGTTTAGATGGATCGAGTCGGATTTATCATTTATGAAAGGAAAAGACTACCTTGAAATATATCCTGAAACCACTTTTGATGCATTTGTATTATTAACATGAACATATCACTTTATTCAACTCCCACAAATCAAACATTTGACCAATATGGAACATTTTAATTTTTTTTGTATTAACATTATCATATTGAATTAATCTTAAAACTACAATAATGTAGAAAATTTATTTTACAGTTCGAAATTTATTATAGTTGATCTTTCATGATCTTTTTTTTCCCTTTAACATAATATGGTTGTATTGCTAATCTAAATCTTTTTTACATGCCAAAATATTAACTCTAATTATGTAGAAAATTATTTTTCGTGCATCACTTAAAATGACACCATTTACATTTATGTAAGGTGGCAAGATTTTATTTGTGTAGCCAGTCAGTAATATGTAAACAAGTCAAAATTCGTCATCCAGATTAAATATAATCATATACATGATGTGCGTGTACATATAATGTATAAGTGGTTGTGCTATGTAATGTCTTTTGAGAAAGATTTACAGCGCGCACAAAGCGCAAACTCTTGAATAAAGTCATATATCTAATAAACTATAAATTTTTACAATGATTAAAATTAATATGAAAGTCAAATTGTTGAGAACTCCATCTATTTAATTATAGACTCATCCTTAAGAAAGGATTAAAAAAAAAAAAGAAGTAACGTTAACGTATGCTTTATTCTACATCAATCAGTCCAATCTTTTTGACAATCTTAAATTTCCGAAAATATGTGAAAGCATTTGTTCTATCAGTATGTTATAGCATGCAAAGCAAGCAACCTCCCACTTTTATATTGCCTACTTTATAGTTTGCTTTCTTTGAGAATGATTAATTTAAACTCAAAATTGGCTACGTTTTCTACTTTTTACTAATCATTACTTAGGGAGTCGTACATTACCAGAACAAGTTGTGAAATTGAGGGTTGATACAGGATATATATTCTATTCTCCAAGTATGATGAGGCTTTGAATCCATGTTCCTCACAAAGATAAAGGCTATAGCTTCCAAGCTAACATCCAAAGGTGGGGGAGGACGGCCCTATTCATCTTTGTCGGCCGGCGGTGTGTTAGCCACTATGTTTATGGGTGGCTTTTTTAATATAAAAAATGCTAACAAAGATAAAATGTAACGTGAAAGCCAATTATTGTTACTCCAATTTTTTGGTGATTATTTTTATTTTGATTTTTTGGCCTATTATGCTCACATCAAAGTATCAAACCGTTTAAAATCTTCAGGTATTGCTAATTTTGACATCAATATCGTTGGAGTTTTGAGGTTCTAGTCCCATTTTTTTTTTAAATTAAAATTCTTAATTACCTGGTAAGTTGTAAGCTTATCCCAAATTCCCAATAACAAATTTTGAACTCTAGCTACTACTACCAATATCAGTTTCTACATATATACACGGTACGGAGGCAATGTTGGTCATTACAAATTCATATATAGAAGCAGTATGGCACATTCATTCTATCACCTACGCAAAGGGTCCAATTAATTATTCCCAAAAGGAGTTTCCTTCTTCCCTTTTTGTTGGACGCAGAAAACCACACGGTCGATGCTCAATTATGGGAACCCCACCCCTCAACAAGAAAGAATAAATAAGTGCATGATATATGGATAATGGATGCCATTATAATGAGCTACGAGCTATGAATGCAACACCTACAAGGTTGGAAAAGGCTTTTCTTACTCATTATGGCTCTTGTTGATTAAGCAAAAAGATCCTGTGGGGGGCCGCTTCCAAAACCAAAACTACTATGACACCGTTAAGCACAAGTGTTGCCTAAGAAAAAAGCATGAAAGTGATGTAGTAATTGAAAAAAAAAATTTTAACAGCACATGGAGAGCAATACCAGTCTAATGGTGCACTAAGCCCGACCACTAGTTGGAAGCTTCCCGTCTTCTTCTTATTCTCTCTCTCTCTCTCTCTGTCTCTCTGTCTCTCTCAAGACAGAGAGAGGCTGAGAGCAGCCTCTCATATCCCCTTTCACCAGTTTTACGTTCAAATGAAAAGAGTAACTATTTTTAGCTCAATGGGAGTATCATTTTCCACTGCTTCCTTTAATAAACTGTTATTTTAAAGATTGCAAGTTTAAATAAATAATTATTATTATTTAAAAGAGTAATAAACATATAGATGTGTAAAAAGTCTTTTATGTGACATTGTACATATTGACGATAGTAAAATTAATAGTACAAGATGTAAAAAAAAAAAAAGTAATATTATTTGCACATTCTCAATTCTTTACATATTTTACATCTTTTTAATTACCACCATTGGTGGTTTCTTCCTTCTCTTTTCTCCTTTTCATCCACAACACCAATGGTGATTATTTGAGCAATGTGAGATATATATATGAGGTGCAAATAAGATTACCAAAAAATTAATAGCACAACAGTAAATGTGAGATTTCATTTGTTTAAAATGTTGTTTATAGAAGATTATCTCATCTTTCATGGTGTCTCGTTCCTGATGTGTTTTTTTTTTTCTATTTCTTAATATGAGACTTTGTTTTAGATAAATTCGTGGTGGGAGATTTTCAATATTGTTGATTAGATATATATAAATGCTTAGAATAATTTAAAGACCGTTTTTCATTAAGCCCGTGGCAACGAATTGGGAAAATATCATATTAATTCAAAACAATAAGAATACAGATACAACAAACTCTATCTTCCTTCTGCATTAATTGCTTGAAAGAGAAACAATCCCACGTAAATCCTTGAGTGAGAGTATCAAAACCTTAGTGCATTTATGCCCGAAAGGGATGAAGAGAGGGTGGCATGTTTTATGCAAAGAGGCTTTCTTTAGTTCTATTTAGTATTCCCCATCCAAAAAAGACGTAATTACGTCAGAAGGAAAAGTTGCTTTGCATTTGCATGTTGCGTTAATAGATACAACATCAAAAGAGCATTAATCATCGTAGTGATGAACAGTTATCGAAACTAAGCAATTCATTACTCTCAAATGGGCCAAGAAAAAGATTTTCAGTTATCAAGTTCTACTTAGAGCCCGTTTGTTTCATATACTTCCCACGGCAAACGGAAATTTGAACATTCTCTAAGACAATTTGATGCTTCCTGTGGGCGTTTTGTAGAAGGAGATATAAACCTCCTAATGAAGTCCAGTTGCATTGAGTTTCATCTAATACAAACAGACCCTTAGATGGGGCAGTTAACACGTTTTTAAATGATAAATATGTTTTGCTTAAACAAATACTTAACAGCAATTTTGCGTTTTGCAAAATACACTCAAAGTTATAAACATTAAATTAATGAATTTAATTTTAATATATTGTCATTATAAAACCTTTTCACACTATCATTTAATTGTGTTTCTCATTTGATGAATTTAACAATGTTACACTAAAAGTGCATTAAAATTAAATTCTAAACTAAAAACAAGATGTTCCCATAAAGCTCATTCAAACATATGCCTAGTTCATGTCAAAAAATTACATATGCCTAATTGTCTTTTGGTGAGACAAAGCAAAAAGGAAAAATAAAAAAGAACGGAAGAAAAAAAGAATCATACGGGTAAAGAAATCCGCAACTCTCTTGGTATATTTAGATGTCCATGATCTTAACAATCCAAGAACGCGGGAAACTATATGATATGGCTAAGCAATTGAAGATCACGAAAATGCCTAAAAAATCTTGCATCATCTATGTAAGGGCGATATATAGTATGTTTGTTTTAGATTTTGAGGCTGCAAACGGACATTGAGTAGATGGAAGAAATTTTTCCTTCCTATAAAAGTGCATTGGAAAACCAAATTCCTTTTTTTTTTCTATGTATCAAACATACATGACAGAAGCCTCGGAGCCATTGCTTGTGAACTAAATAAATCCATAGAAAAGGATCTCAGTCGACTATGCAGTCTTAGTTAATCATCAAACCAACTGACCAAGATTGGTTTGCAAGTCCAAATTTCCAAGTAAACGCCATTATCTATTAGTATTAACATGATATTGCCACAACTAAAAGTTGATATATTAATTAATATAACTATAAAGAATTAGCTCACATCTATGCCAAGTAACAATAATAATCCGCAGAAGAAAAAAAACATAACTATTTTAGCTTAGTTCTGCTTTTAATTTTTTTACCTTTCTTCTTAAAAGGCATCGGATTCAACAATCGCATGAAGGGGAATAAAAGTGGTACACGAGGTGTCCTCCGCTTCACTCTTAATCGACCTACAGATAAAGGAATGTACTCAATTATACTTACGTCAGATAACAGAAACATGAAGTTGATAATATGCACTTATGGGCGAAGCTATGAAGAATAACACAATGACGAAATGAAGTGCAATCAACCTTATAGATTAATTCACTTACGATGGAAGGGATTAATACTAGTCAAACAACATGAACTTATGGGAGGGAAATGGCAAAAAAATAACATATACATTGCAATAAACAAATAAAGATAGTAGTCATCAAATGGGATACCTGATACAGACTGAACTGAGGCAACTTGCTCAGAATCAGTGCTCACTTCACCAAGCTTTTCATCTTCCAGCATTACGTCTGGCAATAAATGTGCTGCACCTGTGGAATCATCTTCCATTTTCATCTCATCAGAAGGTGTTTGCTGTGGCATCTCATCAAGTTCAACTGCATCAGTTTCACGATTGTCGAATTGTTCATCCTCCATTAAATTTTCAGAAATAGATGTGTTAATATGCAAGACTTTATGCTCTGCATTTTTTAAATCCTCCTTTGGCAAAGCTTCATGCATCTTGGCAATTTCTGCATTTAAATTAACATCAGAGCTTTTCTCATTATTATGTTTATCATGTACCAGGACAGGAAAAATAATGTCCATTGATGAGGTGAAGACTTCTACTTTATGACCAATATTATGTGCATCATCTAGTTGGACATCTTCAGAAGATCTGTGCAGTTTCTCGTTCTCATATGGTATTACAGTATCCAATGCATTACTTGAGATGCACAAGTCTGATTGTGAATCATGTGCTTTTGCTTCAAGTGGGGTGCAATTGACTTCTGAATCAATAAAATTTTGGAGTTCTAACTTTGTGGCATTTGCCGGTGTGTCTATTTCCTCATTAGAATTGAAAGCTTCAGCAGTTCCACTTTGTATATTTTTCTCACAAAAATTTTCACAGCTCACAACTTGATGTGTTGCTAAAGCATCAGATAATGAGCTTTCATCAGGCTCAGGACAAACATCAAGCCTAGTGGGCTGGTCAGTTGAGTTGTTAAGTACAGGTCTTGACTGATTTACTTTTTCGGCAACAGGCAGGAAGTTTAGTTTATTATCTGGGAAGACAGGGAAAGCATTACTTGCAGGTAAGAAATCCTTGACTTGAAAACCATGAGATGGAATACTGTCAACCACTGAAACAAAGTCAATGGCTTTTGCAGTTTTTGATGCTTTAGAGGATGAAAAAGACTTTGCTAAGTCATCCAACAGGATATCACCTTCACCACTGGAGATAGGATCCCATCTTAGTAACTCTTGATAGCAAGCTTCCTTAGAATGAGATGCTGCATCTGATGACAAAACTTCTACTCTTATTGCCTCTTTGTAAAATCGCTTTTTCCTTAAAGAATTGGCTAAAAGAATCCTGGAAAGTGCAAACCATTCAGAATGATATTCAAGATATATTAAACATTGGTCCCGAAGAACAAAATTCATTAAAGGATTTTAGCAAGTTTCCATACCTACAGTTTTTAGAAATAGCTGCTTTAGCTCGCTCCTTGGAGAGCCCCAATAATGACAACAAGTTTGCGACATCACAAGGCCCTCTAAGCTCATTCACCGAAGGAGCAGCACTTGAAAATACAATGTTTCTTCCCCGAGTCCAATCCATCAACAACTACATGTTTAACCAGTATGTAAGTTTGCACATGTCTTAGCAGTGTAATCACATACAAGGTTGTCAACATCATAGATCTTACCTAGGATCAAATGAGGGTCTAACAATAGAAATAGAGGATTGTAACATCCTACTCTAATAGGAAAATAGAACCCAGAAACAGAGTAATGCTAATACTAAGACAAAAGGTACTGTGAACCAAAACAAACTATTCCTGGCAAAGGCTTGCAGTTTCAGGTTTTTTATAATATATAAACAAACTGTATCTACAGGAACTAATTAGTTCGTTCCAGTCAAAACAAAATCTCTTTACCTACCTTTAGCTCTTGACACATTCATACTTGCTTTTAGCTTAACACAATCAACTTAGTTACTAATTATATGCTGATTCAATAACATACCGAACCTAGCATAGATTTGTCTAGACTGTTTGACAGGTTCGTGCTTAAGCTTACACAAATGCTAATAAGCCTATTCTGAGTTTCTGACTTATAAATACAAAAGGTGCATCCTGTACATATCCCCTTCATCAATAAGCACTCTGCAAAGTACACAAAATCTTTCTTAATTGGCAAAACACAAAGCAATGGTATCATCCCTCAAAATTTTAACACCAATACTTCTCACACTTAAAAATACAGAAGTAACCGTCAACAACTCACCTTAATCAAAATGAGAACCATCTTATCAAAGACACATTGTACAAATGTGTGTTAGGATCTGACAATTTTATTTCTTTTTCTATGTGAGCATACCATGTCCCCTCTCTATGTTGCTGTTAATTTAACTTCTTATCTTTTTTTGTATGATGAGGGTGTGAAAGGGTGAGAGGGTCTAGCAAGAGACAAGATGCCAAACTTCTCAGTCACATCCTTTAGTTTAACTAACAGCAGCATGCTTGAATGTGAAAGTAAGTCTACTTAAGACTGATACCACAAAATTGATTAAGATTCATCCGTACATAACTTGGCAACACCCAGAAAAAAAAGGTGCAATTATGAGAAGTAAACAATCAAGTAATCAAAATCCTCCGTTGCATTCACTCAGTGGAAAAAAAATTATTTAGAGAAGTAGCCATTACCTTCGCACTGGAAATCAACTGTCTCCTTATTTGGACATCAGTAATAAGACCAGAGTATGTGACTTCAAAATGCACCCCTCGCTGTGTATCAACAAGCCACATGTTAATTAATTTAAATCTCATACCACATGCTCCTTTTGAATTGTAGAAAATGTCAAGACTCAATAGCAAACCTGAGCAGCTGCTTTAACCATAGGCTGCTTCAATCTAAAGGGCAACTTTGTTGAGAAATCGATCGAAATGATATCTACCTGCAATTAATTATTTTCAACCAACCAGCGTTTAAAACGAATACAATTGATTGTGTACGTTCACTTTCACTAATGACTAATCCATCAAATATGAAATGTAACAAACCTCCATTCTCTGACAGGCAATATCAAACGCAATCTGATTCAACGGCTTCACAGCCACCAAATCGTAAGTCTTCAAAATGGGGTTACCAGAATTGAGGGCCTGGGCCTGCGGGGTGGTATCGACGCAAACGGTGAGGCGCGTGTACTGACGGAACGGAGTGGCCAACGGGATTCCGAGGAGGTCGCGGTGAAGCTTTGCTGACAAGGACAGAGAGGGAAGAACTTTGAGGAGAGAGGAGAGGGAAAGGGGAGAGATGGAGCAACGGTGGTGATCAGACATGACGCCCTTCATCGTGCGGTTATAAGCGATCCCCGTGTAGCCCAACTCCATGGCCTTCACCACTAGCTTCGTGCGGTTGCTTTCGATGGTGGCCTTGTTGGTTGGTGAGGATTCCGGGTAGGGTATGTTCAGGTCGAAGAAGCCCATGACTGTCGGCGACAGAAGGATGCTCACCACTCGCCCGAGGTTTAGGACTTTGAGGGTTTTGGCAGCACCGAATCAGAACACTTTCTCAGCTCATGTTCTATTGAACGTGACGAGGTCTAATTTCAACCAATCCAATCCAAGCTACCTATGAAAAGAAAAAAAAATTATAATAAAAATAACATCATACTGTTATTTTTTAATCTATATCCTCCTAAAAAATTGATGGTCATTAAATTTGATTTAATGAAAATTATTTTCAAATTGAAGTAAAAATGTAACACAATATCAATATGATATCCATACATTACATAAAGTATCCATATTTTAAGTTAGAATTTTGTTATATCTTTCTATAAATTCTTCTTAATAATTCTCTTAATATTAAATAAAAAAATATTAAATAAAAAAATATATATCTAATATCTTAAAATATAAAAAATATTTAATACTTTTTTTATTTAATAATTAAAAGAATTAACAAAAAAATTAATAAGACGATTTAAAATTATTCTTTAAGTTAAGGTATGCATATTTTAGTTAAAATTAGATGAGTCAAAATTTATGATAATAATTTTTTTTATTTTTCAAAGTATCTTTTAATTGATAAATAAAAAACTAATATCTTATGATATAGTCAAGTATATAAGCAAGCAATTATACATTACTAATGTATTGACTAAAGCTTAATTACAAGTACATGTACTTTATGTAATGTACATAAAGTACCCCTATTTTACATATGATACACATACTTTACTTGTAATTAAGTATGAATCACATTATACATGATTATCATAATTACTGTAAAATACTTGAAAAAATAAAATTAATAAATCTCATTGTGAAATGAAAATTTTAAATGTATCCACATAACTTTGACAATTCTTGAGTGTAATATTGACTCGATAAAAAAATATTTTCAAATTAAACCAAAAAGATAGCATAATATTGAAATGATACCCGTCTATTACATAAAGTACTATATCTTAGGAAAAGTATGCATATTTTAGTTGAAATTAGGCACAAACCGAATTATACACGATTGTCATAATTTCTTTAAAATATTGGAAATGAGGAAATTAAGAAATTTCATTATCAAATGAAAATTTAATATATATCCACATTACTTTGACGATCCTTAAGTATAGTATCGATTAAGTACATTTTCAAATTGAAGCAAAAAGGTAGCAAAATATAAATATGGTACCTGTACTTTATATAAGGTACTCATATCTTACGAAAGGTATGCATACTTCGGCTTGAACCAAATTATATATGATTGTCATATCGTAATTACTTTTTAATACTTGAAAGAATGATATTGATAAATTTCATTGTCAAATAAAATTTTTCGATATATCTACATAACTTTGACAATATGTATATCCACATAATTTTGATATCCTTAGTTTGTAATATATAAAAGTGTTCAAGACTTTCTATATTAACCCGGCCTAACCCAAAACTAATTGAGATGAATTTAAATTCTATAAAGTAGACCTAGAATGTTTTCAATTCAAGTTCGAATTATACTTCACATTATTTCGACTCGACTTAGTGTCTCGAAGTTATTTTAAAACTTATATTTTTTTTACAATTAATTATAATTAATAAGACTTTTTTACTAAAATTAATAACTTTTGCATAACAAAACAATATATTTATATTAATATTACAAAAGATACCTTAATTTTAGTTTTTCACTTCTATAATTTTATGACTTAATTATAGAGCCATCAAAATAGGTCAACCCTGATAGATTAGTCTGAATAACCCAACAAAATAGACGGACTGGATTAACAAAATGTTAATCCGAAATTAAAAATAGCCCGAATAAGCCGGCCCAAATGATCTAGCCCACAACAGGCCTGGCCAACCAAGCTTG
Source organism: Ormosia emarginata (assembly GCA_029884605.1). Lineage (NCBI taxonomy): Eukaryota > Viridiplantae > Streptophyta > Magnoliopsida > Fabales > Fabaceae > Ormosia > Ormosia emarginata. The sequence goes on from JAQQTP010000085.1 coordinate 18,498,746, forward strand.
TTTACATTACAAAAAAGCAAGCTAGGCTAACAAAATATCAGTTTAAAACTCACATAGTCAGATCTAGCCCTGCCCAAAAATAACTCAACCCGAACTGGGTCAGACCAAATGAGTCAGACAAACCCATTTTGACATCTATACTTAATTATGCATAATATTCAAATTTATATATTATATTTATATATCAAATTGACCCTGTTTGGGTTCAATCATTATCAAGCCATGGTTGATAAGTCAAGTTCAGGTCTAAGAAATTAGCCTGATCAAAATATCAGGCTAAGTCCGGATCAGTTCAAACCCATCCCAAACTGTCTCATGTATAACCTTAGTAATGTATTTGATTTTTTAATTTATTATACTTTCATGTATTGGCTCATGTCTAATTACAAGTAAAGTACATATACTTTATCTAATGTACATAAAGTATCCATATCTTACATGTGGTAGGCGTTCTTTACTTATAATTAGGTGTGAGTCACATTATACATGATTATCATAATTATTATAAAAATAATTGAAAAAATGATATTAATAAATTTCATTATTAAATGAAAATTTTAGATATATCCACAGAACTTTGATAATACTTAAGTATAATATTGATTTGATAAAAAATATTTTCAAATTGAAGAGAAAAGATAACATAATATCAATATGAAACCCGTACATTATATTAAGTATTCATATCTTATGTATGATACATGCACATTAGTTGGAATTAGGGATGAGTCAAATTATACATAATTTTCATAATTACTTTAAAATACTTTAAATAATGAAATTAAAAAATTTCATTGTCAAATGAAAAATTTATATATATTCCCATTACTTTGAAAGTGATTAAGTGAAGTATGGACTAAATTAAGAATCTTTTCTAATTGAAGTAAAAATGTAGTAGAGAATTGTTATGGTATCTTTACATTACATAAAGTACACATCTTTTGTAAAGTATGCTACTTATAATTTGACATAAGCTAAATTATACATGAATGTCATAATTACTTCAAAATATTTGAAATAATGAAATTAAGAAACTTTATTATCAAATAAAAATCTTATATATATCTATATAACTTGACAGTCTTTAAGTGTAATATTTATTTAATAAAAAATGTTTTCAAATTGAAGCAAAAATGTAATAAGATATCAATACTATACTCGTGCATTACATATAATACTCATATTTTACGTAAGGTAAGTGTACTATAGTTGGAATTAGGCATGAGCCAATATACATTATTGTCATAATTACTTCAAAATACTTGAAATAATTAAATTAAGAAATTTCATTGTCACATGAAAATTTTATATATATCCACATAACTTAAGTATACTGTTGACTTAATTAATGATTTGTTTAGTATCATGGAGAGATAGGAAAAGAAAGAAATATGATAAAAAAGAAAATAAAGAAAATGAAAAGAGAAGTAGATGAATTATTACCCCTTGTTCAATATTACTCAATGAAAAAGAAGGATGCTCCTTTTTTTTTGTTTGATTTCATCAAGGAAAAAAAAATGAAATGTATGTTAATAATGTTAGGAAAAAAAGTATAAAAATTCTTTAAACTATGATCTTTTTGCAAATTATCACTACGAACTTTAAAACATTATCAATTAATCTCTAAACTTTAATTAATGTCACAATAAATCCTTATGTTTAATTTAAATTTATTAATTCACTAACGATAATATTATATAATATCATTTTATTTGTATTAATATTAATTAATAACTATTTATTAATTTGTTTATTAAAATTTAATTTTAAATATATTTTCTTCCTTACAAAATAAATAAAATGTTATTACATAATATCATCGTTAATAAATTAATATATTCAAATTAAACAAAAAGATCTATTAAGACATTAATTAAAGTTTAAAAACTAATTAAAAATATTTTAAAATTTGTACTGATGATTTGAAAAAAGATAAAGTTCAGGACTGCATAATCTTTTTTCATAATATTAAGATAAATGAGAATGTGTGGGGCCCACTCCACTTTCTTTTCTTCCTTTCCAATCCTCCCAAAAAGAGAGAGATGAAATATGGTGGGTCTCATAGAAACTCCATCCTTCCTTTTCCATTCGGCTATGCTTGGGAAGATGGCAATGGAAGGAATGGAATGACAAAATTTAATGAAAATGTGCTTGAAAGTTATTTTAAAGGAGAAAGTAGAATGGCAAGGGAGGGTCAATGAGTCCTTATCGCACCACTCAAAGTCTCTAATTTTTGTCCTCCCAATTTAGGCGTCATTGAATGAATGACTTGAAGACTCAACTTCCCTCCCTTATTAACTCATTAAACATCAAAACAACGGAGTGATATGTTCTATTCTATTTCATTCCATTATAAGTCACTCTCTTTTATTCTCTTTAAAACTCTCAAACATAGTCTTCCTTTCCACTGCTTTTGTGTATACAAAACAAAGGATAGTTCAAAATACCATGTCCCTTCCTTTCTTTTCCTTCCCATAGATGCATACCAAACACACCTTAAGAATACTTTCAAATTGAAGCTAAAAGGTAACGTAATATTAATATATATCATAGACTTCTTTATAAAAATTTATAATCAATAAGGACCTAATTAAAAACTTAGTTAAATTATAGTGATCTATTTTAAATTATAGTTAAATTTTAAAATGTAAACTATGTTAATATTCTTAAACAATAAAACTTACTTCAAAAATTTAGTAAAGTTATAAAGATTTCCAGACTAAGTTAACCTTAATAAGAGATATGTTTTTAAGTTTAAAGTTTAAAGAATATGGCAATGCCCTAAATACTAATTAATTCGCGGCAAGAAACCCAAAAGTAGAGCTGTCAAAAAGGCTCAATCCACCTCATTAAGACCTATCCCACGTGGGCTAGGGCCAAAAAGCCCACAAGGCAAGGTGGGCTAGGACTAGCCCATGGGCTGGCCCACAATAAAAAAAATTAATTTGGCTCACTTATTTAATGAGCTAGTTCTAGCCTACCTACTAAAAAATACAATTTTTCACTCACAGACTTCATAATACAATTTTTTAAATCTTATACATTGAAACAAACAAAAATATATGAAAAAAAATCAGAACAAGCAAATCAAGTCAAGATGGGTAATTATAAAACGCACAACATGGTAGATTATATCACCAAACACAAGTCAAATTATGCATAAAATAATACCAACAAATTCCATGTCAGTCACTTCATTTAAATCAACATAGCTATAACCTTTCACTTCATTTAGATGGGCAGAATCAACACAAAATCCAGAATAGTGAATATAAAGAAACATTAAATTGTTTTCCTTCAAAAAAGTAATTTAATGAACTGAACTTTGTTTTGGGTTGTTGTATAAGCTGAAATTAAGTCGTCAATCCACATAAAAGACTTTGTTTTGGGTTGTTGTATAAGCTGAAATTTGCATGCATATAGACTAGAATAATTTCAGATGGAAATATTGAAGTTGAAGATAACTTGAAGAAGTACTCTAATGATGCTGTATGTTTGCAGGTTCTTAGTGCTCATTTCCGTGCTTATATACAAGCATTGGAGAAACTACAGCTGGATATAGCAACATCAAATGATTTAATTGGTGTAGAGACAAGAAGAGGAGGTCTATTTATAAGAGCAAGGGAACCACTGAAGAATCGATCTGCAGTATTCGCTCTTGGGGATAGGATTAATATATTAAAGGTATAATAACTCTGGCTACAAAAGGGGGACCAGGTAGATGATTCTCTTTCAGAATACTAATTGAATTGGCCTATAAATTGACATGTTTATTTAAATTAATATTATCATTGGTGTCAATAGTTCTCTTCAAGGAGTGAAGGTCAGTTAAAACAAGGATAATAATTGAAGAGAAAGAACTATGTTTATTTTTTTGGCAGTTTATGTTTCAGGCTTTAGGGATCTATTACTGGTTTTACAATGTGATGAGATTAGTTATATGTTACTTTGATTCAATAAATAAATAAGTTCATACTAGAAATCATGTGCTATACTTTTGTTGTAATATTGAATTTTTCTTGAGCTTTGCATGATTACTCTGCACAAATTTTACAGATTTTGGATAACTGCCTTAGAGTTGACACTACATTAAATGTTACACTGGTACCAGGAAATTGATGAACCTGCATTGATTCCTCATATAGCCGAAGCCAGCTCCATTAAATATCCATACGAGGTCCTATTCAGGAGCTTGTGATAGTTTTCCCGTATATTTCGTAACAGAAAGTGCTCTGTTTTTTAAATTGGATTTCAGTTGAGATCCAATTGCTATTTTATTGGAAAATCATTTCAGAACACGGTCCATTTCTCAGCTTGTATTCAAAACCATTATCACATTAACGTTAAGCAACGGTTGCCTGCGAAAATCGTGTGCTCCCACGTCTCACGTTCAGTTGCACGTCCGTTGAGCTCTGTGATGGGCAGAACTTTATAAAAGAACGTATTGCTCTCTGTTTTGGGGTCACCGAACCTGCTCCTCTCTTCAGTAAACAAACACCATCGAGTTTGAGCGAGTGAGGGTTTGAAAAGCCAAGGCAGAAACCGGTTTGACATAAAGCTTGAAAAACAGAGGAAGAGTGAATCAAATAGTAATGGCGGGAGGTTGGTTTTCTTGATCCATTTTGCTTCCGCTGTGTTGATCAGAACATGTTGCTTGAATCATTTTTAGTCTTACATTTGGTATCAGAGCATGTATATGCCTCTGCCTTGCTTGCTCTTCTTATCTGTTATGAAGTTTTGATTTTTTCAGAATATGGGTATTATGTTTTTGACCCTTTTAATCTAAACTAAAATCAAAATCTGTTTGAAATTGATTTTCTAAACTTTCTGTGATTTAAAACATTATTTTTGACGTCAAAAATGGCTGGAAACCGTCGAGTTTTCCATTCAGGTTCGCCGGTCGTAACTGGGTCAGAATGACCCGGCCCAAGGTTGAAGACGATCAAAATGCAGGCTTCTGTGTCGTTTGACTCTTATTGTTATATATTTGACGACGTTAACATTAATCACACAATACTGAAGTTGTTCAGCGGTAGCCTGCTAAACTTTAAATGCATGTGCCACGATGTCCTGTGTTCGATTCTCAGAATGCACCATATTTGAATCTTTTCATTTTTTTTATTCAATTTTTGTTTAATTAAAAAAAATTGCTATGCTGAGTCTGATCCGGGATAAAACCCATGACCTAATGGGTTAATGTCAATGGGGTTACCACCGTGCTATCAACAATTTTTGAAAGTTGAAGTGCTACAATTTATATATAGCATTAGTTTACGTGCTGAATTAAAAAATGGGTTTAATTTTGCAATTATATTATTTTAGCACATGAATTATTTAATAAATTTTAATGTGTATAAATTGTCTGTTTATTTTGTATGTTTAATTTTAGTATTTTCTTATGTATGTAATATTAAGTTAAATAATTTATGCACATTAGAATTAATTATTAAAGAGTTTATACAGTTTTTTTATTGAATAATTGTATGCATATATTATTTATTTCTTGAAATTTGTATGTATGAATTTATGATTATTGTACATACAAAATTATGCTAAATAATATTTATGCATTGTTATTCAATTTATTTGTATTATGTTATGCAAATAATTAGTTCTTTATTAGGAATTAATTAATATTAAGTGATTGATATAATTTTAATTAATTAGGAAATAGCCACAACATCTTTAATTAATTAGGATTATATATTAAGTTTAAGAATCACATTAAAACATTACTTGTAATTAATCATATGTGATATAATAAGATCTACCCACAAGAATTTTGTTATATTTGTATAATTAATTAGGATGTAATATCTGATTATATTTCTTGATATACCCACAGGAATTAAGAAAAGGAACATAATTTGATAGTTTTGTCATAAGGTTACATGATGAGTCTAATTGAGTAGGACTTTAGCCCATAGGCAAGTTTTATGTCTCTAGATTCATGAATTAAGACATGATTTACATTGGTAAAACATGATATTTATTTTGTCTCAAATTATGAATAATGATCATGTATGTTTGAACTTTGTAGTTATTCAACCTGCTAATATTTCTGATATTAAGTGTGATATTCCCGAATTAAAGGGTGACAACTATAAAGTTTGGAAGGAGAGAATTCTTCTCCATTTGGGCTGGATGGACATTGATTATGCTATTAGGAAGGATGAACCACTAGGTATTATTGAAACCAGCCTTCCAGATGCCGGTGACCTTTATGAAAAATGGGAGAGATCTAACCGTCTCTCCATAATGTTCATAAAGACTAAAATATCTGCTGGTATCCGTGGTTCTGTCGATCAGCATACTAAAGTTAAGGATCTTTTGAAAGCTATTGATGAACAATTTGTTACATCTGACAAGGCCCTTGCCAGCACTCTAATAATACAATTCTCATCCATGAAGCTCACTGGGATAAGAGGAGTGCGTGATCACATCATGCGCATGAGGGATATAGCGGCTCAGCTAAAAGCCTTGGAGGTTACCATGTCAGATTCTTTCCTAGCACACTACATTTTGTGCTCTCTGCCACATTAATATGGCCCTTTCAAAATCTCTTATAACACACATAAGGATAAGTGGTCAATTAATAAGCTATTGACTATGTGTGTCCAGGAAGAGGAAAGGTTGATGATGGAAAAGGGCGAAAAGGTGAACTTGACTGTTCAAGGAAAGAAAAAGAAGGATCATGCCAAAAATAAGGGCAACATTCCTCTTCAGCTAGTCATAAAGAAAGAGTCAAAGTGTTTCTTCTACAAGAAGAATGGGCACATGAAGAAAGACTACATAAAGTTTAAGAACTGGCTCGACAAGAAAGGTAGTCCATTTACATTTGTTTGTTATGAATCTAATATGGTTCGTGTTAATCATAACACATGGTGGATTGATTCTGGTTCTACAATCCGTGTTTCTAATACCTTGCAGGGTATGGAAAACCTAAGGAAGCTAGTGGGAAGTGAACAATACATCTATTCAGGGGAGAAGATGAGTTCACATGTAGAGGCCATTGGGACATGCAGTTTAGTTTTAAGCAGCAGCTTTATTTTACGTTTAGAAAAGACCTTTTATGTTCCTAGTTTTTCTAAGAATTTGATTTCTGTTTCAAGACTTGCACCTTTGGGTTTTTCGTTTAATTTTTCGGATTCTGGTTTTACTTTGTTAAATAAATTTGAAATTGTTAGTTTTGGTGAATTACTTGATGGTCTTTATTGTATTAAATTGCAAAATGATGCTGCTTATAATTCTATGCATGTTACTTCTGGATTAAAACGATGTGTTGTGAATGAGGAATCCTCTATGTTATGGCACCGGAAATTAGGACATATCTCCATTGATAGAATTAAGCGATTAGTAAATGAATGAATACTGAGTACTTTGGATTTTGTTGATTTCGAGGCTTGTGTGAATTGCATTAAGGGTAAGCAAAGTAACAAGTCTAAAAAAGGTGCAAAGAGGAGCTCGAACATATTGGAAATCATACATACAGATATTTGTTGTCCAGACATGGACGCAAGTAGTCTGAAATACTTTATCACTTTTATAGATGATTATTCATGATATATGTATCTCTACTTGCTTCATTCTAAGGATGAAGCTTTGGACGCTTTTAAAGTTTTTAAGGCTGAAGTAGAGAAGCAATGTGGAAAACAAATTAAGATCGTGAGATCTGATAGAGGTGGAGAGTACTATGGCAGATACACAGAGAATGGACAAGCACCTGGTCCATTTGCGAAGTTTCTTCAAGAACATGGGATTGTTGCCCAGTACACTATGCCTGGTTCTTCGGATCAGAATAGTGTGGCAGAAAAAAGAAACCGAACCTTAATGGACATGGTGAGAAGTATGAGGAGTAACACAACTTCCTCAATTCTTGTGGATTGAAGCGCTAAAGACGACTGTGTATATATTAAACCGAGTTCCGACCAAGGCTGTCTCGAAGACGCCTTTTGAGTTATTCAAAGGTTGGAAACCAAGTTTGCGACATATACGCGTTTGGGGATGCCTGTCTAAAGTGAGAATTTAAAACCCACAAGAGAAGAAACTAGACCCAAGGACTATTAGTGGATATTTCATTGGATATGCTGAAAAGTCCAAAGGGTATAGATTCTATTATCCATCACACAGCACTAAGATTGTGGAATCAAGAAATGCTAAGTTTCTTAAGAATGACTTGATCAGTGGGAGTGATCAGTTTCAGGACATTGCTTCTGATAAGTATCATTATGAAGGTCAAACCTCTAGATCAAGTGACAGATTGATTGTCGTTCACGCCTCTCAAGTACAAACGGGTGTTAGACAACTGATAATTGAAATTCCATAAACTGCTGAAAATGATATTGTAGATCAAATTGTTGATGCAGAACAACCGGTTGAACAACAAGTTCCTCAAGAAGATAATGAGGCAATATTAAGAAGATCTACTAGAGTCAGAAAGTCAATAATTCCTAGTGATTATGTAGTGCATCTACAAGAGTCGGACCATAACATTGGAGTCGAAAATGATCCCGAAACATTTTCACAGGCCATAAATTCTAAGGAATCGAATTTGTGGTACAATGCCATGAAAGATGAGATGGGTTCTATGTCATCTAACCAAGTCTGGGATCTCGCTGAGTTGCCTAATGGTGTAAAAGCCATTAGATGTAAATGGGTCTTTAAAACAAAGAAAGACTCACAAGGCAACATTGAGAGACATAAGGCAAGACTTGTCGCCAAAGGATTCACTCAAAGAGAAGGAATTGACTACACAGAGACATTTTCTCCTGTATCCAAGAAAGATTCTTTCCGAGTAATTATGGCATTAGTAGCTCATTTTGACTTTGAGTTACATCAAATGGATGTGAAAACGACATTCCTCAATGGTAAACTAGAGGAAGAGGTTTATATGAAACAACCTGAAGGATTCTCCTCTAGTGATGGTGAGCATTTAGTCTGCAAGCTTAATAAATCCATCTATGGATTGAAACAAGCATCCCGCCAATGGTATTTAAAATTTCATGAGGTCATCACTTCATTCGGTTTTGAAGAAAACGTCATGGACCAATGTATATACCAGAAGGTTAGTGGGAGTAAGATTTGTTTTCTTGTGTTATACGTGGATGATATTTTGCTTGCGGCTAATGATAAGGTTATGCTATATGAGGTGAAACAATTTCTCTCAAAGAACTTTGATATAAAGGATATGAGAGAGGCATCTTATGTCATTGGCATTAAGATCCATAGAGAAAGATCTCGAGGCATTTTGGGTTTGTCTCAGGAGACCTATATGAACAAAGTTCTAGAGAGATTTAATATGAAAGATTATTCACCAAGTGTAGGTCCAATTGTGAAGGGTGACAAACTCGATTTGAGTCAGTGCCCGAAAAATGATTTCGAGCGGGAACACATGAAAAATATTTCATATGCTTCAAGTGTCAGAAGCCTTATGTATGCTCAGGTTTGTACCAGACCTGACATTGCATATGTTATTGGAGTTTTGGGAAGATATCAGAGTAATCCAGGTGTTGACCATTGGAAAACTGCAAAGAAGGTGATGAGATATCTTCAAGGGACAAAGAACTACATGCTTATGTACAGACGAATTGATGATCTGGAAGTGATTGGCTACTCCGATTCAGACTATGTTGGCTGCATTGATATTAGGAAATCAATATCTGGTTATGTTTTTATGCTAACTAGTGCAGCTATATCTGGGAGAAGTGCAAAGCAGACCTTGACTGCTACTTCCACTATGGAGGCCGAGTTCGTTTCTTGTTTTGAGGCTACCTCGCATGGTGTATGGTTGAAGAGTTTCATATATGGGCTTAGAGTTGTAGACTCTATTTCTAGGCCATTGAAGTTGTATTGTGACAACTCTGCTGCGGTATTTATGGCTAAGAACAACAAAAGTGGAAGTCGAAGTAAACACATTGACATCAAATATTTAGCCATAAGAGAACGTGTTAAGGAAAAGAAAGTGGTCATTGAACATGTCAACACTGAGTTGATGATTGCAGATCCTTTGACTAAACGCATGCCACCAAAGAATTTCAAGGATCATGTAGTACGAATGAGACTTGGTTCCATGATGTGATTTTCATTGTACGTACATTTATTGTTTTCGATGAAACTTTTATTCAGTTTGATGTTTTCTCATATATTTTGTGCACATAATTGTTTATTTTGAGAAATATCATTTGGTTTTGACCTAGAATAAACATATGGTTTATTCATTAAGTTAAGGGTTGATATTAAGAGACTTGATATATTGTGATACATGGAAGATAATACTCGCTACTAGAGGACCTATTGCCATGATTCATATATTTTGTTTCTTACTATGATTGATGATAGGTTAAATGGACCAAGTGGGAGAATGATAGTTTTTCCGTATATTTCGTTACAGAAAGTGCTCTGTTGTTGAAATTGGATTTCAGTTGAGATCCAATTGCTATTTTATCGGGAAATCATTTTAGAACATGGTCCATTTCTCAGCTTGTATTCAAACCCATTATCACATTAACGTTAAGCAACGGTTGCCTGCGAAAATCATGTGCTCCCACGTCCCACGTTCAGTTGCACATCCGTTGAGCTCTGTGATGGGCAGAACTTTATAAAAGAACATATTGCTCTCTGTTTTAGGTCACCGAACCTGCTCCTCTCTTCAGTAAACAAACATCATCGAGTTTGAGCGAGTGAGGGTTTGGAAAGCTAAGGCAGAAACCGGTTTGACGTAAAGCTTGAAAAACAGAAGAAGAGTGAAACAAATAACAATGATGGAAGGTTAATTTTTCTTGATTCATTTTACTTTCGCTATGTTGATCAGAACATGTTGCTTGAATCGTTTTTAGTTTTACAGCTTGCAGAAGCTGCTTATGGATACTACTACTTCAGAGTACTCTACAGTTCACTATGCCTCTTGATATTGTCGTATGACAAATATCACATATGACAGTCAATATCACAAAAGTTGATAGGATTAGAATCTTGACTTAATGAAGATTTTGTAATGATGTAAAAGGGAAGAGATCAGGTCCAATAACGGACTTGAATAAGTAAAAAGGTCAAAGACTTTTTTCTTTCTAAAGGTTATAGTAACATTGGATTGAAATCTAGATCATTCTGATCTAATAAGTAAAGCAAGGTACAGAAAAACTAGGGGCATTTCAATAAACCAGGACACCTTTGTTTAATCAGTCTGTGTACTTCACTCAAGAAAACTCAAAGCAAATGGAGCACAACTGATGATTTTCCTAATTCAAGCATTCAATTTAGGAGAAAGATAAACGTCATTGGCCCTTAGAGTTGCTAATTTATGATCTTTTTTACCGTTATGCATGTGCTTGGAACATCAACACCTGAAACCGGAAAAATAATTTACTAATATAACAAATTCAAGCCATCATTGGAAAGTATTGCCTTTTTTCTGTAGATTCTATACTCTAGAGAGTTGATTGTGGATGGATAATAATCATTGTAAATCATATGTACTGGTCAAAATAGTGGCACAAAAATGAGGGACAGTAAATTCACGCTTGCTTTTGTTTTAGCGTTTATTGCTCTGACCATCCAAGATTTTCTCTACTAGAAAAAGATAAAAAGAAAAGAAAATTCACTAATATTGTGCTTTCCTTGAATGACCACTGCGCAAAAGTTAATTGTAAATTTGGAATGAGGATCAATCAAGTGTGGAAAGCAAGGCTAAATTTGACTTGACTTCACTGGGGCATTTCATCAAACCACAACAAAACATCACAGAATTTATTAGCCCTTGAAAGCATAAACCCCACAAATGCCATCATTAACCCTCTGTTTAAGACAGAAAATAGGAAGAGAGAAAATGATGAGAAAATATCATTTTCTCTTGTTTGGCATAGCAAAGAAAACTGAGAAGATAGAAAACTGGTACGTGGGACCTACCTAAAACATTTTCTCTTCTCATCTGCGCAGAAAATGAGAAGGATGGGGTGATATTGATATCAAATTACCATTACACCCCCGTATGCAGATCTGAAAACCCATTTCTTCCACCCCCATTCCTCCCCCACGCAGAGCTCCCCCCTTTTTTCTGGATCTGAAAAAACCATTTCTCCTTTCCCCATTCTTTCCCTACGCAGAAGGTTCCTCCTGCACCCCCGTCCCTCTTCTTTCCTCCCTTTCAGCCGTGGGACACCATCGACGGTGAGGAAGAGCTGCTCCGCCGCGTGACTCCTCCGTTCCATGTCTCCTCCGCCCCATCTGTGCTCTGTTTCTTCCCTCCTTCGCCGTCGCTCTGGTCAGCTGCAATCTCGGAGGTGAGATCCAAGCCGCAAGCTCCGTTGTGCCCTTCGCCCCCGTCCAACACCGTGCATCTCCTCTGCCTCTCTCAAGCCTCCATTTTCACTCTCTGGTAAGCACATTCACTGGCAATAATGTGTAAATCATTTATATAACACACACCACTCTTCTTAATTTCGTTTAACAAAAAGTTTATATAATTTTTGTGATAAAATATAGTTATACAGTTCTAATATGTTTTAGTTTTCATCAAATTCATATTCGTTAAGAGATTATGGAGAGTTAAATTCCACTGATTACAATAGGTTCAAATTATAGAGGAGCTCACAGTGTCTGAAAAAAATTATATTGAACTGAAGTTATTTTCAAGGAAAAAAACTAAAAAAAAAATGTTATGATAGCCTGGGATAATAATGCTAATTTTGTACCAATCCAGGCATACGACAAATTTGGAAAGAAGCCATGATTGAGTCAAGTTCATCAGCTTATGATAGTTGAATACTTGAGTTTGTTAAAAATTTGGAAAATTTTGATCTTTTCTCCCCTGCAATTGTAATTGGTTGTTTTAAAGGTTTTAGTTTCGAATTCTTGGTACCAAAAAGGATTAATTTGTTTGTGATTGGTGCTCTTTTTTATGATTTTGCAATAAGTCAAGACATTTGAACTTGAAGTGAATTTAAAACATAAGAGTCTTACACTTGCTAGGAGTGTGGACAGAATATTTTACATTGACAATGTGTGTGTGTGTTCTTAAGATAAACTAGAAGAAAGGAGGTCTGAAACTTGTGACTAAAGGATTCTCTCGCTCTGCCTCTCTCATTCGATGTGAGGACTTAAATTTGTTATGATAATTAAAAGTATATATGTTACGCTCTTTCGGAATTGGTTTATTTCTATTAAGTATTGATTAATGCCTTGAATTGTAGTCATTATTATACCAAATAAAAAGTATAAATGTTGTCTATCTGTTGTATGAAGCTCTTTTCTGATAAGAAAAAAACACATAATATAAAGATTATAATCTCAAAATGTAGAAATAAAACTTAGCTCTCTACCTTGCCTCTCTTCTCTTTCTAACAAACATACCAATACAAGGACAAAAAAAAGAATCAAAGCACATACAAGTGATATTCCAAAATCCAGCACCTTTAATTCGTCAAAAGATGTAGAATTCACCCACGCAAGTTAATTTAAACATTCCACTTAGAAAGCATTTTACATCAATTTAACAGAAACATATTCAGTCTAACAATACTTTTTACCACTCACACATAAATCTGTCTCACCTTGGATCATCTTGTATTCTACGAAGAAAATGCTTACATAAAATTTAGAAAATATCGATAACATGAAAGCAAAGAAAAATAGTTACTTAAAAAGTGTTGAGCATATAAAATTGTTTATGTGCCTTTACTTGATAACTTAAACTACTAAGAAAATTGGTTCTCGACAAAAAGAAATATAAATAGGACTTCAGGTTTATGTAGTTTCACAAGAACTCTTCAGTTTATTCCACAAACAAAACAAAATAATATTGAATGTGAAAGAACATAGTATTGAAATAACATATTACTGAAATAACAAAATAACTTCCTTTACAAACTGATATTTCTTTGAGAGGAAAAAACATATTACTTGAAATATTTATACTTTATATATATATATATATATATATATATATATATATATTTCTCCTTTTTATAGAATAAAAAATTGTTGGTAAATTACATAGTATTAAGGGATAAAATTATTCAGCTGGTTTCATGTTTTGGATAAGGAAGCTCTCATAATCTTTTCATTTGGTCAAACATTCTGCTCTTGTAGGCAAAACCACCAGCTTTCCTTACTAGTTACATGTCCATTAAAAGATTAATTCTAATGTAATTCAAGTGTGAGTAAATTTATGTGTAAGATGTGGGTAAAGAAGTTTTATATTAGAAAGGAATTGAGATCTCTCATCTCTGGCCTAACATGACAAATGCAAAAATAAATAGTAAAAAGAACCGATGCCCCTAAAAGAAGCAAACATTAGGCAACTTTTGTTGTGTTGTTACTCATTAGTTAATACAAGCTCACTTTGTAATTTCAACCTTGTTGAACATTGTAATTAATTCATTCACTACCCTTAAAAGAACCAAACATAGCTTGTTCTCTTTTGGGATGCTTATGTTAATGTATATTAAACTTGCTAATCTTACTTCCAATTGCTTGTTGATATCGACTATTTGATATTTGTTTATGCGTATTCACATCACAATGCATAATCACGACTTTTTATATATATATAGACAGAAATGACTTCCAAAAATATTGAAGACGTGAATTTTGAAGATGACACAGAAGACATAAATGACGTGGAGTTGCAAGTAAAGCGAATGATTAATTTTGCTTTGCCTCCCGAGCTGCAAGTATTAAGTCATGTAAGAAAGGAGTTGGATAAGAGGCAACGCATTTGTGCTGTAGTTCTATTATGTTATATTGTGCATGCATTACATTTGTTGCAGTTGTTGTCAAGTTTTAGACCAAATGAAATTAGTGATGGAAATACTGAAAAAGAAAGTAGGCGTCTTCAATTAATGAGACAACTACTAGAGACAGAAAAGTGTCGGGATGTCATACGTATGGGCCCTGGAGCATTTATGCATTTTTGTGAGAAATTAAGAGCAACCGGTATAGTAAAAGATTCAATACGCTCTACAGTTGAAGAGCAAGTTGCTAAATTCTTACACATTTTAGGTCATAACGTAAAAAACAGAACTGTCTCTTTCTTTTTCCTTCGTTCAGGGGAGACAATTAGTCGTCACTTTCACAATGTTTTACGTGCTGTCATTTCCTTGGAGGAAGAGTTTCTTGTGCAACCTTCTGGTAGGGATGTCCCTCCACAAATACTTAGCAATAGCAAATTTTATCCTTACTTTAAGGTATTGATTTTTTTTTATTTACTTATAATTACCCTAAAGCATGTAGTCAACATGGAAGTATATTGCTAACTTTTGAAATTATTGACTAAAAAAGGATTGCATTAGAGCTATAGATGGAACACATATTCGTGTGAAGGTATCAAGGGCCGAGGCCCCTCAATTTTGTGGAAGAAAAGACTATCCCACCCAAAATGTTTTTGCTGCATGTAATTTTGATATGAAATTCACATATGTGTTATCTGGGTGGGAAGGAACAACATCTGACTCAAGAATTTTAAAAAATGCTTTATGTAAGGAAGACCCACTTAGAATTCCAGAAGGTGAGTGACACATTAATGTATTCAATAATTATAATATATTAAAGTAGGATCAAATTATGTGACATGTTGGTACATAATGTGTATATAATCTTTGTAGGGAAATTCTATCTAGGGGATGGTGGATTTATGCTAAAACGTGGGGTACTTACACCATACAGAGGTGTTCGTTATCATTTGAAGGAGTATTCATCGCGTGGGCCACAAAATACTAAAGAACTATTCAATCACCGACATGCTTCACTACGAAACGTTATTGAAAGAACTTTTGGAGTTCTAAAGAAAAGATTTCCAATTATAGCTAGTGGCACCAAACCACATTACTCATTTAAAACAATGATAGACATAGTACTTGCTTGTTGTATATTGCATAACTTTGTAATGAGTATTGATATTGATGAGTCCTTGATTGCTGAAGTAGATCAGGAGTTACTAGAACAAGATATAGATAGATCGCAACCAGTTTCGCACCAACCACGTGATGAGGACTATAAGCAAGGAGCAATTTTAAGAGATAACATTGCAGTTGAAATGTGGATTGCTTACCAAGCTTAGGTGTCACAATTAGTTTTAAATGTATACTTTTATGTACCATGTTATATTATTTAGATGATATGTATATGGTGAAGTGTTATGTACTGTGTTTACTTTAATAATTAGGGTTATGACTTGTAATTTGAATTCTATTATTATATTTGGTTGGTTTATTATTTTACCTGAGTTTAAGTTTTATGTAATTTGGACATACGTTGTAATTGAAAATATAATCGTTGTATATAGTTCTTTATGTGTCTTTTGAGGTATCTTGCAGGTTTAAACATGAATAGGGGAAAGAAAGTTGCAACAAACTCTCAAGATCATCCTTCTAAAGACAATTTGCGCTGGTCTGATGATATGGACCACGCATTATTGAATGCATTTATGGAACAATTTACGAAGGGCAATAAGCAGGATGGCTCATGGACGAGTGAAGCATATGCCAATGTGGTGCAGGTCCTAAGAATAGAAATTGGTCCACAAATTACAAAGCAACATTTAAAAAATAGAATGAAGACTCTGAAAGATCATTTTGCAGAGGCATATGATCTATTTAACAGTTTAAGTGGGTTTTCTTGGAGTCCTATAACAAAAAAGTTTGAAGCTGAGGAAGAAGTTTGGGAGGATTTAATCAAGGTAATCAAGCAAGGGAAAATTTATTTATTTTTCATTGATTTTTTTTAGTTATTGATATTCATTTAGCTTATGAAATGTTAGGTTTATTGTAATTCTTTGTCTAAACATAATTTTTTTTTTCATTCTTAGGATAAACCATATGCAGTAAAATGGAAAAGAATGCAAATAAAGCATTATGACATGTTGAAGGAGATGTTTGGTACTGATAGAGCTACCGGTAAAAATGCCACAACTGCAAAGGAGAGGCTCAAACAATGGGAAAGGCAGCAAATAGATTTAAATGACTCATTTGAAGTTGTTGGGAGGGCTGATACTGATATAAATATGGGAAATGACACCCCACACTCAGCTGCCAATTCGGATCAATTTAGTCCTACTTATGGTCAATCTAATCAAATAGGTGGGACTTCATCTTCAAGGGGTACCAAGCGTAAAGCTCACATGGTTGATTTGGTGGAGGCTCAGTATGAATCAGTTGCCTTGGGAATTAATTCATTAGTTGAAGTTATGAAGGAAGGGAACTTTGTTGCGGATAAACTGCATGAAGTGGCTGAAAGGCAAGTTGCAGTGGCTGAAAGGCAGGTTGAAATTGCTGAGAAAGGACTAACCATCATGCAGCAAAGCAGACCTCGCTATTATAGTGAATCAGATGTCTGGGATTTATTGGCTGATTTGGGTGTGTTAGATCCATACCGAATGCAGTGTTATCGATTTCTTTGTGGAAATGAACAAAAGAAACGAGAACTTTTTGGAGTGCCTCCTCAAATGCGACTAGAGGCTCTATTTCAAATTATGAACGAAGCTGGTATTCGGTTTGTGCCATCGTAAGCCTTTCACCACTATTGATTTTTTTATTTGCTTGTTGTATGACCATTTATTTTTATTAATTCTTGTTTTGAATCTGTGCAGAACTTTCAATGTATCTCCATGAGTTTGAAGGAAATATGTTAGTGGATGGTTCTCGCAAGGGTGGGACGTCATTGGTGTACAAACGATGACAGAACTTTCATGATTAATTGTTGATCAAATTGATTTTGAAATGTACTATGTTTTTTGTTAGTAGAACTGTCAGTGTTAAATAGTTGGAGCTTTATATTCAGTATTATTCATGTACATGTTGTAATCATGTATGTCATGTGATGATGTTGACATAGTTTTTTATGGAATACGTATGACAGGGTTGACTGATGATAGAAGTTCTCACTTTGAATAAAAAATTGTTAATTTAATTATTGTTGTTGGAGATTTTACTATAATGTTGAACAAATTTGTTTAGGTGACCAAATTAATTACTATGACAGGTGTAAATGTTATTCTTTAATGTTGGACTGTTTTGTTTGTACATAGTTTTTATATATGAAAATTTATGTTGTGCTTGGATTGGGGTGTAATAACATGAGTGATGAATGAGTATCTTTGCAGTTATAAGGATTTGTCACAATTATATTTTCTTACATTTGTCATACTCAAATATAGAAACAAATGTCAAGCATACTAGATTTAAATGACATAAATTAGTTTTTCTTTTATATCTCTCGTTCTACTTTGTATTTTTTAAGTTGTGGAGGGAAAGAAATTAACGTATGTGTTTAGTGTATTTTATTGATATTTAATTGCATGATTTTTTAATTAGAAAAAAAATCTGCGATTATCAATGAGTTTAATAAATTATGTTTTCAATTGTACATGAACAATTTAATTTTCAGGATCATGAACTATATTATTTCATTGTTTTACTCGATTAAGTAAAAAACCAAAGGGTTGTGGTATATGTTATATGCACATATATCATTTGAAAATAGAAATTTGTGCCTTGTTGGATAAAATAAAGCACCAATTTCGCAATTAACTAAAGATAATGACGTTAAATAAGCTACATTACATGGATAAGAAAATATCGACATGTGAACTTTTATTTTGAGTTCAAAATAAATAAGGGAAGTGTAATTATTACATTATAAAAGTAAAAGAAATAACAAGAAATAGTTTATATATATATATATATATATATATATATATATATATATATATTACATAAAGGGTACATTAGTCATTTACCTTAATTCTATTTTCTTTCTTCTCACTTTTCTTTTCAACCAAACCAGAGAAAGAAAAGTTCTTATTTTCTTTCTTCTCACTTTTCTCTTCAACCAAACAATAGGAAAGAAAATACTATTTTCTCTTTATTTTCTCTCCTCTCTATTTTCTCTCTTCCCATTTTCTCTTCCCATTCAGTAAGAAACTAGAATGCAAACCCAGATCAGTAACAACTTTCACTTTTTTCTTGATTTCCAAGAAAACCACAATAAAAAATAACAGTAAAAGATGCAGGTAGAGTTTCTAAGCAAACAGGGAATGAAAGAATTTAAAACAAATTGCATTAGTGGAAATAAAAAGAAATAACAGTAAAGACAAAAGCACTCCTAAGTATATATCAAACAAACTGAAATGGGAAGAATACTAGAGATGCAGGAGGAGCTGGTGTCAAGTAGAAACATACCTATAAGCTGACATAAGGGGAAGAAGGCGTTGAATCAGAGTAGAGCATGAAGGAAATGAATCCGAGTTATGAGAGAAGAATAATGAATCCGAGTAGTTCAACAATGGTTGACTCGAGCACATGAACTTTACCGAGCTCGGCACCACGAACACCTGCAAGAACGAGAAATGGACTGTGCGAGCATAAATGCAACAAAAAATTAGTGAAATTTTTGCGAAAATTAAAGAAAGAAGAAAAATGTAGAGATTGAAGGTGGATTGGGTTTTCTGATTTGGGACTGGAGTTTTCTACTTTGAAATTAGGATTTTTTGATTAAATGAGCCACTAAATTAATAAATTTAATGGGTTAAGCTAAAAAAAAGTCTCACAAGATAGAATTAAAAAAAAAGGGGCTAAAGATAGGAGTTTAGTGGGATAAATAATTAGGAGCGTTTAAATTCAAACTAATCTAAAAAAAATAAAAAATTAATTTAAAAAAATAAAAAATCGATAAAAATTAAAATGAATTAGATTGAATTTGTGAAGACTGATTAGTTTGATTCGATTTGATTTTTAATTCAATTTTATAAAATCTATCAAACTGAATTGATTATACACTAATCATATACTTAAAATTACTTAAATATTCTTAATTAACTCTAACATTATTGATTTTATATCAAATAACATATTGACAACAATGTTATGCTTTAACCGATGCCTACATTATATTGTTAATAATTTTTTTAATAAACATGTGAAAAACTCACAACAAATGCAAGAATCTTTGCTGCCAAACATATCGATTTGATAATGATAATGATGTTTAATTCCATAAAAAAAATAAAAAAAAGACAATGTTATTGCTAGTGGATCAACGTTAAAATCAAAATAAGAAGTATAATTAAACTAGTTCAAGATGATGAATATACTTGCGTATATTATCATTTATCGATTAATGTTATGCTACAAAATAGTTGGGCTTGACCAATATAAGAATCAAAATATAATATGCTTTTTAGATTCTACAAAATTAAAATCTTATTTCATTAATTGAGTCATTATGTATTATATCCATAACATTTTTGTTAATGTGTTATTTGAAATTTGAATTATATTATTATTGTTATGTATTGTTCTCATTTAAATTATATTATTATTATATTATTGATTATAAATTAAATCATCCGATTCAATTCAAATTCATTAAAATTGATTTAATTTAAATCAATTTAATTATTTAAATTTATTCAACCTAAATTAAACTAATAATACTTATTTTATTTGAATCGTATGATTTTTTACCTCATCTTATTCAAGAACACTCATATGAATAACTCTTATATTTTTATATTATATGTATATATATTTTTTTATATTTCATCTAATATCATTTATTATATATATATTTTTTATTACTTTTTTTCAATTATATTTATTAAAAATAATGTAAATAATATTTACATTCTTAAAAAAAGTGTATCATGATTTTTTTTTTCTCGTATTAACTATGCGCTCTAACCCATATTCACAGTACTACTTAAAAGGATGAAATCCGCGAGATTGAGTATGTGTTTGGATTAAAGTTAGTAAATTTAAGTTTGGTTAAAAGTGTATTTACAAATTTAAATTTGATTGAAAGTGAATTTACAGTACCGTAATTTATGTTTAGAAACTTTTATCATAAAAGTAAATTTAATAAAATAAATGTTTAAAAAAATACTTTTAACTAAATTTATTATATCATAAAAATAAAAATTTTTTACTTTACCACTAACGTACATTAGTGATAAAATTATATTAAAATAATACTAACTAAAAAATATTCAAACAATCATGACACAAGTTCCAATTCTGCCTGAGAGACATTGAACGTCCCAAATGAAAAAACAAATACACACTAAACCCGCCAACCCCATGAGGCACTTTTTCAAAATGGCGCTATCTAAAACACTATAGAATGATGTCATCCACGTCATCGATCCACACGCAGTCTCATCTCCCATCTGAACCGTACATTAAAATCAATCGACCGTCCGAAACGCCTCATCCAAACACAGTACACGGATCGACCAAATGGCCAAACCCCACGTTCCCCACCTATAAAGTTCTCATTCGCATCAAACCCCAAAATACCCATAGCTTCTCGTCTCCAGCTTCGAACATAACTGCCCAAAGGTAAATATATTTTTTCCATTGTAATAATTCATTTCACAAATTCTCTATTTTTTCTCCATTGCTGAAAATCTGCTGTGTGTAAGTGTAGATTGTGATTGGTTTGAATCGAACTCTTAAAGCAACAACATGTCTGGTCGTGGAAAGGGTGGAAAGGGATTAGGAAAAGGAGGAGCGAAACGTCACCGTAAGGTGTTGCGCGATAACATTCAGGGAATCACGAAACCAGCGATTCGGCGTCTGGCTCGCAGGGGTGGCGTGAAGCGTATCAGTGGTCTTATCTATGAGGAGACTCGTGGAGTTCTTAAGATCTTTCTGGAGAATGTGATTCGTGACGCTGTTACTTACACGGAGCACGCTAGGCGGAAAACCGTTACTGCTATGGATGTGGTGTATGCCCTCAAGAGGCAGGGAAGGACCCTTTACGGATTTGGGGGCTAGGGTTTACATTCTCTTTTATTTGTTGCTTTTCAGTTTTTATGGGTGAGGAAAAGTCTTGCTGTCAAGAAAAAAAAATGGCAAGGATTAGGTTGTTGGTGGTGTTTTGGAATAGGAGCAATTATATGTATTTGTGTAATTGGTAGTAGTATTGTACTTTTCCAGGTAATTCTCTGATGTAATTACTGTGTTGCAATGGTGGAACATTTCTGTTTTCAACTATCTGTTAGACGTTTCTCCATTGTTTATATGCTTTTTTATTTGATTTTTGGCATAACCAAGATCTTTGAACTGATATTGTGTTGAATTTTGCATGAACTCGTCACCATATCTATTCTGAGTTACTATTTACTTTGGATGTTTGCTTCATTTGGTGAGTTTCATTGTTGGCCCCCAGAAAATTGTTTTTGGTTGGTATTAAATTAAAGGTCTCGTGGATGCCTTTTTTCATAAAGCAATTCGTTGGATCAAAGCCCACTATGTAAAAATTTGACACCCAATAGCCCCATAAGTCCAGAATTTAGTGGATCATCACCTATAAATGTTGAGTTCAGAGGCGAATTACAAGTGTAGACATGAACGCAACATTTTCAAACATTGACCTATTATGGAAGGTTGTAACCGCAAAACAAGTCTGAGCAAAATGGAAAACGTTTTTCTTACATAAAAATTATGCACATTTTATTTGTATATTATATGAGAGAGATGTTAAATTAAATTATATGTGATTATATTTATTTTTTAAATGTAGAATAAGTTTGTAAGTTAAAAAAAATTAAAATATAAAAATTAAACAAATAATGGAGTCGGATCAAAATTTGCAACATACGGTACGTCCAAAAATATAAACAGTAATCAGTCTTGTGCCAGTGCCACGACGACAATGGTCCTCACCGCAGAAAAAGAAGTATAATCCAATTTATCATAATGTGTTGGGCTGTTGCACTTTGTTTTTTTGGTCCCATCAACGGGGCTAAGGCCCAAAAAAATGCACTAAGCAACTACAGAAACTCTGCTAGGCATTAGAAAACCCTGAAGGCCTGAACAATCAGCAAGTAACAAAGCTCAGGACAGGAGCGGGAGCTTCCCAAATATGTGAACCATGTTCCTGTTAAAGACTATTGTTGGCGAGCCAATCAGTACCCGTGTTTCCCTCCCTGTAGATATGAGAGAAAGTTACTTCGGAGTCTTTTTGGATCCAGCCCCATATTCTATGAACCCAAGTGTTAGGATGCTAGGTGCTTAGCCTGCTGACCCCCCCCCCCCCCCCCCTTTTTTTTGGGCATAATGGCAGCACAAATGTTTTGAACCGTCTAAACCATTCAAATCCTTTATTATTAATTTACTTTTAGAATTTTAGTGGCTTGACTGTTGGCCTGTTGCAGAGTCGGCAAGTATCTGAAAGGATAATGTTTGGATTGTCAAAAATACCATGAGAAAGTTTCCAAATCCATAGTGAGGCACGCATAATTCGCAAGAGAGCTACAAGTTCTTTGTAGTTACTGAGAGAGTGTTGCATATATGGAACTATGGAAACATGACGTGACAACTTTGAAAGTTAATAAATTATATTAAGCTCTCACTTATATGTTAATTTATCTCTTACATATTAAGCTTTGTTATTTATTTATTTATTTTTATTAAAATTTGCATTAATTTAATCCTTTTATGATCAAAATTTGTCTCATGATTACAAAATTTGATTTGTAATGAATTAAATTGTTGATGAGAAATTAATAAAATAAAAATAGTGTTTTTATCTATTAAAAGAATCATCAATTAATCAATCAATATTAATATAGAAAAAGAAGATACAAACTTGAAAATATGTTGTGTTACTCTAATCAACAATAATATGTTTTAATTTCTTGATATGTGACATATTAAATAGTTAATTTTCTGTCACATGTTATATGATATGATAATTTTTTGTCACATGTGATTTGATGTGATACATGTATAAAAATCAAATATAAATTTTTTAAGAAAACAATTTGCACCTCAACAAAAAAAAAATTAAGTTAAGAAATAGAAGAATTGCTTTCTTTTGCGATAACCATTCTTCTTTTTCTAGAACTTTTATGAAATATGCAGGGCTGTGTTTGTATCTGGTTTGACATTAATGTACTTCCATTTTTATTTTTCTCTTTTTGAGTCTCCAAATAACTCTCTTGCTCAACCCTTAGAATCCTCTCCTCGAAAAGCTTATGCATCATCCCATTGTCCCATTAGGTGACATCGGAAGAGACCACCCCTATGATTCCTATCGTTGTCGGAGCACCAAGTTATGAAAGCATTCAAGTTCAACCACTACCGCAAAGACAGATGCTATGTGCTGCGGGGATAAAATCATTAAAGATTTGAAACTTTGCTAAGGGGATAATGAGTGATATCTGCTATGCCAAACCAGATTTGGGTTTTGGATGATTTGGGGGATAGATGGGTGCTCTGTGCAAGTGCCAAGATGTAAGCAAAGGCAAGGGCAAGAACACTAGATCAAGGAGTGAGACCAGGTCATTTACTGAGAAAACCAATATGTATGCCACAAGCTGAAACACTATCACATGCAGAGAACCCATCATGCCACCAACAGGTCTTTGTTCTTGTTGTTTTTGCTTAGTGCCTGTAGGTGGAGGATCCGTTTGGTTTGATGAAAGTGATGCTGCTATGGACCACCAGCAGCAACACAGTTGAAGAAGGTAATGTTTTTTTTTTAATTATTTTTGCTTATAATTGGTAAGTATTTGTAATTCATGTATAATTCTTACCAAAATTATTTTTATGTGGTAATACTTATTTGAATTGACATATAATTAATTATGTTACCATCATAAATCATTGCAATCAACTCTATTTTATCCAAATTTGATTTGAAATTAATTTTGACTAATATATTTGAAATTTATTTTGGGTGATTTAGTCAATTATGTAAATCAAAGAAAATCTCTAATTAAATTCAAATTTGACTTGAAAGTGGAGATAGTGAGAAACAATTATTTTTCTATATAAATACTATTATTCTTCTTATTCTTATAATTTGATTCACACTCTTATTTTTAAAAAATATAAACTAATTCAATTAAATAGTTTTAAAAAATACAAAAACAAATTTTTTATATGGAATATAAAACAATATTTTAATAAAAAATATAAAATAACACTCTAATAATCGGATAAAAAGACTGAATTCTCTTACTCTTTCTTACATACCAAACCACCCAATATTAATATATGGTTATGATTTGGTATTGATCTATCTCAATGAGAATTATGGTAAGTTTTTTTGCTCATATTAATTTTAAATTAATTGTGACAAAAAAGAAAATTAATCAGTTATACAAATTTTATTTTCAAACATGAGCCTTTACTAAGATAATAAAGAGATATTATTATTAATTAATAATTTAATAATTTGTCAATTATAAACTAAATAGATTTTCAATTATAAAAAGTTCATCTTACCAGAGTAGTGGAATTTTTACTTGTCATTTGAGAAGGGCTTTGCCTGTGGTGAAAGTTAGTACTATCATAGGTCAAAAAAAAAAAAATTGAACCCTTAAATAAATTATATTTAATTTTATAAGTAATTGTTTAAGCGAGAATTTATATAACTTATTTTTGAAGTTTATTTTAATGAAATAGAAGTGACTTATCACTTGACTTACTCTTTTTAAGTTACATAAACATAAATTAAAATGATTAGCATATAATATTCAGTAAAATTAGTTTATTATTATTTTTAATAAAATTATTGATTAAATTGTACATTTAAAAGACAAACATTTTTTTATATTTATTTATAAAATTTGTTTTATACTTAAATTCTTTAATATTTATATTGAAATGAAATCATTTCATGAAAACATAATAAAATATATATTTTAATTATTTTTAAACTAAATTTATCAATATTATTTTTCTTGATGAATTATTATAAATATTTTATTTAATAATTTTTATTTATAATTATATTTACTTTTATCATTTAATTTTTAATTTATTCCATACATACGAGTGCAAAATCTAATTATTTTCGATTCTTTGAAGGAACATTATCTTAATTCTTAATACATTAGTATAGGCTATAAGATCGGATCATTCCTATTTTTTTTTTTTGCTAGGACCATTCTTAATGTTAAAATATCATTTCAAAAGACAGATTAACATGGAAAATCCATATTTTATAACTCATTGGATTATTAAAAAACTGATTTTGTCACATCCCTAACACTTATCAAACACAGACTATTGGACTATATATTTTGTTTTGGTGACTCACTATTGGACTATATATAAGCTTCGCATTAGTCTACCCAGCCACTCTTACATTGTAACTAGTCCAACTAGTCAGTGTATTATGCTCTGGAATCCTTCCCAAAACCCATGGCCTCTATTTGCATATCTAACTGTGTCAATGATACACATCTTCCCGTTCGGCCAACCTTCTTAAACCTCTACAAGTGGCCAGAATCCGATGTAGAATTTGTGAAGATGGTGAACTCTAACAATCGCTGGGGTCCTGATGTGCTCCCTAGAGGAGTTGATAGCATCTCCAGCAGGCAAATGTACTTGAGGAGCTACAAATTCTCAAGGAAGAAAGAGGGTGTCATTGAGAAGACAATGAAGTGTTTGAGCAGACTAGAGGAAAGTGTGGTTTGCGCCATAAATAAATCAAATCTTAAGGGTAAGTATAAGATTTTTGGGAGGGCCAAGGATGTCACTCATGTTGCCTTCTTGTCAATCTTTCACAGGCTGCTATCGTGCTCTGCTAAGGTCGATGTGGCTCATAATGATTTCTAATTAATCCAATTCCAAACCAACTTCTCCTTTCGTCATTTACTGGTTTTTTGGTATTGGTTTATATATAAGTTTGTAATATCTAGTATCTAGTTCAAATACAGCAATGTGTTGTCACTTGCTTTCAGCGGAGCAGTGTAATATTTCATCTGTTATCTCCTATAATTATGTGTGCGACAAAATAAAAATTATTATAAACCTAGTGTGTTGTGAGTGTGTCTATGAATATGTTTACCATATGTATTCTGTTCATACAAAATTACAAATATATTTCCCCCCTACCTTCCATGATAGGATGTGTCCTCAAATTGAAGTATTACAAGTGGATAAAAGTTGAAAACGATATATAACCAACGGGATCTGTTGATTTATTAATGTGACATTTAGTAGGCTTTGGAATTTCCATTGTACAAGCCGGTCCAGGCACATGGTGACAACTGACAAATAAATAATACATGTAAAAAAATTATTTAATAAATAAATTAAAGAAATATAATACAACAAAATACAAATAGAAAAAATAATAATTACACTTTTTTAAAGAATCGATGCTATTACAATTTTTGTTTAGACATCACTTATGTGTTGAAAATTAATGCTTAACAATGATAGCCGTTGAGGTTATAGGTAATTATCTGAGTCGACACAAAAGACAATGATGACAAGTTCAAGATCTAACTACTTGCACAAAAGATTAGAGGAGGATGTGCAGTTGTCATTGGGTTTCACCATAGTCGTTATCAGATTCATGTGCTGATTATTTGAATTTTCTTATTTGAATTTTCTTTTTAATTGAATGACATTTATGTACAATTAATTAATTAATTACCTCAACAAATTAATATATTAATTATAATTATTATTTATTATCTTCTATAAATCTCTACCAAAATTATTTTTTATGAACAATGAATAATATTACTATTTAAATTCAAATAATTTTAATAATAATATAATTAAAACTTTTAAATTACAAAACTCACCCTTAATGAATGTCATTTATTTATTGTTAAACAATTTATATATAATTAATTAGTTACTTAAACTAATATTTGTTAATTTTTAACTATCTTCTACTAATAAGAATTACATTCAAATAAATAACCTAAATAATAAAATAATAAAAAATTAAATTTGAATCTTCCTCCCTATTGAATCTCATTTATGTACATTTAATTAATTGTCTTAACTAATTAATATATTAATTATTCATTATCTTTTATGAATAATATTATCATTCAAGTAATTTAAATAATAATAATAATATAATTAAAAATGAGATAAAAAATATTCTTAAAACTTTTAAATATGTGTAACTTCAAAATCAATCAATATAATATAATATAATATAGTCTAAAAAATACATAACCTAGAATTCTGTCATGTGTCACTCCTAACTGATAAGACATGCTCTAATTTTCTGTCATATGTCAAATAGTCATCTTATTTGAATGTCATGTTTTTCTATTTTGTTTGGCAATATAGTACTGACATATTTGCATATATGGATGACAAATTCAAACAATAAAAACTTAATAAACTATAATGTTCATGTAAACTCCTTAAAAAAGAAAAAAATTATATTAAAAATTACATAGACAAAAAAAAAACAAAAAATACAAATGGAATGAAATAAAAAAAAATTAAACTAACAGAAAATAAAAACTTATATGAACATTTTTTTTTGTTTTATAAGATTTTATCACATATTTTAGTTTTAAGACTATACTTGCTTAAGATACAAGAATTTTCCTTCTCCATAAGTGTAGTTTCGATTAAGTTATAGATTATTTATCACTTGACTTATTTCTTTTAAGTTATATGAATATAAATTGAATTAATTTATATGTAATTTTTAGTAAAATTAATTTATTAAAATATTTATTTTATAAAATTATTGAATTAAATTATGTATTTAAAAGACAAATTTTTGTTTATATTATAAATTTTTTTAATCATATAAGTTGTTTTATAACATTTCATATTTAAATTTTTAAATATTTATATTGGAGTGAAATTCTTTCATATTTTTATTATATATTTTAAAACTAAACTTATAAATATTTTTTTTGATAAACTATTACATATATTTTATTTAATAAAAATATTTTTATTTAAATTATATTTATTTTTTTATCATTTAAATCTTAATTTATCTGTGCAATACATGAGTCCACAATCTAGTATTTTCGAATGACTTGTTCACAAACTCAATGTAAATGTAACTGAGTCGGGGAAAAGGTAAATTTAAGTGAGGCACTTAAATTCATTTACAACCATATCAACAATTATTGTATCAATTGTAAAGGAAAATTATAGAGAGAGCTACAATTTAGAGTCACGAAAACAATATTTATTTATATATAAAGATAAAATAATTATTTAAAGTGATTATTTAATTTTTTATACTGATTGATTAATTATTTGGTATAAATAAGTTACTTTCCTAGTTTCTTATCCTTTCTCCCACGATTATAGGTAATGTTATTGTTAAGTCATGTCAGTTTCTACTTCTTGAACATGAACTCACAGAGGTATTATGTTGCTACTTGCTAGTGGCCTTAGTAGAGTAGGTGAAAAGGGGTGGCAGAAGATAGTGGGGGGTGGTGGCAGAGGTGGGTGTAAATTGTGCATAAGTGCAAGTCTGACGAAAAGATATTTACTATGCTTTCAAGTCATAGAATTTCTTATTACCCCTGCTTCATTCACTATTTTCATGATGGGGATGGACACCAACTCTGACGCATTACGCAGAAAAATAATCCAAAAGAGAAGATGCCAACATAGCCAACAAAAATACCATTAAGTTTTGGTTTTGTTTTCGGCTAAGGGTGCGTTATAAAATTTAGGAAAAAAGTATAGAGATTATTTTAATTTTGATTTTTTTAAATTATTATTACGAATTTTAAAATTTTTTAAATTAATTTTTAAATTTTAATTAATGTTTTAATAAATTTTTATTTTAATTTAAATTCATTAATTCATTTTATAATATTGCATGATAATATTTTATTTATATTAATATTAATTAATAATTATTTATTAATTTGTTTATTAAAAATTAATTTTAAATATATTTTTTTTATAAAATAAATAAAATATTGTTACATAATATTATTATTAATGAATTAATAAATTTAAATTAAAAAAATTTATTGTGACATTAATTAAAATTTAAATATTAATTAAAAATATTTTAAAATTTATAGTGATAATTTACAAAAAAAAAAAAATTAAAGTTTAAAGAAGTTATATATATCTTTTTTTAAAATTTAAAGGAGGAAAAATTTATAGAAGAACTTTTGACCGAATATACTTTAATGGAGTAAAGTTTTCTTTTTCTCTGTTTAGTATGATTAATAAAAAAGGAGTAATTTTTAACTCCTTAAAATTAAGTGTATTTAGTATATAAGTAAAAATTAAGTTGAAGCAATATATATTTTTTACTTTCAGAAAAAAAAAAAATCCAAAAAAACTAAAAAATAAAATACCAAAATTTTTTTAGGGTTTAAAAATAGAATAGGCAGCCTATCCAGAATATATGATGTAACTTTTTTTTTTTTTACTTATTTTGGCCCAATTTATTTATCAAATAAAAAAACACTCCTTTAAAGAAAATTTTATTTTTAAAGTGAGAAATTAAGATGTATTTACTTTTAATTTAATTTAAAATACATCATAATTTTAACTTGTTAAATTTAATAGTTGATATTCTTTTACTGACTTACTTTATAGATATATTTACTTTAGAAGAGTCTAAATTATCAAATAAGTAAAGTTTAAACTTTTAAAGACCTATTTAACTAAACATGTTTAATTATTTTAAAAGGTCTATTTGTTATACTAAATTGACTTATTTAGTTATTTATTTATATAATTAAAAATGTATAAGATTTACATAGTGTATTAATTATAATTTAGCATAATATATTTATTCCATACATAAATCAATTTTGTTAAAAATTATCTTCATTTGAAGAAAAATTCTAAGCTTCTTCTCTTATTTAAAAGCTTTGATATAATGTAAATCTTTTAAATAAGCTTTAACGTCATGTCGAACTTTTATATTTTAAAATAAAAAATAAATATCAGGCTGAGTCCTAAGAAAATATTTATGATAAGTAAATGATATCAATATTTCGTAAAAAAAAAAAGAAACTTAAAATTATTTAAGCAAAGCTTAATTTATTTAGACCCCCTAATCATGGGTCAAATAAATAAAAAAATAACGCACAGTATTTAACTTTCTTCCGTGGTGACTCTTGGCTTCAATCTCTCAATCTAAAAAATATCGGACGCTACACTTCGGCTGCAATGACGTAGTGCAGGAGAGAAAATGAAAATGCAAGTTCGAAAGAAACTTGAGCTCATAACATATATAAAATCGGAGAACTTTCCCACATTTTTAGATTCAAATATTTCTCTGGCTGGTCAGGTACACCTAAATAGTTGCACAACTTACACTCAATTTTCAAGATAGTCCAATTCAAACCAAACAAGCCAGAGATAACAAGGAGGGCGAGGGCGGGTGTTGTGGTGTACCTTCTTATCTTTTGGTGTATCATACATTCTTGATTTTACTTGTAACAATAGATTTTTTTTTATTTGAGTAGGATTTTTTTTTTACTTATTTTTTTTTTTTTTTTAAGGGAGAGAATGTGACGGATGATGGATCGGATCACATGACGATTCGGAGCTCGACGACGGCACGGACTGAGCGGATCTAGATCTAAAACGACTGGGGGGCATCGCCAACGCGGAACACAGATCTGGCATGGAGTGGCACGGCGGTTCATGCCCTGGGGTGGTCGGCGCAGTTGACGGTGACCGATTCACAGAGAAGCGGCGGTTTGCAAATTTGGGCAATGACGAGTCGCCCGTCTAATTCTAGTGGGTAATTTTTCGATTGGTGATGGGTTTTGGAAGCTTGGAGCTTTGGTCATGGTAGTGGTATGGGGTGGCTTAGAGGTTGAAGTGGGTTTTGGTGATGGAAGATGAAGGTGGATGCTCTTGATTTGGTGATGGAAGATGAAGTGAAGGTGAGGCTTTTGGTAAGGTAGAGAATCTGGAAGGTTGCCGGAAGGTCACCGGATAATTGCCGGCAGTAACCACTGGTGATAGACGTAACAGTGATAAAAAAATTAAAATAAAAAAAAAACAAATTACATGTCATCAATCTTGACTATTGATGTATTTTTCAACACAATCAACGGTCAAAATTAAGAAGATGAACCGACAGGTTGGGAGGGTGTACGTTAAAAAACGCGAACAAGGAGATGCTTTGTTTACCAATTAAGCAAACATGTATCACTAACTCGGTCTGTCTTTACAAAACTATAAAGTGCCTCAATCTTGTGTCTTGGGGCAGAGAACTACTGATCAGGAGACAAACAACAAAAATCATAAAAGAAGAAGAGTACTTTAATGTAATACATAATTTAGATGATAGGATATCCAAGATCATCTCCCCTCAGATTTCACCAACTGTGAGAATACCCTACTCATAGAAACACCTGACAGATCATCCCCACTTGAAGCTTCCAATTGTACAGTAGAAGCACTTGCATCATGGTTGAAATTGTTGACCTGTGGAGAGAGTTCACCAATCCTATTGGTACTGTCTTCTTCAGGATCACCTTGAACAACTGCCTCTTGAAGTTGGAGAGCATACTCCAAATTCCACAAGATATCTCCCATAGAAGGCCTGTCGACACCAAAGTCAGCCAAGCATTTCTCAGCAGTTTCTCCAAACTTCCTAAGAGAATCTGGTCTGATTTTGCCTGCGAGTGTTGGATCTATGATTTGCTCCAATTGCCCTTTTTTCTGCCATTTCATTGCCCATTCTGCCAAGTTTACCCTTTCCCTAGGAAGGGATGGATCTATGACAGGTCTTGCACAAAGAACTTCAAACAAAACTACCCCAAATGAATACACATCTGACTTTTCTGTTAGTTGTTGCCTCCTGAAATACTCAGGATCAAGGTACCCAAAACTTCCTTTGACAGCTGTGCTCACATGTGTCTGATCAATTTCAGGCCCTGTCTTTGATAATCCAAAATCAGCAACTTTAGCCATTAGGTTCTCATCAAGCAGGATATTTGCTGACTTCACATCACGGTGAATAACTGCTTTGGCATAGCCAGTGTGAAGGTAATGAAGTCCTCTAGCAGCTCCAATGCATATCTCAAGTCTCTCCTTCCAACTTACACTCGGGAGGCCTGAACCGTATAGATGACTCTTGAGAGTTCCCTTCTCCATATACTCATATATCAAGATCATTTCATTCTTTTCATCACAATACCCAATCAACGACACCAGATGGCGATGACGGAACTGAGACAGCATTTCAATCTCAGTTCGGAATTCTGCAAGCCCCTGCTGTGACCGTGGATTCCCCCTCTTAACTGCCACTTTAGTGCCGTCACTTAATTCTCCCTTGTATACTTTCCCAAAACCACCTATACCAATAACCCAACTCTCATCAAAATTGTTTGTAGCTTCCTGAACTGCCACAAAAGGGACACGGTACTCAAAGTTTGAATCAGCACTTATTGTTGTGCCATTAGAATATTTACTTCCCATGGTATGGGAAGTTCCATCGTTGATGGATAAAGGAATCCATGTCTTTGACTGCGCTTGTCGTGCCAACCGTCTTCTTTTCCTGCATAGTACAAAGAAAACTCCAGCCAAGACCACTGCACTTAATGCCCCAAGACTCACACCAACTATCATGCCAACATTCTTAGAACTCGAACCAGAAGCAATAGGCACAGCTGCTGTTGCTGCACTGAGACTGCCCATAGAATTGTTCATTTTCATGATCTCCAGCCCATTCAAAATGGCATTAGGGTAGTCCATATTTAGAGTAGAAGGGCCAACACTTATGCGAAGTTTGTTGCTGACAGTCAAGGCTGTAACCAAATCCATATAATGTGGAACACCCAAAACATTATTATTTATTATACTGAGATCAAGATCCTTTGCAGCCAACAAGGAGTCAACATAAACATTGAAGTAGAGTTCATTGAGACCTTTACTTACTACATCACAGAAGTGAAGTCGAACAAAGTGCTGAAATCCAGGTTCCACATCAAACTGCCATGTCACATTGAAAATACTACGGGGATCATTGCTTGAGTTCATCTCTGTGAGAGTACCATAAACAGAAGGTGGAGCAGTATTTGGAGTTGGCCCGCCAGTTACATACTGAACAGCACCGATATTTGAAAAACTAGAGGCAAGGTTAGGTTGTATAAGGAAACTTCGATCTGGAACCCAAGTTCTTTGAAGGGTGTCATTTCCAGAGGAGACAGTTGGACCACCCATGTTAACCCTCCAAACTGTCTCCAGTGCCTGTGTCACCAACCCAGAGAAGGATGCTACTGGATTTAGGGTGGAAGCATCATCAGCAATGAGGTCATCAGGGACAGAAACAACTTCAATGGCATTCACAAAAGCAATGGAATTGTTTGAAGGGATAAAGGTGATCTCAAGGGTGTTTGAGGTCACATTGACTGAGTATTCCTTCATAACAGGATTTTTCTGCACACTGAAGTTACTGAGAAGGACATTGTTTTGGGTGGTAACAGAGAAATTCGCAGCACCCAAATTGTATTTTTCATAAGTAAAAGGGAAGAAATAAAGACGGATCCAATGTCTCCCCTTTTGGTTAATTGGAAAAGTGTACTTTGAGAAGCCAGTGAAGATTCTAGCAGTTTGATAGAGAGGGGAATCATCAGAGGAAGTGATTGATTTTGAGGAGGTATTGGCAAGAATATCTTGTGGGGTGGAAACAAGATTCTTAGACAAATTATCAGATGTGAAATTGCGGTTACCTACTAGAGTAGTTGCAGTTGCTCCACAATCTATAAGGTAATTATCTACTGGAACAAAGGTAGCAGAAAAGCATACCAAGGGCAAGATAGACAAAGCACATACAAAGAAACCAAGTTTTCTCCCATTCATCATTGTGGCATCTATGAATTCAAGGAAGATTGACAGGGGTTGATGTATGTTCTTTTTTCTTTTTTTTTTTTTCTCTTTCAAAATTTTCTCTTTTTGAAGGCTTGGGAATTGGGATTGAAGATCTGTGGTACAAGCAGGAAAAGAAAGTAAGGAGCTTCTACTTATCAAGCACAAAAATCACACAAGTCAAACACAGAGAAATAGAGGAAGAACCAAGAAGAAAGATGGCACCTTTAATACTCTTACAGCTGCAGCAGAACCAGGATGAACCAAGCTAGAGAGCAGAAGACAAATCTGAAGTACCCCTTTTGTTATTTGGAAAGAAAATTTAATACAAATAGTGACTGACAGGAGAAGAACAAACTCATGGTTCGGCAATAATCTAGCTCAGGACAAGCTGGAATGAACTTGATGGTTGTTAGCTATTGACAATTTGACATATTCATAGATTCTTTATTTTTTAAAAAAAATTTAAAAAATAATAAAAAAAGAAGAGAGAGAGAGAGAGAGAGAGAAGGAGAACGGTGGAAACAGGGTCAAAGCAGAAAAGGATGGTCGGAGCAATAATGAAATACCGGCTTAGGGTGCAGCCTGCAGAGGTTGACCTGATTATTGGGTAAAAATATGATGGAGGAACCTCTTCAGTGATGCAAATAAATTAAGAGAGGTAAAGACTAAGGTGAGTAGGTTTAGGTAACTCGCTCAAGAGCAATAAAAAAGGAAGAGTTGTATATTACTATAATTATAATAATAATGATGATGCTATTATTAAGGAGAGGAACAAATGGACGTTGAAAATTTTTTGTTCAAATTCTGCTCTCACTGTGATTTTGAATGAGCCGGAGAAAATGGATGGTAAAGTCGTGCCGGTTGTATCAAGGTATGAATATTAATAGTTAATACCCTCCTGTCGCCAATCGTTGGAAACACATAAAATCGAATCAAGTGTAATCTTAATCGCGTAAAAATGAAGTTTCTCGTACCCCACCAAAATGAAATAAATAAATAGAAGGTTTTGTTATAATTTTAAATAAAAATATAATTATTTAATATTTTGAAAAATAATTTAAAATTTAAATAAATAATAAACCCTATTTTATTTTCTTAATATGTATCTTAACTACATACGTTAACAAAAACTTATAAGAATTTCTTACTCCATCAATTTAATTAATCAAGCTAGGTTTGAAAGTTAATATCACACCAAACATCGTCGAGGCATTTAAGTATATAATTTTAAATTTAATTTTAAAAAATTTAAAATTTATATATATATAAATAATATTATTAAAAATTATTTTTACTTAAATATATGATAATATTTTAAAAATTTATCTCTTACATCTTAAATAAAATATTCAAAAACAAAAAAAAATAATGAGATTATCTTTTTCATAAATAAGTAGAATTTGGATGACAAGCAGAATATACAGGAAATAATGGAATGCGTGTGGGGACTAGGGGAGTTGATATAATGATATCTTTTCATTTTTCTTTTTTGGGTGGGCCTGCAACTGTGTGGTTCCCTCTAGTTGGCAAGTAGGAAGCGTAATGTGGAAACCTAACCCAGTAACCCTAGTTTTCTTTCCTTAAAATATTTGTTTTTAAAACACTCCACGAAAAGTGAAATTCGTTAATACGAAATTGGGCCGCGTCCTAATGCATCTATCATGATTCATGGCGCTTGTTCAGGACAAAACAAATAGAAGCAAGCAAACAAAAATATTATAAGATAGACGTACATAGGTTTTTTTTTTATAAAAAATAATATGATAACATTCATATAATTTTTTCTGATAATATGAGTAATGATACTTAGATTAATTTACACTAATACACTCTTTATATACTTTCATATAAATTATTAAATAATAACACTTTAATGTGTCTAAAATTATATTATTGTTAGCAAATATATATATACTTTATTCTTATTATGATTTTTAAAATAATTTAAATTATACAAATACCTTATATAATTTGTATAAATAATATGTTTTCTGGATAGTGTTATGTTTTAGAGAACAGACATAAATTTTGCACATAAGGACACCTTATTATCAAGCTTATAAAATTTGGACCGACCTGGTTTAATGGGAGAATTGTTAATTCGTCATTTGATCAATCTAATTGAAAATTTTTCTTCCCCCCTATTAAACTCGATGACCCAATTAAAATACGATCGATTTGATTAGTTGAAATTTGATATTTATGATTTTTTAATTAAAGCTGAAATCATAAAAATAATATCATATGAAGAAAGTTATGCAAGTTAATTGTCAAAATTAATAAAATCGCATGATTTTTTTTTCATACATTAAAAGTTTAAACACATTAATTATCAAAATAAGATTAAAGAGGTTATTTATTAAAGGAGCAAAACTAAAGGCAGTGGCTTGCATTTCATTTTCTTTTCAATGAAATGGGGTAGTGGTAAAGGGGAAAAAATAAATAGAGATTGATCAAAGAACTAGTGAGTATATTTAAAACTAAAAAAGGTGGATACGTGTAATAATTAGTTAAAAGAAAAATTGAGCTTAAAATTTAAATAAAAAGAAGTTGAAAATGATTAATGTTATTTTTTAAAGAAAAGTACAATAACATATTAGGATACTCTCAAACAAATATATTTTAATTTAATATATACAGGTAAATGAGTGTTAAAAATACATTGTTTATTGTATTTTTTTAATATTTTTTTATTGAGTCATATTATATTAAAATATACATTCAAATTTGATTATATATTAATTGAATCGATTGCAAGTTAATCAAAATTAAGTATGTATTTTAATGTATGATGTGATCAAATAAAAAAATATATTAAAAAAATGATGATAAAAAATGTATTCTTAATATTCTTCTATATAGATAAACATATATAGGTGGATTGAAAGTGATAGATGAGTTAGAAGAATTTTTAGTCCATACCACATCATTTTCTCATTTTTCTTCCACCAACTGGGATATATATAAGGAATCGAAAATGATGTACCCACTTATAAAATTACATTTTTGTTATTAATCAAAGTTTAATGTGTTTGATGTAAAGGTAACATAAAATTAAAAAATTTAAATTTTTAACATTCCATTCTCTCCTACTAAAACTTTCAAATAATAAAGTGATTTTTTTTTTCATTTCAACATTACATATCCAAACAATTGTAAAAAAACTTTATTCTATCTATTTAATTTCATTTATTTCATTCTATTCTATACTATTACATTCCATTCATGGTTAAATATCCACATATACCGTTAAAGATTATAAAAAGTCAGATTTGGCATTTGTCCACGTTGACTCTAACATATTTCGTTATCTTTGGCGGTAACGTATCACCGTCATTTTATTCATTGAAATGATTTTTTTTAAAAAAAAACAGAGGGTTTTAGTACTCACCAGTCACCACCATGTTGTACACGGGATCATGGAAGCAGAAAAGAGTGACCAACGACGTTTGAAAGTTTTGAAACTTCCATGTTCATGATGAATTTTTCAGCAGTCTACTACGTGCATGCCATTTGCAAGATGAGATCTCACGAGAATGCAGAAAATAAAAACCACTTGGATTTCGGGGTCAACGAGGAAGATGGGTGAATGATTTAAAGCAATGGCGTTAGAAAGATAGGAAAAAACATTGAGGTGAATGGCATATAAGTGACAAATGCCATTTCTAATAGCTATGCCATTTGTCACTTAAGAGACATATTCTTTGTTGGGTTGAAGAGAATGACAATTGAGGAAAACATTGTTTAGGTTTTCAAAGATAATCAACTCCTTCAATCTCATGGGGTGAAAATGCAACAAAAAAAATGATGACTTCAAGGTTGTACTCCAGATTATAGATACACTCACGGAAAATGACGAATTAGTAATGAATTTTACAATACACCTCACAACATAAAATTAATAATAAAAATAAAATAAAATTATAAATGTTATGATTTTAGTGATAATACATGATAAAAAAAATTATATAACATAAAAATAGGAAATATAATTTAATTCACTCAAAAATAATTAATTGTGATGCGTACAAATTGATCGAATACTATTTGACAATAATAAAAAAAATAATTCACTCAAATTAGTATTATTATAGTTTGTATGAAGTCATAAATTTATGTTGCATTACTACTATTGTATTAAAAAGAAAAAAAAACTAGTAGCATACTAATATATAAGAAAAAGAATGTTAATAATACATTATTTTTTATTTTTTTCAACATTAGTTTTATTATTCATACATTTGAATTGATTATTAAAAGAGAAATACTAACAATATATATTTTCATACTAATAATAAAATAAATATTAAAATGAATATCTAAAAGAATATGTTGTTAATATTTCTTATATAAAAATATATAAAATTCTTTTAAAGTGAATTTATTTTTTTAAAATAAAAAAATAAAAATATATATTATTAAATTTAAATGAGTTAAGATTATGATATAATTTAAATTAAATTAAAAATAAATAAATTCTTAATAAATTATAAATGAGTTTTTTCCATATAAGAATGTAAAATTCAAGGTTCAAGCCACTAATTAAAAAATCAGATAACACCGTATCTCCTAATCAGATTTGCGTGACGCACGCATATAGCCATCACCTGCTCATTGGACCCGCTGATGCGTACTCTCATGAAAATTTCAAAATTGACTTATTACGTGATAGCTGCAGACGTGTTGATCTTGCCTCTAATATATTATTATATTTTTTATGATATTAAAAATATAATTAAAATAAAAAAAGTCATAAATATTGAATATTATAAATGAAAAACGTTATCTTATTATTATAGATATACTTAAGAATTTTTTTTCTAGTTTTTATACAAAAGAAAAGAAAAAGAAAGAACTTTACACACCGCAGCACAATATAAGGCCAGCCATATCAAAGCCGATAAGGAGGCATAAGCCCGAAAGAGAAGGTTTTTTTTTTCATAAGAAGTATATCAATGTCACACCAAAAATACTTTCCGCACCGTTTATCTAGTGACTTGGAATATTTTACATCTTAGAATCTCACCCTGTCATTGAACGTTAATGAACAACTCCTTTACATGTTTATTTAATTAATGTGGATTATTATAACCTCCTCACGTTTTCGCAATTGAAGAAAGATGCGACGAAGATTTTTAAGGAGGCAAAAATTAAAGACAATCATACTCGTATTAATTATCTTTATGTGATGTGTTTTGAACAATCATAAGTGCGTATTAACCGTATATTTTTAAGCGTAGGCATTGAGCTATAATGAATTATGAATTATAATATTTTTTATTAGTTGCGCTATTCGTTCATCCAAAAGACTTTAATTTTTGTCCATCGTATGTCACGTGTCATCATTTGAAATTTGAAACATGAAACTGTTTACGTTAAGAATAAGTGGTTAATACGTTAGAAATAAGTAGTTAATCAATATAAGTTTCTGATTAATACATTCGAAATAAGTGGTTAATCTATATCAGTTTTTGGTGAATCTGAGAAAGAGTTTTCAATAATGAATAAGTGGTTAATACGTTATGAATAAGTGGTTAATCAGTATAAGTTTTTGGTGAATCTCATTAATTGGTGAATCTAAATTAACTGGTTAATACATTCAAAATAAGTGGTTAATCTATATCGATTTTTGGTGAATCTGAGAAAGAGTTCCCAATAATGAATAAGTGGTTAATACGTTAGGAATAAGTGGTTAATCAATATAGGTTTCTGATAAATATAAGAAAGAGATATCAATAATGAGTAAGTGATTAATACGTTAGGAATAAGTGGTTACTCAGTAACAGTTTCTGGTTAATACATTCGAAATAAGTGGTTAATCTATATCAGTTTCTGGTGAATCTGATAAAGAGTTTCTAATAATGAATAAGTGATTAATACGTTAGGAATAAGTGGTTAATCAGTATAGGTTTCTGGTAAATTCAAGAAAGAGTTCTTAATAATGAATAAGTGGTTAATACATTAGGAATAAGTGGTTAATACATTAGGAATAAGTGGTTAATCAGTATTAGTTTCCAGTGAATCCAAGAAGCGGGAAATGAGAAGCGAGAAATTAAATAGTTAATACGTTAGGAATAAGTGGTTAATAAATATCAGTTTCTGATGAATCCAAGAAGCGGGAAATGAGAAGCTTGAAATGAAAATATTGACATACGAAAAAGTCAATAAACATATATACGGAAGCATACGATGGAAGAAAGTTGAAGTATTTAATTGGACGAGAAACATTTTTTATTTTTTATTAGATGAAACTATTGACTTTTTGCAATTATCTATTTATATTTTCTATTAATTATTTTAAATTGTAATTACCAATGTTTGTCTCTAATAAAAAAAGAATTGAACTAAAGACAACTTAAAAGTCTGGTTTGGGTCGTGTTGGAATTGGCGCTAAAATAACTCCATTATGCCAGCAGTTTCTTATCGGCTGGTATTGTGTTTTACACGCTTTTTTATCAAATTATTATTAGTAATAAAATTATTTATTATAATATTATTTTTTAAAATTATTTATCAAAATATTATTTTTTAAAATTATATATCAAATTATTATTATTTTTATCTAATATAATATTTTTTAATAATTTTTGATTCACGTAAAATGCTTAAAACAGGGTGATTTTTTTATAAAGAATACGCCAGCATAATTGATGCAACAAAGACAAAAACACCATTTTGCTTGACGCAACAAGACTATATATTCTTTTTCCTATGCTACATCCGTGTCATTATCATCATTTTCTTAATTATCGATCTCTCTCTACAAATTTTCTCTCTCTAAACTCTATCAACTCTAAATCACTTAAATCATTTGGCAGTTGCTGTTAGAAGTGATATATAGATCTCTTGTTTGATCATATTCAGATATTATTCCTTATATGTAAGTATTTATTATAATATTTGAATTTTTTTGTGTTTATGATTTGTTGGTTGTTGTTTTTATTATATTAATGTTAATTATATATTTATGTTATTTTATATGTATTTAGAGGTTTTACAATTTTTTTGCTTGACTGATTAGTAATGTGATTAATAAGATACATAATGTGAATTGTATTAATTATTTGTAGGTAAAATAATAGTATGCATTTTTTTAAGTACTTGACATATTTTAATTAACTAAATGTAGTTTAATTCAAATTAGTAAGACTTAGGAAATTAGTATGCACTTCATTACTCCCATATAATTTGATTCTTATATTACTTTTAATTGTGCCTTATTTTCTATCATCGATAACAAATATTATATATTATTTTTCATATTATCACACTAATTGTTGTTGTTGTTTGGCTTACAATGACAAATGGCATTCCGTGTAAACCTAGGCCCAGAGGACGACTCGATTTTGGAGTTGCAGGAACATCCTGTTTCTCAGCATGTATGGCAAGGACATGAGGATCGGCATTTGCGTGTTAGACGTGCTCAGAAAACAAAACATATGGACCCCCTATGCTGATTCTTCAATATTTGCAGCAGGCTACTTATTGGGGGTTGCCCATATGGGCTATTGTAACATTAATCACTTCTTGATTACTGCGTTGGTTGAGAGATGGCATCTAGAGACATATACATTTCACATGCCTACCGAAAAGTGCACCATAATATTGAAGGATATCGGTATCATATCATGTCTTCCTATTGACGATGTTGTTGTTACTGGCCTTGCCCATCAGATTGATTGGCTCGATCTATGTGATCAGTTGTTAGGGATTGTTGAGACTTTGTCGCTCATATCTAATGCACGCATTAATATGACACATTTGTGGCAGCCAATTGTTACAGTGGTCACAAATGATGATGATGATGATGAGTATGTGCAACAGCATGCACGACATTACATACTTAGGTTTCTTGGGGATTTCTTATGCCCTGATCATTCTGGTAAGTCTGTGCACTTGATGTTCCTTCCGTTGTTGGAGGACTTTGTTGTTGTCGTGACATACAATTGATGGTTTGCAGTTTTGGCGTACTTGTATAGAGAGCTTTGCAAAGTTACGAATTACAGGGCACGCGAGATCGGAGGGGATTGCATCTTATTGCAGTATTGGGCATTGTACAAATTCCTCCGGCTTGCCCCTACACTGCTGACCATGTTGAACCCGATGCGTTCTATGGTGCTAATCATGGTCAATTACGTCCATTAGGATCACAATAAGTTTCTTTTTATATCATTTTTTTATATTACTTTGCTCTATTTCTCACTTACATTCATAATACTTTGACTTATAAATAAGTGGTGCAAGCATAAGGTTTTGAGTGATACTGTGACCGACGTACTTGAATATTATCTTCGATTCTTGGATTAGCTAAAGAATGATGAGAAATGTATTATTTTACATTAATTTGAATTAATTACTTATGTATATGACTTCTTAATTCTGTGTACATATTATTTTGCAGATTATATGGCAACCATACATAGATGAAAAGGTGACATAACTTCTATCTTTTTGTGTAGCTGGTAGGGACATAATACTAGCAATGGTCCCTCTCATAAGTTTTCACATTGTTGAATGGCACTAACCAGACGAAGTGATGCGTCAGTTTGGTCTTGACCAGCCTATACCATGAAGACCGCACCAGCATGATAGTTTGTTTTGTTCAGTTTCAATGTCACCACGTATAATAGACTACAATACCTTTTGTTCAGTTCTTTTCAAGTGACTGATTACGACTAATCGGATCCAATAACACAACTGTGTAACTTAGTTTCGGCATGAAAATTAGACTTCAAAAACTTGTGTCAA
Source organism: Ormosia emarginata (assembly GCA_029884605.1). NCBI lineage: Eukaryota > Viridiplantae > Streptophyta > Magnoliopsida > Fabales > Fabaceae > Ormosia > Ormosia emarginata. The sequence goes on from JAQQTP010000085.1 coordinate 18,542,029, forward strand.
GGGAAAATTTCATGGAGTTTCTCATGTACTTCTATATTTTTTTTAAAGATATCAGTAACTTTGAGTTATATTCAAATAATAATTCATTATCTAAAATGATTTATCAAATGAATTTTCAATGTCAAATAATAAATTTTTATTTTAATTATCTTTAATTTAATATTTTTAAAATTTTTAAGATTTATAAACATACATCTATATAAGTTGTGCAACTAATTACTCACTTAATAGAGATATTACTGAGATTTGACAATTAATAACATGAATGTGGGACAAACATTTTTTGTTCATCTTCAAATCATTCTTTTCAAGTGGTAGTACACTGATTACTCTTACCATTAAAAATATTTATTACAAATGGACAAATAAAAATTGTCACTTAAATATGCTATCGATACCCTTTATAAAATATGAATATTGAAGAAAGTCCCTAATTTTATATCCTTAATGAGAATTTATCTCACACCAAAAATCAATAGTAACATGTAAATAAAGACAATAATGAAAATTGATATAAAATCATAAAGATAAAGATGATTGTCAAAGTTTAATTTTATGAATTGATTTAGTTTAAATATTATTCTGAAGTGGATTCAGAGGGATACTTGAGATAGACACATTATGGTGGACTCTTCCTTGATCAGTTGCAGGCGAGCGCATTGAACCAGGGGGGTGGGTACCTGCAAAGGGACTCCAACGCTCAAGTTAGGTAGTGCACTAGTAGGGTTTATGCAGTTAGATAGTAGATATCTGATTAGGTTGACTTAGTCTGGTATATATAGAGCGTGATAGGAATCATAATGAGATCAATGTTGAATGCAGGTATTTAGGATTAGTATCCTGTTAAGGATTGTCTTCCGTTTATCATTGGAGAGCATCTCTATAATGTAAGAACATAGACATGATGATTATCCACTGTTAGAGGCAATTATGGATCCTATAATCTCGTAAGATCATGATTGGCAGTTATGCGTATCTGCGCAAATCCAACAATCATTATTGTAACGCCCATTTTCGGAGAGGGACAATCACACCAAACACGAACGAAAGATTCAAATTAAATACTAAGACCTGGTTATATACATATAGACAGTAACTTGCTCATTCATAAAACATATAGTCAATTGGCAATTCTCTTTTAATTATACATATATTTTTTTTTTGTAACGAAAAACATAAATTTAGCAGAAATAAATAACAAGAAGAACATTACATACAACCATCTAGAATATATTTAAATCATATGTACTTATATACATCAAAGATCTTGAAAAACATAAATAAGAGTTCTACATGCCCAAAAAGGTGTTACATACATAAGTCCTCCAAAAAGTATAAAACATCAGACCCCTAAAAAGCTACACACCACATGCCAAAGTTCCACAACTATGAGAGAGGACCCTTCGATGGGTCTTCCTCCAACTCCTCGGAAGATAAGACTACTAGAGGAAGCACTCTCTGACGGACAGGAGTCCGTGCAGAGGACACCTCACTGTCCTCACGAGGGGTATAGTTTAGGACACCCCAAAGCTCCCTGACTGGCATGAAAAACTCCAAGTGTATAGTAGTGTCCAAAGAAAAGAAGGGAACATCATCCCTAGTCCTACGGATAATTATAGAAACATCTCCATCATATCTGATGCGCTTCGAGTTCCAGTCAATCTTCCAAGCATCTGATCCGTCATGAAACAAAACACTTACATAACCCAAAAAGCTTCGACCTGATGCCATCTTGAAACAGAAAACTAATTTGACCAAAATTCAGGAAACACAGGCTCTTCCACGCCTCGGTCTTTACATAAGTACATATATATATATACAGAATAATAAAGTAAAGAGGTGAGATATCTAACATCATTACTAATATGGCAGTAAAGAAACGTAAATGACGCATAACGCCAAACAGTACAGTACAACAGTAAGCAATATCAAGATCAAATAATACATAGTTTTAATAATCCAAACAATCATAATATCAATAAAAGAAACAGTCACATAATCATATAATTAGATGCCAGGTAAATATAATGACTGACTATGCACATGTATAAGGTACCAAAACCCTACTCTATGGAGCTAAACACAACAATAGAGAGAATGATTAAGGAGACATGTCTGTATCTCATCGACCTCAAATCAAGTGCTTCAATATCAAAAAATTGCGCAACATGGCTCATACAAGACATTCTTCACAAAATCGCGATATAGGACGGTGTCTCAGTCTGGATCGTCGTTGCGTTTGTATCGGTCTGTCTCACGATACAGATGAGCAACCAACTGCCATTGCGAGATACCCACACCCCGACGCCCCCAAGGTCAATGAGTGACCTACATTGTCTATTCATACCCGCACTTAGGTGTGATTCATCTCCTAAGCATACAACTTTACAATAAAGTCTACTGGACTTTCACAATATATGATGACTTAATGCATATTCATGTATATTCAACAATAATATACTTTTCCATAGTCACACCACAATTGGCTAATTTAATTACCAACAAATCCTTGGTCCCACTCATGGACCCACAACAACACATTATCTGATTCTCAATTGTGAAAAGATACCTGATAACTCTTAGAAATAAGAGTTATTACCATTCTTTTTACTTAATCATTATTCTTGTTTTGATCAATTTTTGGAGAAGAACTTCAAGTTTTGTTTGATTTAGTAAATATCTTTGTTAATCCGAGTAATTGTGAAATGCTGTAAATTCTGATCTATTATTGCTGAGGGTTTGATTTATTTCTGAGCAGGTTATAAAGGTGTAATTGCTGAAGGTGTTGCTTTGGGATGCTTTGGAATGCTGCAGCTTTGGGGGAACGAGTCACTATAAGATAAAATCATTCCTAGCTCAGCTTTTGCCCACTAGAAGACAAAATACCTGTTGTGCTGTGCTTAAAAGGAAGAAAGAGAATACAATGCAGCAGCTGTGTGTACTTGGGAATTGGGCCAAGGAATATTTTAGTATTTGAATTTGTAAAAGCCCAAAAAGTGAGGCATGAGAGAGAGTGTAACCCTATTTTGGGAGCTAGTACAAATAGTGAGTGTGACCTTGCCTTTAAGAGGAGAGCTTTTTGGTACTGTGCAGAGCCGTCAGCTCCTGATTTTGTCTGTAATTCCAATTTTTACGCATTATGTCTTATTTTTCCATTTTCTTTGATTACCTTGTTTCCAAGCTCATTATGAGCTAAGTTTTCTTAGTTAGGATTTTATGAATTTGTAATTGTACTGAAGGGTAATCCAATGTTATGGATGTTATTCATTTTCTTCTTTTCTGCTTAAATGTTTAATTTCGGTTTAGCTTGATCAACTAATCTGAAATATCAACTAATTTCGTTTGGAAAAACCAAGTTAGTGGACTTGATTAGAAGATAGAGATAAAACAGTTAATTGGAAAATTAATTGTGTTGAATGAGCTAGGAATAGCCTTCAAGTCTTTAAGTAGTTGGACGTGCTTTCTCGATAAGTGAGGGAAATTAATTGAACTTAGGAATAAGAAGCTTTTAATGAACTCGTTTTTAATCTTTGGAAAGCAAATTTCATTTCCTGGACTAAATGCTGTAGCATCCTGAAGCATACGTTACCCTGAAGTAAAGAATTACAAAGGATTAAAATCCTAAGCTGTTCCCATTTTCGATTTAGAACACTTCATTTATTGCTTTCATTAATTTCTTGCATTTATTATTTTCTCGCTTTGATATCTCATTTCTCCATTTACTTTACATGTTTAAAAATTTCTCTTTAATTTCTTGCATTTAAATAGAAGAAGTTAACTCTAGAATTGGTATTTAATACAATTTAAATCCTCGTGGGAACGATCTTGACTTACACTTTATTACTTGTTGATTTGTGTACACTTGCACATCTTAAAAATATAAGACAAGTTTTTGGCGCATTCTCAGGATTGACAATGGTGTTGAATATTTAAATTCTTTTGTTAATTTAATTTATTTTGTTACTTCTAAAAGTTTGGTGTCTTGTGTTCAAGAACAGTCGTATTGCAATCTGTATGCAGTAGGGTGAACCTGAATTTCAAATTGACTTGGAGATAGAGAAAACAAACTAAGAGGATAAGGAAGAGAACCAAAGAACAACGTGCTCAAATCCAACATTCTGAGTTAGGCCTCATGGCTGATCTTTTCTTAAATGATGAGGAGCAACCCAGTATGATCGACAGAGTAAATGACAGAGAAAGGTCTATCAGGGATTATGCGTCTTTGATCCCCAAACGATGAATCTTGGGATAGTGAGGCCGAGAAATAACTACCCAAACAGTTTGAATTCAAGCCTATGATGTTTCAAATGCTTCAAACGGTTGGGCAATTCAGTGGTGCTCCTACTGAAGATCCTCACTTGCATTTAAGGCAATTTCTTGAAGTGGCTAGCAATTTTAAAATCCCTGGAGTAAGTGATGATGCATTCAAATTGAGACTCTTTCCTTATTCATTGAGAGACAGAGCAAAGACTTGGTTGAACTCTTTGGAACCCAATTCAATTACTACTTGGAATGAACTGGTGAAAGGTTCCTGACAAAATATTTTCCTCCCACTAAAAATGCCGAATGAGGAATGATATTACTTCCTTCTTGCGAGAATGAAGATGAATCACCGTATGAAGCTTGGGAAAGGTTTAAAGATCTGTTAAGAAGGTGCCCTCATCATGGCATTCTGTGTGCATTCAAATGGAAACATTTTACAATGGATTATTACCACCTTCAAGGTTAATGTTGGATGCCTCTTCGGAGGAGCTCTTTTGAATAAGTCTTATAATGAAGCTTATGAGTTAATTGAGGGCATAGCCGCCAATAGTTATCATGGCCAACCAGCAGAGCAAATTCTTCTAAAGGTAGGGCTGGTGTTTATGAAGTAAAGGAGATGATCATGTTGTGTCCTCGACTTGGCACGCCATTACCAACATCTTTGAAAAACTTAATCGCGGCTAACACTAGTAAGGAACCTGTCATGGTTGAACCTACTATGGCTCCAAGAAATTCAAGTAGCTTGTGTTTTCGTGGAGGAAGGCATCTGTTTGAAGAATGCCCTGACAATCCAGTGTCAGTTAATTATGTGAGAAATAGAGGGAATAATTCTTTTTCCAATACTTATAATCCTGGCTGGAAGCAACATCCTAATTTCAGCTACATTAATCACTCCAACACTCTGAATCCTCCTTCTGGTTATGCATCTCCACATTACCTACAACAACAAAACATTCAGCAGTAGAACCATGCTCCTGCAAAGGAGCCATCATTGGAGGCTATGTTGAAAGCTTTTATGGCTGAAACTAAAACTCAAATCCAGAATCAAGGAGCTGCTGTAAGGAACTTGGAGAACCAAGTAGGTCAGTTGGCCACTGCATTAGCTAGCAGACCTGTTGGTACTTTGCCTGCTTCCACAGAGTCTCCATCATCTTCAGATGATAAAGGGAAGGAACACGTCAAAGCTGTAACCCTGAGGAGTGGTAAAGTGCTACAGGATGCTACAGCATCTAACCAGCAGAGAACAAAGGTAATCGAACCGGTAAAGCGAGGAACCTAAACATGATTAGTTCCACGCTCGAAGATACTGAGAGCAAGTCATTCCTAAGTGGATCTGAACCCAAGATTGTTCCAGAGAGACCACCTCCTCCATTTCCACGAGAGGTTGAAGAAGGCAGCTCAAGAGAAGCAATTTAATAAGTTTTCGGATATTCGGAAGCAAGCGCATATTAATATACCTTTAGTTGAAGCTCTACGGACGGATGCCCAACTACACCAAATTTATGAAGGATGTTCTTACTAAAAGGAAGAGATTAGGAGAATTCGAAACAAAGTTGGCAATGACAAAGAGAAAACCTGCCAATGCTACGAACAAGGTTCCTCGAAAATGAAGGACCCAGGCAGTTTCACTATCCCCTGTTCTATAGGAAATACTTATTGTGGAAAAGCCCTATGTGACCTTGGAGCAAGTATTAATCTGATGCCTATGTCCATTTTCAAGCAACTGAACATTGGTGAAGCCAGGCCCACTGCTGTGACTTTGCAACTTGGCTGATAGGTCTTATTGCTTATCCAGAAGGAAAGATCGAGGATGTTCTAATCAAAGTGGATGGTTTGTATTTCCAAAGTGGATTTCATTATTCTGGATTTTGAGGCTGACAAGGAAATTCCAATTATCCTCGGAAGACCCTTCTTGGCAACTGGAAGAACATTGATAGATGTGCAGAAAGGAGAGCTTACTATGAGGGTGAATGATCAGCAAGTAACTTTCAATGTTTTTAATGCATTACAATATCCTGATGAAGATATGGAAAGTTGTTCTGTCATTACTGATATTAACGCTCTGGTGCAAGAGCAATTGATAGCATCAGGCCGAGACTTGGAGCATGAGTCTGAATTAAATAAAGAACCTGATTTTGCAGATGAACATGTAAAGCAGCCAGTTGAAGGGAATTTGACATACAGATCTTGGATTAGAAAATATGAATCCTTAGACATATCTGTAGACACTTTCACAGAGAATGTTCCCTCTGTTGAAAGACCTCCCATCCTTGAATTGAAGCAATTACTTTCTCATCTGAAGTATGTTTATCTTGGAGAAAAGGAAACTCTTCCTATCATCATCTCTTCCTTCTTAACTTCTAAGCAAGAAAGTAGTCTTATTTCACTTTTGAGGAAGCACAAAAAGGCTATTGGATGGCAAATGACAGACATTAAAGGAATCAGTCCTAGTCTTTGTATGCACGAGAATTGTTAGAGAAAGATACTAAGAAAAGTATTGAAGGCCGAGAGAAGATTGAACCCAATTATGAAAGAGGTGGTAAAAAGGGAGATCATTAAATGGCTTGATGCAGGAATCATTTACCCCATTTCAGATAGTATGTGGGTAAGTCCAAAAGTGCGGTGCGTTCCAAAGAAAGGAGGAGTTCTTGTAGTGAAAAATGAGAAGAATGAGTGATTCCCACAAGAACAGCATGAGGTTGGAGGATATGCATGGATTATAGAAAGTTGAACAAGGCCACAAGGAAGAACCATTTTCCACTACCTTTCCTTGATCGGATGCTTGACGGGTTGTATGCGGAAGAGAGTTTTATTGTTTTCTATATGGCTATTCGGTTATAATCGGATAGCGTAGCACCGAAGATCGCCAGAAGACTACGTTCACTTGTCCTTATGGTACATTTGCTTTCGGACGAATGCCTTTTGGGCTCAGTAACGCTCCAAAGAACCTTCAGAGGTGCATGATGGCCATTTTCTCGACTTTATTGAGAAAACTATGGAAATCTTCATGGATGATTTCTCAGTTTTTGGAGATTCATTCATAGGATGCTTGGACAACTTAGAAAAGGTGCTGGATAGATGTGAAGAAACCAATCTAGTGCTAAATTGGGAGAAGTGCCATTTCATGGTTAAGGAAGGTATTGTGCTAGGCCATAAGGTGTCAAGAAAAGGCTTAGAGGTGGACAAAGCTAAGGTTGAAGTGATTGAAAAACTCCCTCCACCCAATTCTGTTAAAGGCATCAGAAGTTTTCTAGGACACGCAGGGTTTTATAGAAGGTTCATCAAGGACTTTTCTAAAATATCCAAGCCACTTTGCAAGCTGCTAGAGCATGATAGTACATTTCATTTCACAGAGGAATGTTTATCAGCTTTTGAAACCCTGAAGAAGGCCCTGATCACTGCTCCTGTGATAGTAGCTCCAGATTGGGAGAAGCCATTTGAACTAATGTGTGACGCAAGTGAATTTGCAGTGGGAGCTGTGCTAGGTCAGAGGCATAATAAGATATTCCATACTATCTATTATGCTAGCAAGACTCTCGTTGATGCTCAGATTAACTACACCACTACAGAAAAAGAATTGTTAGCAGTTGTATTTGCATTTGACAAGTTCCGAGCATATCTGGTGGGAGCTAAAGTAGTGGTGTACACTGATCATGCAGCCATCAAGTATCTCATTGACAAGAAAGATGCAAAACCAAGACTTATCAGATGGGTGCTTTTGCTTCAAGAATTTGATTTGGAGATCAGAGATAAGAAGGGAATTGAAAATCAGGTAGCTGATCATCTGTCCAGAATTATTGAGAAAGGAGAATCCAAGCTTCAAGAAGAAATCAAAGAAAATTTTCCTGATGAACATCTTTTACTGATTGAAAATGCTGCAGCACCTTGGTACGCAGACATAGTGAATTTCCTGGTCAGTGGGATAATTCCAGTGGATATGAACTTTCAACAGAAAAGGAGGTTCATGCATCAGGTTAAACACTTCTCTCTTGGGATGAACCTTTTCTGTATAAAAGATGTCAAGACCAGATCATGAGAAGATGTGTTGCTGAGGAGGAAGTGCAAGCTATCCTTAATGATTGCCATGCTGCTCCTTATGGTGGTCACTTTGGAGGAAGAAGGACAGCTGCAAAAGTCTTACAATCAGGATACTTTTGGCCCACTTTGTTCAGAGATGCTCATGAGTTTGCCAAGTTTTGTGATAGATGCCAGAGGGTAGGGAACATTTCTAACAGACAAGAACTGTCACTCAACACCATTTTGGAGATTGAGTTGTTTGATGTATGGGGAATAGATTTTATGGGACCATTCCCTATATCTTATGGAAATGCCTACATCTTAGTTGCAGTAGACTATGTTTCTAAATGGGTAGAAGCAGTAGCATTGCCTTCCAATGATGCCAGGGTAGTTACCAAATTTTTGCACAAGAACATATTCACCAGATTTGGCACTCCTCGGGCTATAATCAGTGATGAAGGGACACATTTCTGTAACAAGCTGTTTGCTAATTTGCTTGCAAAATATGAAGTGAAACATAAAGTGACTACTGCCTACCATCCTCAAACCAGTGGGCAAGCTGAAGTGTCCAACAGAGAGATCAAAAGAATCCTTGAAAAAATGGTGAATCCTTCTAGGAAGGATTGGTCTGTGCACTTAGATGATGCTCTATGGGCCTACAGAACAACATTCAAGACTCTCATTGACATGTCTCCTTACAGATTGGTTTATGGCAAGGCTTGTCATTTACCAATAGAGCTGAAACACAAGGTATTCGGGCTATTAAGAAGTTGAATTTTGATGCACAAGCAAACGGTGAAGCACGGTTACTACAAATTTGAATGAGCTTGAAGAGTTCGTGCTCGTTGCCTATGAAAATGCTGAAATCTATAAGAGCAAGATAAAGGCATAGCATGATCAGAAAATCCAACCCAGGGAGTTAGTTGAAGGAATGCACGTGCTCTTGTTTAATTCCAGATTAAAATTGTTCCCTGGGAAATTGAAATCAAGGTGGTCTGGACCATTTAAATTGGTCAAAATACACCCTCATGGAGCTGTGGATTTGCTGGAGGAAAGTTCTGGAAGAGAGTTCAAGGTGAATGGACAAAGAGTGAAGCCATATTGGGGTGAGCAGTGGGCAAGAATGAGAGTCACCACTCATCTTTCAGATCCTTAATCAACAGTGTGAAGTCTGGCTGAAGACATAAAACCAAGCGCTACTGGGAGGCAGCCCAGCTTTATATCCTTTACTTTATCTTTTAAATTTCAGTTTAAATAATAGTTATTTTCAATAATATATATATATATATATATATATATATATATATATATATATATATATATATATATATATATATATATATATAAAATGTTAATGAAAGAATAGTGTTTTGTTGTCCATGTGATTTATGAAGACAAGTTTTACCTTTCGCATGTAAAATACATTAATATATATATATATATATATATAAAATGTTAATGAAAGAATAGTGTTTGCTGTCCATGTGATTCTGATGAAGACAAGTTTTACCTTCTGCATGTAAAATACATTAATACCTTGATTTAATCCTTTCTCACCACAATCCCTAGCTCAAAATGGACTTAGAAGAAGGACTTCTTTCAAAAGTCACCAATCAATTGGAGGAATTGGGTTACAAAGACCCTTGTCCAAGGAAGAGAGGGTGAGGTCTGAATTAGATTTCAACCTAAGTTTGGGGGTGAGTGAGAATGAATGTAGTGTTGTAGCACTTTACAGCATCAATCCTGTGAGTTTTTTGAGCTTCAACAGATTTTGTTCATCATGCATCCATTTCATGTGTTTTCTCTGCAGAACTTGACTTATTTCTGTGATTGATTGCATATTTCACTGTTGCACACAAATTGACTTGAGGCACTGTTCTTGTTTTAAATACTGAGACTTAAATGGCCAACCCTCAAGTATTACCCTTTGCGAACCCCTTTGAGCCTAAGACTTTCTTGTCGGTGATAAGCCACATTACAAGCTCAAACTCCCTGAAAAACAATGCACTACCCTGTTTAGGTGGAGTTTAGGACTGTGTCAAAGAGTTACCTAATTATAAGTCCTGACCACAATGGTTGAGGACAACCAGCAGTATAAGTTTGGGGGTGGGGTGCCTACGCAATAAAAAGGGAGGAATGAGCAAATTATCAAAGGATTTTCTATTTCTTCAGTTATTCAAAAAAAAAAAAAAGAAGAGAAGAAAAGGAATTTCTCCCTTGTTACCATAAGTATGGTTAAAAAACAAAAAAAAAAATTTCTAAGTTTAGGGGTAGGTAATTTTTGACAAAAATCTTGAACTCCACCTAAGTTAGCTACTTCCCAAAAATTCCACACCCGAACCTTAGCCTCATTACAGCCCATTAAGGTCCTCTTGCTGTGTGAAAATTGTGTATGTGCTTTTGATTGATAGAAATTTGTCAAGCATATGAGAGAGTTGCATGTGAATGATGATTGAGTGAAACATCAACACAGAACATAAAGTTGAGTGAATTGAGCGATATGACAAACCCAATAGTGTGTTAAGCCCCTGTTCTTAGGAAGATAATCTAGTAAGTCTTCACCCTAACATCCAAAGGATATTTGGAAAATGCACCTAAGACTCTGTTGAGAGGTGGTTTGGTTGGAGTTCCTTGCTAAAACTGAGCTGAGAGCTTAGGGAAATCACACACACACTATGGAAAGTGATTTAGACAATGGTATTTTGTGTTGAGCATAATCCTGAAAAATGCATCTGAGATTTGTCATGGATCTGGCTTATACTATTCTGGTTTTGTTTTGTTAATGCTTGTTGAATGTCATTACTTGAGGGCAAGCAATGGTTCAAGTTTGGGGGTGTGATAACTCTTAGAAATAAGAGTTATTACCATTCTTTTTACTTAATCATTGTTCTTGTTTTGATCAATTTTTGGAGAAGAACTTCAAGTTTTGTTTGATTTAGTAAATATCTTTGTTAATCTGAGTAATTGTGAAATGTCAAATTTGATCTGTTATTTTTGAGGGTTTGATTTATTTCTGAGCAGGTTATAAAGGTGTAATTGCTGAAGGTGTTGCTCTGGGATGCTTTGGAATGCTGCAGTTTTGGGGGAGCGAGTCACTATAAGATAAAATCATTCCCAGCTCAGCTCTTGCCCACTAGAAGACAAAATACCTGCTGTGCTGCGCTTAAAAAGAAGAAAGAGAATACAATGCAAAGAAATTGTGTGTACTTGGGAATTGGGCCAAGGAATATTTTAGTATTTGAATTTGTAAAAGCCCAAAAAGTGAGGCATGAGAGAGAGTGTAATCCTATTTTGGGAGCTAGTACAAATAGTAAGTGTGACCTTGCCTTTAAGAGGAGAGCTTTTTGGTACTGTGCAAAGCCGTCAGCTCCTGGTTTTGTCTGTAATTCCAGTTTTTACGCATTATGTCTTATTTTTCCATTTTCTTTGATTACCTTGTTTCCAAGCTCATTATGAGCTAAATTTTCTTAGTTAGGATTTCATGAATTTGTAATTGTACTGAAGGGTAATCCAATGTTATGGATGTTATTCATTTTCTTCTTTTCTGCTTAAATGTTTAATTTCGGTTTAGCTTGATCAATTAATCTGAAATATCAACTAATTTCGTTTGGAAAAACCAAGTTAGTGGACTTGATTAGAAGATAAAGATAAAACAGTTAATTGGAAAATTAATTGTGTTGAATGAGCTAGGAATAGCCTTCAAGTCTTTAAGTAGCCTGGACGTGCTTCTCTCGATAACCGAGGGAAATTAATTGAACTTAGGAATAAGAAGCTTTTAATGAACTCGCTTTTAATCTAAAGCAAATTTCATTTCCTGGACTAAATGCTTTGTAGCATCCTCAAGCATATGTTACCCGAAGTAAAGAATTACAAAGGATTAAAATCCTAACTTGTTCCCATTTCTGATTTAGAACACTTCATTTATTGCTTTCATTAATTTCTTGCATTTATTATTTTCTGCTTTGATATCTCATTTCTCCATTTACTTTACATGTTTAAAAATTTCTCTTTAATTTCTTGCATTTAAATAGAAGAAGTTAACTCTAGAATTGGTATTTAATACAATTTAAATCCTCGTGGGAACGATCTTGACTTACACTTTATTACTTGTTGACTGTGTACACTTGCACATCTTAAAAATATAACCGACAATACCTTTAAGGTTTATTATGAAATTACGTCTTAACTTCTATGTTTTTCCTATTAGGTCACTCTAGGGGAATTCTCTTGTATTTCTTACCTAATTTTTGTTACTCAAATTATCAAGTTCTTTACTTAATTCTAAACCTAATTCACTTAGGGTAATTTAATTTAAGTTGCTTAACATCTCACTTATATTCATGTTCTTCCTTTGGTCAAAATTATTCTAAGTTATAGGATAAATTTTGTTCTTCCATTTTTATGAATCCCTAATCAACATTTAATCACCTAATTAAGTAAATTTTGACTTGATGTACAAATTTTTCATTGTTTGTCCTACAAGGCCGTGGACTCTAGGGAATGAGAAATTCCAAAAAAAATTTTATCGCCTCACTATTCGCTCATCATTAAATGTCTTAATTCCCAAATTATTACACAAATTTTCATCAAGGACCCATTATTGGGCCATTTGGCCATGAGCCTCCAAGAAAAAGGGTAAGGAACCCTTGCTTTCTATCTATGATCCCAATCCATCAAAATTATTCCAAGGCCATCAAGATATACAAATACAACCAATAAAATCATATAAAATAAAATTAATGCAAAATCATCAAAGTTATACAACAAAGTGAGTAACCCTCACATGGGTTCTTCACTATCAACACATAAATATGCTCCTCATTACCAAGATAGGTTGAAGTTGATGATCTCCCTCTTACCAAATGAAATAATAAGAAAAATAATCTCCTTTATGCTCTTGAATTTCGTCCACCACCATCACCACAAAATCCTAGGATGATCAAACTTTCACAATCAATAACCAAAACTTGAAAAGAGAGGTTCTTGGTCACAAAGGTGACCAAGAATCACGAAAATGGGAAGAGAAAATAGAAAAGTCAAGAGCTTTACCTCAAAGTTTCAAGTTTTAAGGTTTTATAGAACAAGATGAAAATGGTAGATTTAAGTAATGGTCACAAAATAGAAAAGCTTCAAGGTGTTGAGAAGATGTAAGAAATGAGGTTGATGGAACAAGAAAATTTGGATGGCCAAAAATGGTGTGTCTTGGCCGTGGAAGTGGAGAGAAAATGGAGAGGAAATGTGAACTTTTTGAGGATGGTTTCAACAAGAAATGAAAACCTTCAAAGGAAATGTAATTTCAAACAAAGTGGTTACTTGAAATCAAGCAAACATAGAGGGTGGTGATGGTGGTGTTGCCATGGAAGAGGAGAGGAAAGGAAGAAGAGAAAAGTGTGAGAGACAAGTGAGAAAGAAAGTGATAGAAATTTTTGAAATGTGATGTAATGTGAATAGTATGCAAAAGTGATATTTTGGTCACTTTCCCCCCCTTTGCCGTGGTTTTCCTCCAAGGATAGAGAATGAGAAGCTTCTTCTACAAGCTTGGGAGAAGCTTGTTTAGGAAGTTTCACACAAAGCTTCCTCAAGAAGCTAACTTTCACCTTTTTGAAAAGTCAACAATGGTGTCACTTTGATGATGTCATTTTAGTGATGTCATTAAAGTGCTCTCTGAAAAAAAAATAACTAATACTCTACTAAAGCTATTATTTAGTAGACAAAAGTTACAGTTAACAAAATCAGTATTTATTGTTCAACGGATAATAAAGCGTACCACGATTTTATTTTATCAGATAAAATCTCGAAAAATGAAAAATTTCGTAAAATGTGTTTAGTCTCGGGTTTAATAAGATTCCCTGTCGACATTTCTACAGTCCAAGGTTTTCTAGCCTCGGAAAAAATATTTTATTTTTCTGGCTCCGCTCAGTGTGCACATAAATCAAAAAATATATTAAAATAATCAACATCGCTGAAATAATTCAAAAAAATCTCAAAAATGACAAATATTATAAAATGAATATTTATCATGAAACAAATAATTTTCGGGGTATTACAATTATAATCCAATGCCGTAGTCCGAGGTCGTAAGGCCTTGGCTGGGGTTTTTATGGCAGGGTCCCATGGTACGCGTGTCGGGTTGACCCTATTGGATAGGATCCTGGATCACAGTCTAGAACAGTTGCCCCTAACTTGGTGCTTAGAATCAAAGTGTCAAGGTATAAGTTTTGTTGGGGTCACCGGGCACGTGGTAGGCTAAGCCCTAGCTTTGATGCCAGGTTTCACGATCTCACACTGATGCCAGGGTCAAGTGTAAAATACCTCCCAAGGTTGGAATGTGGTCGGAAACCACGAGGGGTCCTTGCAAGCTTTTTCATTCCTTAAACCAAGGTTTAGTTTCAGTTGCCCCCGTGTATGATTCACAAGGTCTTCTTTTCTTCAGTAGCATCATTTGCGACTTAGGCTTCTTGGAAATTGTTGTTTTGACTTTCTTAGGAATTAAAGATCCTTTAATGGAGGACGTCAACTTCATGTTGTTTTCTAACCACCCGCTACTCTCGTAACTAATAGGAAAAGGTTAAATATGGATTTTATGGTTTGACAGGTTCTCCTTTCTAGGAACTAATCGAAATGCTATATTCTTTTTATAAATAAGGAATGTTTGCAATTTGACGTTGGTATTCCCTTTTGTGTTTCTATCTGGAAGTGACCTTGCTCTGAGAGAATGGTTTCTCCTCCCTTCTCTGCGCATTCTTGGAGAGCTTTGCATCTCGTTGAGGCTTTCTTCCTGTTCTTCCCCAAGTTTTTGAAAGTTTATCATTGCCTTCATAAGCAGTTCTTCTACTAGATATCTCTCTTTCTCAGTGTATCAACGACAGATATCTCACTCTCCCAGCGTACGAGAGTGTATTTGATCTATGCTATAATGTTAGAGAGATTTGTGATACCTATCGTGTTAGATGGAGGCAATTGGAGAAATAGAACCCCAAGTCATTCTCCTTCTCGGTAAATCCTCTAAGAGCATTTGGATATGCAGAGAGAACTATTTGGACTGCTCTGTGATTTGAAGCAGCTTGAGGTGATCATGAAACTAACTAGGGTTCCGGCGGAATAATCTCCTCATGAAAAACTGTGCCCTGTCCAACAAAGGAGAGTGCACCCCGATCTTTATTATCATGGCGGAGAAGGCATTAAAGAAGAATGTGGCAGAAGATTTGGAATCTGGCATCAGTGCTCTGTTTCGGTTTTGTCACCATTCTTCAAAGTCAATCCACTTTTCAAGAGGTCGCTTTACAGGGAAGAGACAAGTGTTAGTTCCAGAGGAAATGCGGATGTGACATAATCCGGAATGTCGGTGATGACGCTTGCTCCTTCTTCTGGGTTCTTTAGTGGTTGCTCTTTTCTTATAGATTCTATATTTTGATGTTTTCTTTTTCCTTTTGTATTGATAACGATGTATGGAATTAGAATAATGAATAAATTTTTTTGACTTGAATTAGATTTTCATATTACTTCTCTTTTATTTCTTCTGTAATCCGCGATATTTATCTTGTGTCGGGGTGAGTCTAATGCTTATCTTGATGCAATATGCTAAGTTGCCCCTAGCTTGGTAATTAGCCGAGACCGATGAAGTGCCAAGTTTAAATACTTGACTTCGGGGTCTTCGTACTTTGCAAGGGTTTTCCAAGGTGTTTGGTTCTCTAATGGACTTTTCCTCATTGATTAAATACCTCAATTTTGACCAGGGTTCAAATGATATTTTCAGACTCTCGTATTCTGAGGTTGCGTGTCTCTTGCCCTACTAGGTAATCGTCTTCTCAACTGCCATGACAACTTTGACGGCCACATGGTGCGTTCAGGTTGGGTGAATGTACATAGTGCTCCGCGCACTGTGATGAGTATCTTTTCAAATCTAGACTGCTCGGACGGAATTACCCCCTAACTATTCCCTCCATAAATAGGGTTCTAGCCTTTTCGTGTTTCATTTTCACTATTTTCTACTGTAAACTGGTGGCCTGAGGAGATTTTTGACGAGTTTTACGGTGGCTAAGGGTGATTCTGATACTTTTTGGAGTTTCGAAAGCTGATTTCCTCTATTTTCGTTTCCATTCTTCAAGGTATTTCATTCCCCTTGACTCTTTATTTGTTCATATTTTGTGAGTGGTTGCGCACATTCTCGATGGAGTGTGCTCACATTTCCCTTTGTGAACGAGGATAGGAATAATGTTTCCTTTTCTTTCAATGGCATTGCCCTATGGAGCACCTCTTCTATCGCACTGTGTGCGGCAAAGATGTCATTCCGAGGCTTTAGCCTTAGTGGGTGTAGAGGCCAGTGCGTGGATACGATCAGTCTTATCTGTTCGTCCATTGCCACGTTTGGATCTTCAAACTTGAACTGGTTCTGACCCTATGCCTCTGTATGTATCTTCCAGGAATTTGAATGGCCAGAAAGAGAGCAGTAAGGATAGAAGATCCCGCCTCGATTCCAGAAGCTTGGGAACCGGAAAGTGAAAAGGCTCTTTTGGAGGTGGTTCATATTCGTCGGGGCCTGGGGTTGTCCTGTCCCAAAGTCGCAGATGACGCTTTTGAGCTGATATCCTGCTATGAATCTGGAGTAGAGGTGGCAAAACGGGTTCAACCCGTTGGGTTGGCCCGCCAACCCGCAATTTTTTGCGGGTTGGGTTCAAGATTTCAACCCATTTTTGATTTCCCGATAACTCGCATAACCGCGGGGTTAAAAGCGGGCGGTGCGAGTTGGCTCGGCGGGTTGAGTTTTTTAAAAAAAGTGTTACAAATTAGTCTTATTATTTGTGTTTATGATATTTTTATGAGTATGATACTAAATTTATTTTATTTATTTTATTTTTTAACCTCTATAAATTATAATTTTTCTATTTTTATGATTTTTTTTATTTTTTATACATTTTATTTCGTTTTTTAGGATCAACTCACTTACTTTTTTTTTTTTCATTTTTTTTCTTTATGCGGGCATAACCCGCCAACCCACACTAAAGCGGGGTGGGTTAGCTCTTCCAACTCATTTTCCAAAACGGGCTAACCCGCCCCGCCCCGCATTTTTGCGGGTTGAATGCGGGGCGGGGCGGGGTGGGGCGGGTTGGCCCATTTTGCCACCTCTAATCTGGAGCGAAGTTGAATAAAGTGAAGGATTACCTGGAGCTAACCAAGGGGGTGAAAGGGATCATGAATTCTTAATTTTGTCCCCAGGGAACGAACGGGTGTGCTCGACCAGGCAAGCGAGGGAGCACTTCATGTACCTGTACGAGGACTTCTTTACGAGGTTCAGACTCTAGTTTCCTTTTAACAACTTCCATATTGTCATCCTCAAGACTCTTCATGCCGCCCCTTCCTAGATTCATCTTAATGGTTGGGCAAACATTATGGCCTTTGAAATGATATGTCGGCTGGTGGGGTTATGCTGCTCAGATGGAGCATATTTTTATTTCCACATCCAATATTCTGTTCATGGTGCTCACGCTTATCAACAGTCCTGGCTTTCAGTCCGGTCACAGCAAGGAAGGACTGTCTTCTTTCCATACTTGGAGAGTTACAAGGACTTCAAAGAAAAGTTTTTCAAGTTGAGATGGTCAGTGATACTCGTCCTTTCTGGTTGGGGAGCGACGGGGAACCAATATTTAGTCTATACTAGAATCTGACAGCGTGGAGCATCCCCACTCAATCGTTCGAGAGGGAAGTAGGTCATATGAATGACGAAGAGATTGAATGTGTCAATTTCTTCGAAATGTGAGTTGACAAGGTTGACAAGATCCGACCTAAAGATATATTAGACATTCCGGACAATGATGAGTTTTGGGTCGTGCTAGGTAGCATAGTCTGTTATACATGTTTATTTGTTTTTCCTTTGCCGTTATATGACTCTTATTGCCTATGTTGATTTTGCAGAAAGCTTGACCGAGATGTCTTAAGATTGGAATGCACTGGCAGTCCTTGAAACCTTGAAGGTCAGAAGTGCACCGGGGCCATCAAACCCCCTGCTGATGTTGTGCTGGTCTCCCTGCCCTGTCATGCTAAGGTCCCTAAGGTGGAGAGGGAACCAATCCATGTGGAGGATTCCCCTCCCCCGCTTGAAAGGCACAAGAGGAAAGCGATAGGCGAGGGTTAGTCAGATAACCGAGGTAAGAGGGCCGCGGTTGGAGATGACAACAGACTGATCAATTTGTATCGCGAGGACTCGGACCCTCGTGACTTCATCGATTTCACTCTTTTAGATGAAGAAGTTGTCGCTCATCTAGCCTTACGTGGCAAGAAGGATACCTTCTCCTGGTTGAAGACTTTCAGGCTCTGTCTTGCTGTGGAGATTCAGTATTTGGAGCATATAGTTGAGGAGCATGAGCGGGAGATGGCGGAAAGGGTTGCTGTCATCAAGCGAGGTGAAAACCAAGTTCTTAGGGCAAAAGAAGAGGCCATAAAGGCCAAAAACGATGTTGAAACCCAGGCTTAAGAGCTGGAAAGTAAGGTGGTCGCCCTGAAGAATGCCGGGAAACATAAGTAGGCTAGCTTGGCGGAGGTCAAGAGGTGTGTAGCCGAATTGAAGACTAAGAATGAAGGTCTTCAGGTCAACAACCAGCAACTTGAAGCCAAGGTTACTTCCTTGCAAGACAATTTCGGCCAGCTCATCACCGTTTGCACCGATATTAAAAATGATCAGTTCTAAAAAGTCATCAACCAAGTCTAGCTCTTCAATCTCGGGGTTGCTTTGGTTCTAGATTCCCTAGACTCTGGGAAGATAGTCTAGGATGATCACCTCAAGCTTCCCCATCTTACTTCAGAGGGTCCAAGTGTTGAAGGCTCCTCTGTCGTGGCCTGCGGTCCTGATCTAGCCACGGAGTAAATTTAATTTTGGTTCTTGACCCCTGCGTGGGGTTGTTTTTGTATGAACAATGGCAATGCTCCAATTTTCGGGGTTTTAATTAGTTCCGCTTTACTTGCTTGCATTCCTTTGTCTATTTCGGGATCCAATGCCCGTCGTGTTGTTTAGAACAACAGCTATAGACTTAGGAATTTGGTTAAGAATAGTATGTTGTGGTCTGGGTCCAACGCCTATTACCACTGAACATTTAGGATTCCCTTTAGGACTCGGGCATAAAGTAAAAAATTAGAACCTTGCTTTGGGACCGATGTCCAAAACATTTTTGGCGTTCGAGAATCGTGCCTAAGGTAGAAAACCTTGTACGGGGTCCATTACTAATCGTTAGTATTTAGGATCCTTTGACTTTGGTGTAATAAAACTTATCCGAGGTCTGTACCATTTGTCTTGGTATCTAAGATCCGCTCGTGATTTGTTTTATTTCTAGCGGTCCTTGACCGAGGTCTTTTAATGCTTATGGTTTAGTGCCATAATTTTCTTCGAGATAGAATTTTTCCTTTACACGACCTGTTTAACATAAGACAACTCGTGGCGGGTACTATATAGACCTTAGGATGTCATAATAGCCTTTGGAGGCTTTTGAAAGCTATTATGTATTAAAACTACAATGCTTGTTTTATTGAGTAAATAAAAGGACTAAAGTCCATACAATGTGCTCCCATAACAATTGGAGCAAATCAAACATGAAGTAAATTAGAAAACTAGGCCTTAAAAAGCGTTTAACTGTAGTGCTTTCTAAGTTTGTCTACATTTCAGTAGTTCTTCACTGGCTTGCCTGTTAATGTCTCCAGAGTGTAAGCTCCTTTGTCGGTGCTGATCACGATGCGATAAGGGTCTTCCCAGTTAAAGGCTAGTTTCTCCTAGGAGGCATTCCTTCTGCCGATGTCAGTCATACGAAGTACTAGGTCACTTAGCTAGAACCTATTGGGGATAACCTTCAGGTTATACCGAGTTGTTGTTCTCTACTTGATTGCGACATCGCGTATATGAGTGACACATCTTATCTCTTCAAGCATATCCAAGTCTTCTCTGATCAAGTAGGGGTTATTATCAGATGAGAAGTTCTGAAGATGGCAGCTTAGTTCTCTTATCTTCACTGGGATCATTGTTTCACATCCATAGGTTAGCTTGAATGAAGTTTCACTCATTGTGGAGTGATGAATGGTTTAGTAGGCCCACAAGGCGTGGTCCAACTGCTCAATCCAATTTCTTTTGGCTTCGTCTGGTCTTCTCTTTAGCCCCTTGACAATAATCTGGTTTGCTGCTTCAGCTTATTTGTTTGTACGGGGGTTTTCCACAGCACTGCAATGATGTTTTATTTTGAGTCCGACAAGTAGTTCTTCGAATCTCTTATCTTTGAATTATGTCCCGTTATCCGTAACAATGAATTTTGTGACTCCGAACCTGGTAATGATATGACGCAAAGTGAATTTCTGATTTCGGGCCGAAGTGATGGTGACTAGGGGTTCCGCCTCAATCCATTTAGTGAAGTAGTCCACGACCACTACCAAAAACTTCAGCTATCCAGGAGCTTGAATGAACGGACCCAAGATGTCCATACCCCATCGATAGAATAGTTATGGTATAGACGTCGTGGATAGTTCTTCTGGCAGAGCATGATAATGGTCGGAGTGTCTTTGGCATTTGTCGCATGCCTAGACGTGCGCATGAGAGTCTACTTCCACCATAGGCCAGTAGTAGTCCGCCCTAAGTGCCTTCAACGCTAGGGTTTTGCCTCTTAGATGGTATCCACAACTTCTTTCGTGAACCTCGGCCAGGACATAGTCAACTTCTTTTGGCGCAAGGCATTTTAGGAAGGGTAGCGAAAACCCACGTCGGTATAGCTTTCCATTATAGATAGTATACCTGACTGCAATTTTCTTTAATTTGGAAGTTTCCTTCAGGTCTTCAAGGAGGCTACCGGACAATAAGTGTTCCATCAATAGTGTGATCCAAGTAGGTTCTTGCCCTTCAATCTGGAAGACAGACATGTCAGCGATGGAGGGTTGTGGTAGGGTCTCCTAGATCACCGAACAGTTGTTACCCAGACTTTTAGTGCTGACCAACTTGGATAGGAGGTCAGCCCTAAAATTTTGCTCCTGAGGTATGTGTTTCACCTTTCCCACTTGGAAACTCGTGAGGAGTTCTTGTACCCTAACCAGGTATTTCTGCAAGAGAGACTTTTTGGTCTGATAGTCACCTCGAATCAGGGAGGCCACGAGCTAGGAGTCACTGCAAAGTCTGATCTTGGTGGCCCCTAAGTCTCATGCCATTACCAGTCTGGTGATGCACGCTTCGTATTCTACCTAGTTGTTCGAGGTGAGAAATTCGAACCTAAGAGAGTTCTCGACAGTCACCCCCTCGGAGTTCTCCAAGATTACCCCGGCACCACTTTCCTTTGGGTTTGAGGACCCTTCAACGAACACGGTCCATGATACTTCCTCTGTATCACCGGGGTCTAAAGTGAGTTCGGTTACGAAGTCCGAGAGTACCTGTGCCTTGATGGCTATTCTGGGTTCATAGGTAATCCCAAACTCGGAAAGCTCAATGGACCAGACAATCATCATTTCTGCTAAGTCCGGCTTATGCAGTATCTATTGGATGGGTTGATCTGTCCTTACCACCACTGGATGACACTGGAAGTATTGTCTTAGTCTTCTGGCCGTGAAGATAAGTGCAAAAGCAATTTTCTCTATTTTTTTATATCGAAGCTCGGGGCCTTGTAGCACCTTGCTCACAAAATAAATTGGCTTCTCGCCTTCTATTGTTTCCCTGACAAGTACTGAATTCTCAATCTCCTCGTGGACGGAGAGGTACATGTAAAGTGTCTTACCTGACTCTGGCCTTGTAAGGATAGGAGATGATGACAGTGTATTCTTCAAAGATGTGAAAGCGTCCTCATATTCTTGCGTCTACTCAAATCCTGTCCCATTTTTCAATAACTTGAAAACTGGGAGGGATTTGTGAGCGACTTTGGCCAGGAATTGTGTGAGAGTTACGATCCGTCCAGTTAACTGTTGTACTTCCTTCACACTTTGAGGACTATGCATGTCGAGCATTGATTTGCATTTGTCGGGGTTTGCCTTGATTCCTTAGTGCGTAAGCATAAACCCCAAAAACTTGCTAGCCTGAGCCTCAAATGCATATTTTTTTCGGATTAAGCCTTATGTCATGCTTTTTTAGTTGCGCAAATACTTCCTCAAGGTCTGAGGTATGCGATCCTGACGACTGGGTTTTGGTTATCATATCATCAATGTAGACTTTTAGCATTCTTCCCATCTGCCTTTCAAAGACCATGTTCATCATTCTCTAGTAAGTGGCTCTGACATTTTTAACCTGAAAGACATTACCTTGTAGCAATAACTCGCCCTATCAGTAATGAAGGCGATTTTATCTTCGTCTCTGAGGTACATGGGAATCTGATTGTACCCGAAGTAAACATCCATGAAAGACAGCAGACGGAAGCCAGAGGAGCTGTCAACCAGTTTGTCAATGTTTGGGAGGGGGTATGGATCTTTAGGATATACTTTGTTCAAGTCGGTGTAGTCCACACACATCCTCCACTTCCCGTTTGACTTTTTTACTAGGACAACATTCGAGAGCCATGTGATATAGGAGATCTCCCTGATGAAGCCGACAGTAATTCTTTAATGTGCTCCTCAATAATCTGTCTTGGGACCTACTTTTCTTTTCTTCTGGGAGACTGGTTTCGCATCTCGTTTAATAGATAAACAATGATAGATGAAAGTGAGGTCAAACCCAGGCATGTCAGCGGATTTCCAAGCGAAAAGATCTTTGTTTTTCTGCAAGAGTTCCACAAGTTGGATCCTCTTGAACTCTTCAAGACTTGCACCTATCTTGGTGACTTGGTCCAGTCTGTCATCGAGCTAAAATGGGACCCAGTTCCCTTTATGGCTGGGGTTTGGTACCTTCGATTTCCTCACGCACGTCTAACTCGGTTATCAGGATGTTAACCTGATCACGGGTCGGGCTAGATGTTCGCGCTCTTGTCTTCTTGGAGGCTCTACTGATTTTTAGACTCTCGTTATAGCATTTGCAGGCTGCAATCTGGTTGCCTTTAATTGTGACCACTTCATTATTCCTATTGATAAATTTCATGGCTTGTTGGGCGATAGAGACTACAACGACAATGTCATTTAAAGTAGGATGACCCAGAATAATGTTGTAAGCCGAATGATAATCCATAACTAGGAATCTCACCTTAATAGTTCTGTACAAACCGCCGTCACCCAGTGTTAAGAACATTTCAAAATATGCCACTGGGGTGACTTTTTCTCTGGAGAAACCGGTGAGTTCACCTTCATATGGTGTGAGCACAAACAGAGGAAACTCTAGCCTTTCGAAGGCGTCCATGAACATGATATTCATAGAACTTCATTGGTCCACAAAGATGCGACAGATTTTGGTGTTGGATATTATCCCAGATATGACCAGTGGGTCGTCATGATCTCGAATAATATCGGCGTAGTCCTTGTCAGAGAAGGAAATGAGCGGTGTGTCCTTGTCTTCGGCATGTGGTCTTCGTGAAGAGCTAGAGACTCTCAAGACTGCTGTTTAGAATGCCTTCTTCAGGGAGTTATTGGACGATCCCCCATTTACGAATCCTCCACTAATGGTACTGACAAGCCTATCCTTCATATTACCCCCACCTTGGGTATCCTGATTCTGGTCTTACATGTTTTCAGTATCTCGGCGTGGTGGTGTTTGGGATCTTATGGTGGGACTCCAGGTCCTTCTCCTTTGTCACTGGTTCGGACTTCGCCGTGGACTACGGCATCGTCTTCGATCTCTACGTCTTCCACGGTTCTCGTTAGCTCGGAAACTGTTGATGTATTTTTCCAAGTGTTCCTCCTTAATCAGGGATTCGATAACATTCCAGAATTGGTAACATTCTTCTGTTTTGTGACTATAGCTTTTATGTCACATGCAGTATTTCGAGTGGTCCTTTTGGGACTACTTCTTCAGGAGTGATGGCCTCTTGATATCCTGGAACTCGGTTTGAAGGACCTTCTTCAAGATTGTCTCTCGAGAGATGTTCAAAGGAGTGTATTCATAATATTTAGGCTGGTACCACTAGCTTTTATATGAGTCATGAAGCTGGTTGGAGTTCTGGTTCTTTTTCTATTAGATGGGTTCACCTTTCTCCAAGCTTTCCTTGGCTCTAGTAATCTCTTCTAGCTCGATGTATTTATCAGCTCGAAGGTAAAATTAATTTAGACTGGCTGGCTTCTTCTTTGCTAATGACCGAAAAAAGCAGGAGTCAGTTTGGAATCTGTTCCTAGTGTAGCGGAGGGCTATCTTGTCATCCAGGTTTTCTATGTCGACGCAAACGTGACTGAACCTCTTAATGTACTCAAGCAAGGATTTACTATTCCTTTGGCGAATTCCAGAAAGAGAGTTAATTGACTTCGATCGCTCCTTGGTAGCAGTGTAGTGCAACAAGAAGCGTTGTGTGAGGTCTTCCCATCCTGTAACCTTTGTCCGTAAGGTAACGAACCAGCTGAGGGTGTCCTTCTTTAAAAAGAGGGGGAATACCCGGTATAGCAGTTCCAGGGTGTGTCCATAGAGCTGCATGGACTGAGTGTAGGCGTTTAAGTGCTCTTGAGGATTCGTCGTCCCATCGTATGACTCCAGATTGATTGGAGGTTTGAATTTTCTCGGGACCCTGTATGCTATCAAAGCGTATGAGAATTGTTGTTGACGACCGGGAGCTGAGTTATTGTTTCCAACAACCTCGGCGCCAGCACGTTGGGTTGCTTGCTCGTTACGGATTATATCCTATTCTCCGTCGTCATTGTCCGCCCTCACAGATCTTTTGAAATCCTCTAACCAACGGCGTTGTTCATCCAGCTGACATTGCTGATCTTCGATCAGCACTGTTTGTTGACGCAAGAACTCTCGAAGGCCATTCCTCGTCATCTCGTATTGGACATTATCTTCGTAGTAAGATGTGTGGTCTGCATCATTGTTGAGGATCCCCAAGCGAGCGTGTACGGGGATCCTCGCTCCATGATTTATATTGTTGGCTTCACCCCGAAGAAAAACAAGCCTGTCCTGAACAGAGACCCTTCGAGATGGAGTTTGGCTTTCAGCAGAAGCTGAAGTCTCGTACCCCTCATTGAGAGTTTTCGCGACAACAGGTTTGCTTCTAGCAGCGGAGGTTTCTGGTGGTGTAACGAAAGGAGGGTCGCGTTGTGCTGCTGGGCCTTATGCTTGGACAAGGGCAACGTGTGCAGTGCATCCTTTCCTTTGTCTTGTGCTCACCATGGTTGACGTGGGAATAGGAGTTTATCGTCCCCACAGTCGACGCCAATGTTCTGAAGTTGATTCAGAGGGGTACTTGAGATAGACACATTATGGTAGACTATTCCTTACGCAGCTGCAGCCGAGCGTATTGAATTAAGGGGTGGGTACTTGCGAAGGGACTCTAACGCTCAAGTCAAGCAGTACACTAGTAAGGTTTATGCAGTTAGATAGTAGATTCCTAATTAGGTTGACTTAGCATGGTATATATAGAGCGTGATAGGAATCGTAATAAGATCAGTATTGAATGCATGTATTTAGGATTAGTATCTTGTCAAGGATTATCTTCCGTTTATCACTGGAGAACATTTCTGTAATGTAGAAACATAGACATGGTAATTATTCACTGTTAGAGACAGTTATGGATCTTATAATCTCGTAAGATCATGATTGACAGTTATGCGTATCTACACAGATCTAGCGATCGTTATAATCCAATGTCGTAGTCCGAAGTCGTAAGGCCTTGGCCAAGGGTTTTATGACGAGATCTAATGGTACACGTGCTGAGTTGACTCTATTGAATGAGGTCCCAGATCACGGTAAAAAACAAATATGTTTTTAATTGTTTTAAATATAGCGATTTTTTTTATTTCTCATTTTTAAAATTTTAAAGAATGAATCCTCCAAATGATTTTTCTTTTCAAATGATCCTTTTGTTTTGTTACCTCATCATTAGAGTTAGCTGTTAAATGCTTACATATAGTCAAACATTGTCGTCAGGCATCCTATGTTTAAATGATGGATGCATTTTTTTTTTTTTTTATAGATACCATTTAACCGAAAATTGCTCTACCTGTTTGAAATCTTCATGAACCTATTTGGTTTTTTTTTGGATATTCCCTAGTTCTGTTTTACTATTTTAGTATTGTATTATCAACTGTCATTGTACCCAATTGTGGCTTCATAAATCCCACCATCAATGGGCCGGGTATGGCCTCGCGATCCGTCAGGGAGAACATCTAAAGGTATTAAAACAGGTTGGTTAGTCCATTGGGCCGAGCCATTTTCAGACTAGACCAATCATGTTTAGTATATTTTTGGCAAATATTTTTTTTAACTCAGCCTAATATTCCATTGCAATCTACATGTGGAGTGGGGCAGGCCATAAGCCTGGCAACTCTTTTTTTAAAAAAAAAATTGTATATTTTTTAAAATGCAATGAAGTTCAAAAAAAAAAAAGCAATGAATTTGTTTTTTAAAAAAATTTGCATCCATAAAAATTAGAAAATTTGGACAACTTAATTTTGACTTAATGGCAAACAAATTAGGGAGATAACCGAATTGTCTATTGGGTTTAATTTTTTCAAACAAAAAATTGTGATATGCTCCAAGGTGACTCCACCAAATAAAATATTATTTGAGGACCTAAATCTTTTATGATAAACCAATTAAGGGATTCAAATTTTATTGTTAACAATTACGGACCTTCTCTTTATTCAAATATATTTTTATTAAAAAAATCTTGAAAAGACAAAAGTATACAATTTGATAAATGAATATAATTTATAATATGAATAAAACACATGGTGATGCTATTGAAATTTTTAGTAGCCTATCTACACTCTCTACTAACCAATCATAATTTTTCTTTTTGTTTTCTTTAAAGTATTAGTGGTTAATGAAAAGTATGAATATATAATTAAAAGTGTCAATAATCTCACCCCAAAACACACAATATATATGTTTCTAATTTTTTTGTTTCCAATTAATAAATATTTTTAAAATATTTTTTTTGAAGTTGATATCCTTAATTAATAATCAAAATAAAGTTTAAGTCCTTATTTGATAATTTTTTAAGTTTAGATTCTTAATTAGTTATCACAATCAAGTAGTAGTTTTCGATCTCCACCTCTATTTTCAAGGAAAAAGAAATCATCTATTTGGTCTTGGTGAGCATCAGCATCTATCTATTACTATTTGAAGGACCTTATTTTGGTTTATGTTTGGGAATTGAAATTATAGTAAGAGTATGAACATTATATATATATATATATAAGTTTTTATTGTGAGAAAATAGAATGAATAAATTTTGACCATATAAAATTATACATAGATGATAAAGATTAAAAGTTATTTTTAAAAAAATCACATATATTGATGTTATAATAGTGACCATTCATATAAGATTTAATGGTCAAAATTCACTTATTTCACCTCTTACATTAAACATTCATCACACAAACATTAATGAATTAACAAATTCAAATTAAATAGAATGATCTATTGAGACGTTAATTAAAATTTAGGGACTAATTGAATTTTTTTAAAATTCGTGGTAATGATTTGTAAAAATATTAAAATTTAGAGAGATAGTATACTCTTTTTTTTTATTTCAAGGCATTAAATATTTGTACTTTTTATTTATTACTTTATATTTTTAATTTTTTAGCATATGTTTTAAAGGCATATGGTATCAAATCTCATATTTATTATTGGTTTTATTTAAGAATGAAGTTTATTTTATTTGCAGACCCAAAAAAAAAGTTTATTTTATTTGACAAAAAATAAAATTATATAATGAATTTATAATTATAAGAAAATAAAAAATGTACATACTAAAATAAGAACCAATTCATTTTATTTTGCAATGAATAAAATCAGTTTTTTATACTTAGTGAATACGATCATTGTCACTTCTATAAGAATTAATGATCATTTATATCTTTTTGTGGTATCAGTGCTTGGATTTTTTCATCATATAAAGGAATGTTCATTCCCAACGATAAAAGTAAGACAATTATGATTTTACTTTCTAGCTCCATCTGCATTACAAGGGTTTAAGAAGTACCTACTATGGTTAAGCTTATGTCTAAGAAGGATTAATTACACACCTAAAAGATGTGGAAATATTAATCTTAAAAAAATATTATTATATTTTTTATATAATTGATTTATGCATAATTTATTTTTTGTAAAACAGGACTTGATAAATGAATAAACATCTCACATCAACATCACATTCAAATCTTTAAGAATCTAGTAGGTGATAATTGAGCTACAAGTTCCTCGACTACTTTTTTTTAGAGGGGGTATTTATATTAGTGACGTGTTATGATTTTTTTTAGTAATATTTGCCAAGTTCATGAATAATTCTATATATTTTTAATGAATTTTCTTAATAATCATATTAATTACTGTGTAAAATATTTAATATTTTTAAATTTTATAAACATTAAACAATTTTTTTATTTAATACTTATTGTTTTAAAAAATTAAGAGGATGCAAGAAGATTTGTTTAAAAAAATATAGCATTTTCTATTATATATATATTTAAATTATTTATATGTAATTATATTATTACATTAACATTACACTTATTTTCAAATAACAAATTATTAAATTTCTTCATTTTTAAAAAATTATGCATTTAACAATTTCTTTTTACATATAAGACGCTATTAACTTCGTTTAAATGAGTTAATTTTTAACTAAATTTAAAATAGTCTTTTTATATGAGATTTTAAATAATTTTAGAAGTTTAATTTTAATACATTATTAGTATAAATTTTTTTTACACCATTAACTAATCAAATATCATTACAAATATAACTTTTGAGATAGTTGTTATGGAAGTCAAACATTTTTAATAACATACTAATATATGATTGAATCATAGTGTAAAAAAATTTATATTGTCAATGCATCAAAATTAAATCCTAATTTTATTTATAAAAAAACACATATCACAAATTATAAATTCATAATCTATTATACCCAAGGGTAGTTGGTAGTGGAAGTAAACTACAATTCCAAGTGAATTTTATCTAAAATGTCAGATGTTTGAATATTAAAGTTGCTACTTTATAAGGGTTTTACCAAACAATCACAGATGTACACAAACCATTTTGTTATCCTCACCAAAAAAAAAACCATTTTGTTATATTTTTCAACTAAATGTAAACTCGCATTAATGCACGGCTTGATTAGTGGAATTATTTTTTAATTTATTTAGTGAAAGAATATGCTTTAACTTCTATAGGCTACATTTGGTTTCACGTTTGTAAGGGCAAATGTAACAATTTAATATCTGTACCATAATATATTTGACATATACTTAGAAAAACAGTATCAGTTATGTTACTTTTAACTAAACATCAATTAATCCATAATATTTAAACAAATTATTATAAAGAGTCATATTTAAAAGGCATACATATATACAACTTTTATACCCTCAAGCGAATATAAATAATTACATAAACTTTATATTAAAAACATAAACTAAACTCTTCTAATTCTTCTGTTTTCTTCATATTTTTACCTTCTTGTAGGGCCTTAACCTGTATTTACATGGAAACACAGTGGAGTGAGAAATAATAATTCTCAGTATGAGTAACCAATACCAACATTTAAACATTTGTACTGAATGAATGAAATCTTAAACTGAATATACTATCAATATTAAACAAATGTCTATACAAATATAAAATATGAAAAGTCTCATCATACCTCAACTTTACTTAGTAAAGTGGGCATACTATACTAACTTCTCTGATCTAGTTATTCATCAACATGATATAAGTATTGAACAAATATCAATTCATAATGAATAATACTACTAGTATTAGAATATTCACATTGAAGCTCTATGTGAACATTCATCTAGTCACTTCATAATCCAATATTAAACTCATACTTATAACTTAAATATTCTCAAGAATTGTATTTCCTTATATTTATCTTAGTAAAATAGGTTAAATAGCCCTTAAACTGTCTGATGATGAGTGGATGGTTCCATATACCCCATAACATCATATCTGATGATGAGTGGATTGTTCCATGTACTACTTTCACAATATCAAACTAGAAACTCATCCTTCGCCTAGTATATAATATCTCATCTTTAGCATAACATAGGATATAACTAGTCCACAGCCTAGCATAGGACATGTTCATCTACCGCCTAACTTAGGACATAAGTAGCCTACAGCCTAGCATAGGACATGCTCATCCACTACTTAGCTTAGGACATAACTAGTCCACAGCCTAGCATATGATATGCTCATCCACCACCTAGCTTAGGACATAACTAGTCCATTGCCTAGCATAGGATATGCTTATTCACCGTCTGGCTTTGGATATAACTAACCACATTTCTGCCTTTAGTAAAATGCTTTTCTCACTTCTTTGCCATGTCAAGGGGCTTGCTTTGTTCCCTCAGTTAGGAATTGTGATAAACTATGGATTAATCTCAACTATTGCCAATTAGGTCCTATGACACTTAACTTTTGCCATCTATGTACTATGTCACTCAACTCTTGCTAACTAGGCCCTACGTCGTTCAACTATTGACAACTAGGCCCTATGACGCTCAACTTTTGCTAATTGGGTCCTATGACACTCAACTATTAACAACTAGACCCTATGACACTCAACTATTGTCAACTAGGCCCTATGACGCTCAACTCTTGCCAACTAAGCCCTATGGCGCTCAACTCTTGCCAACTAGGCCCTATGGCGCTCAACTCTTGCCAACTAGCCCCTATGACGCTCAACTATTGCCAACTAGGTCGTATGGTGCTTAACTCTAACTATTAAAAGAGTTACTAGTGTTCATAGGACTCAAATCATACCCAAAACATCTCAAATCTTGCCTAAAAAGACTAATTTTTAATATTGCACCAAATGTGCATCATAACTTCAAAAATTTTCAAATTTTATAAGCATATAGCTTTCTCTCATATCTTTCCAATGCCACAAACCTTACTTCATTTGGGTAAGTGTAGCCAAAGTTATGCGATATTTTGCAAAGACCAAAACAAGGCATTCTCTGATTTACTCGATTCTCTCTCGACAGAATGAAGGAAAAATAGAAAAAAAATGAAAGAAAAATGGGAGAAAGGAGAAAGAGGAGAAAAAGAAGAAGGGGAGGGGAAAAGAGGAAGAGGAAGATCAAGAATTAAAGTTCAAGCTTCAAGATCATCATCATCTCCATCTTTGTAGCAGCTTTAGGAGTAGAGGTGAGGGGTTTCTATTCATCATTCTTCTCTTTGATTTCTCTTTGATTGAGGTTAGGAATTTTGAATGGAAATAGGGGTTTGGAGATCCAAATCCGAATTCCTAGCTTGATTCTTGTTTTCAACGGTTGAGTTAGGTTAGTTTAAGCTTAGTAAACCTAAGATGGTCATTTATGGCTCAAGATCAACCATTAAAATCCATAGATTTAGGTTTTGGATAATGGTTGGAGTTATGTGATTTTGGATCTAGATCTATGCCTAAGAAAATTTATAGGTTGTAATTGAGTTACAACAAGTTAGGGGCCTAGATTGGTGCTAGAAATCACTAGAAAATTGATCTAGAGTGATTGGAAGTGAGATTTTGGACCATGAACAGTGCAATGGCTCTGCAAAGATGTTCTGCAGTGTTTCTATCAAAGAAACACAAGATGGGCCATGTCCCTCTCTGCCAGTTCAATATCTGGAAAATGTGCAGACTGAGCAAAACACGAGGTAACCGTGTCATACAACACAACCCGTGTCCCAAGATAAAATGAGAATTAACCTTTGTGGTCTTCATAAAAGTTATAGTATTTTCTCTTAGCTTTCCGACGCCACCAAGATCGTCTCGTTTCGATCTCTACAGCTCAAGTTATGTTCATTTTACTGAGCAAATGTCAAAGTTGAGTTTGAGCAAACTAGTTTTTATGTAGAATTGGGCTACCCTAGTGGTTGTTACAATTCTTACATATGTTAAGATACTATTAGGGATATTTCAAAGAGGAAACGACCCATTAGTATGGAAGAGAAAGTTTATACCCTTTGAGCAACCCAAAGTGAAGGATTGCCCTAGGTAAAGATGTCGCACCTTAGGAAACTTAGTGTTGCATTAGATGTCACTTAAGATGTGATAAGATAGTGCATTGTACATAAGTATACTAGGATGGATTGAGGTATTCACTCTATTAAGTATGAGAAAGGTATGAACCTTAGGAGATCCAAGAGTAGTTGATTATCTTGAGAAGGTACCTAGAACTTTAAGCAACAAAGTGTTGTAAGTAAGAACCACTCTTAAGTTAGATTCACTTGAGTGGTAATAAGGTTGTGTATTAGTTCCAAGGAGGGAATGCTTATGTACTAAGTCTCTATTTAAGTAGGACCTTGTACATTGCTAAATACACAATAAGATGAATTGTGGCTAATAAGTTGTCATAATCATAAGGTATAACCGAAATATGTAATAACTCCTTTTATTAGCAAAGATGAGTTAGAATTACAAGATGAAGGGGATTTACTTCCTTAAATACAAATGAAAGTATGGAAGTTTAAGTCCTTAAGCATTCCATGAGTTAGGAATAACTAAAGAGGTATCCGGAACCTTAAGCACACTAGTGTAGCATAGGTTACTACTAGAAGTGTGATGGAAAGGAAAGCTAGATACAACCAGAATAGGTATGTTATATTTATCTAGATACATGAATTACTCGCTTCGATTAGAGTTGAGTTAAGTATGCAAAGTTTTAGAGAAATGCTCATTTATTTCCTCAAGTAAGGTTGAATGAGGCATTAGCTAAGATAGACTCTTTTCACTAGGATGAGTTGAGTTTAAAGGAAAGTTAAGATGATGTGTATGTAAGAGATAAATATAACACTATGCTTTTCACACACTAGTTAGTTAATCTAGTTTGTATGTGAAGAGTAAGAACCTTAGTGCAACTAAGATTAGTGGTTTGCTATAGGTAAGTACCTAACACATCAGCAACATAATGTTTAGAAATGACACAAATTAACATTAATTATTTTCATAGATAACAAAGCACATGCTTAATACAATATGAGGTACAAGTCACAAAACATCATTTGCTTAGAAAATGCCGATATTGTTGTACCAGCTAAGAAAGAAAAGAAATGTAACTTTATATGGAGCAAGTATATCCATGCAATGTTGTAACTAAAGCACATGCATCCAATGCTTTAGAATGCTGCACATACTTCATGCTTATTGGTGTAGCTAAGAAAGAAAAGAAAGAAAAGCACTAACCAAAGCTCAAGCATATCCATATGTAGTGTGAAAATTTATATTTCATGCATTACAATCTGACACATAGAAGTATAAAACAAAGAAATCCCCAAAATTCCTAAGTAACAAGTCTATGAACCACAATTTTGGAAACCAATCTTGTTGTTTTTCACATAAAATTATACATGCTATTTGATCAAAACTTTGCATATGCAAAACAAATTCACATACTCTTAGGATCTTCTTAGACATATTCATATTACATATCATTTCATCACATTTATGACAGTTTGACCACGTGAAATGGGCATTGTCCATCACGTAGGATTGGTATTTATAGTTGGATACGCCAGTGTTGTATATATTACGTGGATATGTAGGTTATCAATTGTTATC
Organism: Ormosia emarginata; assembly: GCA_029884605.1. Taxonomy (NCBI): domain Eukaryota; kingdom Viridiplantae; phylum Streptophyta; class Magnoliopsida; order Fabales; family Fabaceae; genus Ormosia; species Ormosia emarginata. The sequence goes on from JAQQTP010000085.1 coordinate 18,575,883, forward strand.
ACACTACTGAAGTATGCGCCACTATAAAAAAAAGGAAGAAACTACTATATTAGGATTATAGCAATTATTATATGGATTGTTATATACAATGTTATAGATAATTTCATATGCCTATTTGAGATTGCTTTCATAACCTTGGAAGAATGTTAATTTCACCTGTTTGTTTCGATCCTAAAGTAATCCGATGTGGGACTTTGGTATTAGCAAGGCAAAACAACTAATGAAAGTACAATGTACTTTTATTCGATGTGGGACTTTAAGGGTAAAGAAACAAAGCATGAATTTAGAGTAATTTTTATTACTTATAAGTACTAGATAGAACTTATGTAATCGTCAATATATTGTCAAGTGATGAACGTTTTATTTGTAATATTTGTATTGGACATCTTAAAATCCTTGTTTGGCTAAGTTGTATATAACATTTAGGCTAGTTAAGTTTTTAGAAACTCTACGTAAAGCGAGCCCATTTAAACTATCCGAGTGATTATATATATAAATTTTACGTGAGAAGTAACATGAGTGATACCCACCCCATGATTTATATATGACAAAATTGACACAAGAAATGAAGATATATCTAGATATTTGTATTAAGATGTTAAGAAATGAAAAATGATGTTTGTTTCATTTGAAATTTCGAATAAAAGTAATTGTTGCCTTAGTTGTTTTCTTAGCTTCAAAAATCGACTACTTTAGGATGAAACAAACGATATCGAGTAGAAATTTGATGTCTTCTAGTTTATAGGATGCACTCTCAAAATGCATTTATGTATTTTGGGAGAATGCGATCCACGTGAAATGGGTTCAAGTGTCCTGTAAACACCCATACTAATTTTTTTAATTTTTTTTTGTCCACGTGGAAAATTCTGAAATTTTTACCACATGAAGCCTTATATGTCTTAGCTTAGGATGTCGCCAAGAGCTATGGCGTATCAATATGATGTCTATAGCGCAAGTTATGCAACAAAAAATGCCACCGTTGCCATTGGATTTGATAATTAATCCGAGAATTGTTTCTTTGGAACAATTGTCACTTCCAATCATTTAAGATCAGTTTTTATGTAATTTCTAACACCACTTACAACCCTTAATCGTGTTGTAACTCTCAAACAACTTTTGGGGATTCTTTGTTTTATACTTCTATGTCAGAATTAGATCAAGAATGGTATTAACTCAAATATGGATTTTGAGCTTTGGATCAAGTTTCTCTTTCTATGAATCAAAATGGTTTGGTTGATCCATAAATGACCATCTAACAACTTGCTAAGTTGAATACATGGCTCTGGAGCCTAGCTCTTAGGAATTAAGAAGCAATCTGCTGCATTTTCTAAGAACATGATTTGACTCTTCAAATCCATTTTGTTATTCATAAAAAATAAGGTTATTTAATTTGTGTCAACTTGTGGTGGATTTGTAAATAGAAAGTTTCTTATGTAAAACATTCTGAATAGGTTGAAGATCTTCCAGAATATGTAAATGATGTAATAGGTCTTCTTCTTTCTTTCCTCTTTTAATGTTTTCTCCATTTGTATGTTGTTCTTAAGCTGACTTTCTTGTTTGTCTTTACCCCTTTTTCTTTTCTTTTTTTAAACAATTGCCTGAATTTGTTTTGTTCTGCAAGTGCAGTGTTCAGGGGACATTTACAAAATCCAGAGATGGTTTTTGAGACAATTATTGACATAGTTATTCTTGGCAGAGCATTTCTCATTCATTGTGATTTCAATATTTAACATCAAGGACATGCTTGAATTATTGTACTTCACATCTGTTTTGCTGACTTGTCAAGTAATTTTTAATTAGAATATAAATTTTATTTCATGACATCCGATATTTCATTGGCTTCTGCTTCTGGTTTACACTCTGGTTTCCATTCATTGTAGATCTATGATGATGAAAAAATTACGATGATTGATTTCCCACAAATGGTATCTGTATCACACCGTAATGCACAGATGTAAGAGTCTCGTCCTTGTATGATACTATGCCTTTCTCATATTTTTTTCATTGATTTTATGCTTGTATAAATGCTAACTTTTGTTATTATCACAATTCTCAACAGAAGCTGTCACTTTGCTATGTTTTGTTTGAATATATAAAATAGATCACTTTGGTTACAGTTTGTTATTTGCTAATGAATTGTATATGGTCTGTTTGTCATCTGCATTCTAATCACACGCCATGGAAAGTTTAATAGCTAATATATAGCTATCCAAGTAATGAACCTCTCCCCTGTAATTTACCCCAAAAAAAAAGAATCTTTCTGTAATTCATATATTATATTATGTACATACATATATCTTTTCAGTTATGATATGTAAAATTAATATGATATGCCTTATATATTCAATTTTTTTTGCTTTTTACTTCATATGTCAAATCTTTCGGATAAAAATATATTTTTGGCAAATCAATTGATGAGTTCAATTGTTCAAATATACGAATAGAATTTTTCTTGTTTCTGAAATCTATTTTTCATTTCAAGTAAATATCTTATAAATTTAATATATATAAGTTTGTTTTATCAATCAAAAGTAGTTTGTGGGTATAAGTTTCATACTTTTTAAGTTTAAAAACAAATTGCTTTAGTAAAATTAATGAAAATTTACTAATAGTAACAGAAATGCAATAGTAGTATATGTCTTAAGTTTATGGTATTAATGGAAAAGCCAGCATTCATTTTTCATCTTCAGTTTCAAGATGTTCAACAAATATATTTAGTTTAAACTAACACATATATTTATTATTGTTTATAAGAATATGAAATGAATTGAATGTATCTTTTATTTTCATGAAGAGATGTTTAAATTATTTTGGCATCACTTGATTTTAAGTAATTAAATAAATTATAAATTAATATGTTTTTAATATCATTGATTATTTAACTCAAATGATTTAGGGAAAAAGTGAAAATTTTTGAGATATTAATAGTTTAATATAATGACATGTAAGCATCAATGTTTTAAATTAAAGATAGGTATTTTTCAATGATAAGTTACAGTTTTGAGAATGTGATTTAACAGTCAAAATAAGCTAATCCAAAAAACACTGTCTGGTAGTTGAAAGTTGAGATAACGAGTTCAAATGACATTCAACCAAGAAGTCAGTATGTTGAGAAATTGGACTAATCACGTGTACTTTTAGTTGAGATAATTTTATCCTGTATCAAGAAAGAAGAATGTAATAAGATCTAAACTGTTGACAATTAGATCTTTTCCTTCTAAGATGCATTAATGAATGTCCTACAATTTAGTAGTTGAGATAAGTTTGAGTATTAAAATGATTTATACTGATATGACTTTAATGTTATTTATATTTTTATATATATAAATTTTTAACTGATGAATTTTGAATTATGATTAAAAATTATCAATTTTTTTACTTGTCTAGAACTATCTACTTCTTCATATGTTTTCCATTTTATGTATTTATAACTAATACATCTTTTATTCTTTATCAAAGTAAAAGTATCATTTTTGTTTTCTGTTATTTTTCAATACATTTAAAAGGTCCAAGGTGGTGAATCTCTGCATCGCAAATAACATCCCCCCCCCGCCGCATCCAAACTTTACTCCACACTCTAACCTTTTTGGTAAATAATTGCCATACTTTATTATATGCTTTGTCGCGAACTCGACCCTTGAGCTTTTTCTACTTTGTAGTTTGCATTCTCTCTCTCTCTATTTCTATCTTTTCTTGTTCCGATTTAGGAAGTTATTTCCCTGGGTGAACTCGCCTCTTTGACTCAGAACCTTATTGCTGATCTCTGCTAATTTTTGTGGTACTCTCTCCCTCCCTCCTTTATTTTCTTCGCGCTCCAACTCACTTTATGCATACTGGTCATCATTTCATCCTTTCAGATCCTCCTTAGGTTCCGCATCATTGCTTAACGTTTTTGTCACTGATAAAAATTAGGTTTTTTGATTGAACAGCAGATGTCCATCTGTGGTTCTGCACTTGAATTGAGATTGTGGTTTAAGTCTGTTTTTGCTTAACAGTTAAAATCTGAACGAAATAGGACTATAAAATTCTTTGATGGTTGATCAAATTTATGTTGAAACGTTTGAATTTGTGGTTAATAAGTGGCGGATAGTACATAGGATGTTTGGTTTCAAATTAGAATTATGTTGAATCCTGTATTAATTAACGCTGCCATGAGTTTTTTTTTAGTGAGATGAAGTGTTCAAATAATGGATTTGTTCTATGCGGAAGGGGAGAAAGAATTGATCATTTTGTATCAAAACCACATTATTTTGCTTTTAGATTTGCGGACGCATCAGTCCGCATTAGCTGCCAACACCCAACATGGAATCTCCATACAATTTAAATCCTTCGTAGTGAATGGATTTTATTTCTTAATTACAATCTGATTTCAAGCTTTCTTCATTTATATTTTAAAAGCTCCAAATTTATTGCAGTTCATTGAAGGTGGGGCAGAGAGTGATACAAATTTTTAGGGGTTGACTCAGTGGAACACGCAATGAAGCAGACGTTAAATTGATTTTCACATTTGTTGCCTGTAAGATTTTGTTACATTCTTAGAGTTAGCTTCAAGTTCAGAGGATTAGTCATCTTCTTTATCCTCTTTTGGAATGTTAATTTTTTTGGTTTAGAAAATGGAAAAATTTTTATTTAAATTTTGATAAAATCAAAGAAAATAATACATGTTGAATGAATTGCAGATTGCCTTTGAGAAACTATCTGATAACCAAGGGACTTCTAGAAGCAACACTTGAAATAATAAATCTAAGGACTGAGATGTGTTTTTGAAAATGATGCTTATTTTGTTATAAAGTTGGACCATAATATAACATGAAGCAGCACGTTGCATCAAAACCTTTCTTCCTTTCTAGAAAACCTTTTTAATAATTTTTTTGTTGTCCTAAAAGTTCAGAGGTTGTTAAAGATGAAAACATGCTGTTTGCATTTACTACTAGACCCATTTGCCTGAGAAGAGTTTCAAGATTTGCCCACTTGATTCTGCAGAATATTCTTGAAATTCAACCCGATTTGTCCCATTTTTGTATAAAATTGAAAGTTTTTTGAAATATCAATATCACCTAAAAAGATTTTAAAATTACATAACATCAAGTGTTTTTGCCCACTTGATTTGTAGTTCAGGCACAATTAGCAACTAGTCAATTACTGGTTACTCATTAATTGTAACTTAAACTGAAAATATTTTTATGAAATATCCCTTTTTGTAATTTTCTTAAGGTTTTTCACTTTGGCGGATTGAATGATTTGACTGGGTAGAGTTCACCAGTAATAGGAACAGAAAGGAAAATTTTATTAGTATATTATTGATGCTTAGCTATGTATCCACAAAAAGTCTGGAGTGGAAGAAATATGGAAGCCGGTGTCAGCAGTGGTAGCAGTGGTGGAAGTGGATGGTGCCAACATCATGTGACGACAGTGAAGAAGATAACAAAGGTGGAGATGGATAACGAAATCAGTTCCATTTTTTTCTGCAAATGAAAGGGAAGGGTTCATAAATTAGCTATTAATTGAACAACATGCATCAGCAGATTCCTCACTTGGGCGAAGGGGCAACTTCGAGAAAAATTAAGACAGCCAGGTCCTTAATACCAATCGAGAATGACCCCATCTATGGAGGACTGACCAAAATAGATAAAGTAATCTATTTAGTTTTAAGAATAATGGCCTTCTGAAATCTGTTGATACCCTTGACTCTAATATGCACACACACACAACATATAATTTATGGAAATGGAAAGTTACGGCTATTTGTTAAGCAAACCAGTGCTGGAGAACTTAGGAAGAATACCAAACTTGCTTTCCAGGCATGAGGAGGTCGAGCTTGAAGCTTTCATGTTCAGAATGTGAGATTAAATTTGGGAACTAATGTGATATGCTAAGTGAACCGTGAGATGTAAATTTGAAAAACCAATGCTTCATCTGAAATTTGTTTATTGTTTACCTATTGACTAGTGGACATAAATGATCTGCCTCAAATTTTTCAGCTTATTTCATTAGTTGTGCAATTCTGTTTTCTATAATCTTGATTGAAGGATTTTGATAGATACCCACCTATTAATAAGTTGTATGTTAGGAAGTGTTGCATGAGCAGCACTGAATCAGCTCCCCAAGTAAGCATGACTAGCAAGGGGAGTAACTAACATCCTACGTGGCATGGGTCTCATGATGGAGAGAGGGTAAGCAGTGGAGGAAGCATGGGTTACATGGGAAGGGAGGGAAAGAGAATAGGAGGAAATTAATGAGTGAAGGAATTGGGAGGGAGAGACCCAGGCCTCTTGAAAGCCATTTATCTAGATTCCACGAAGAATCTCTTCATCGGAGTGTCATAGCAGACCTAAGACCATCTCAAAACGCTCGTGAAACTTGCTGATAGTTCCAGTCTGATGCATGCCAAGGAGCAATTCATACGGATTCTCTGCCATCGATGGCTGAAAACGTCGTATAATCGCAATCCAAAATGCGACCCAATTTGCATCCAGAGTTCTCGACTCCCACCACTGAAACCAATTCAATGCTCGGCCTTCCATCGCTACCATCACTACTTGTAGCTTCTCCCTTTCGCCCATGGAGTTCACATAGAAGTATCGCTCCACCTGTAAGCATCATCACCGTAGAACACTGGGATCTCCAACTTCCTCCACCGATCCTCCATCTCTTTCGTCGGTGTGTTCTGATTCAGCCCAGCGAAGCTTCCGCCACCTACCTCGCCCTTCGATTCGTCCCTGGTCTCGTGATTCCCTCCTTGAGGCATCTCTCTAATTAACTGCAACAACTTGTTCTGAACCTCTTCGCTTCATTTCATCCTCGCATCTTGCTCCTCCCTCCATCGTTCGAACCCCCTCTCGACTGCTTCCAGTCTAGCCTCTATACGTGTGTTCACCATCCACAGCTCCTAGATCAGGAGGTCTGATACCGGTTGATAGAAGCTGGACCAGATCTCAAGAAATATGGTATATATTGCTATAAATTCTTACTCCTGTTACTGATATCAAACAGATATCAGTATCAGTAATACAGAATAAAGAGAAGCTAGTAACAAAACTGAAATAGACAAATACAAGATAATCCCAAAGCTTTCGAGAGGCCTGGGTCTCTCCCTCCCTATTCCTTTACTCACTAATTTCCTCTTATTCCCCTCCCTTCCCATATAACTCACGCTGCCTCCACTGCTTACCATCATGAGACCCATGCCATGTAGGATGTTAGTTACTCCGCTTGCTAGTCATGCTTACTTGGGGAGCTGATCCTGTGCTGCTCATGTAACACTTCCTAACATACAACTTATTAATAGGTGGGTATCTTTCAGATTGTTGTCTTATACAAAATGAAACCATGTTTTAACCAGGATGATGGACATGAAAGTCAGGGAAAAGAGGAGAGCTGTGAAGCAGGTGAAAGCAGTGGATCTGAAAAGGAAGATGCAAGTGACAAGGTAAGCAAAGTTCTATTCTTTATTGGGTGGTTATCTCAATGTTATGTTTATGCTGCTTCCTTTTTCTCTGCCTAATATTCGATTCAAAGAAGAATTTCAAGTCTTTAAGGTTGGTTCATGATGACATGAGATCCATGGGATTACCTGACACGGGGCGGGGATGGGTACTGTTTAATAAATGGGGCGGGCGGGGATTATAGTATCCGCCTGCTTGGTACGTGAAACCCGTTTAGTATATATATTTTATTTAATATATATCATATATTATAATTCTTTTTTCTTTTTAACTTTGAGATGAGATGAAAATACGTATATTTTATTATTTTAAAATATTTTTTTATTAAATGAACCCATAATGATAAAACTTGTTGAAAAAATATATACTATTTATGTAATAGTTATTTATGTAAACTAATTATTACAAAATATAATTAAATTTAGTTTGTTATTTATAATATTCTTTTAATTTTATAAGAATCTTATATTGTTAAATAAAATTATAGTATGTGATGTTAAAGTTTATTTTATTTATATTTGTTTTATAATTTTTAAAATTTTATTTTAAAGATCAAATGTCATGGATATTCGCATGATATCTCATTTACCCGCGGGGATCATAAATAGCACGCACGAAATCTATGCCCCATGCCATCCCTAACCCGTGCTCTTCTAGTGCATCTCTTTTTTAATTCTCTACAAACACCATAGTTTGTTATCAAGGAGTGAATGATTCATGGAGTTAACCCAAATAAGGATATTACTAGGGTAAGAATGGGAGCACAATGAGTCGCGTCATCAGTATGAGGACATATGGAGACAGATTCTAATCTTGATGTGATTTATGATATGGTATTCCAAATCTAGAATTTTCTCAATCTTAGGCTCATTTTATTATTGTATTTTATAAAAAAATATTATTTTCCTGTATTGCCTCTTGAAAATTCAAAAAAGGTGTTTAAATAAGATATTCTTTTATTAAAAAATTGGTAAAAGTGTGATGTGAACGCACCTTGCATGGGTAGTGGTAGCCCATTTTTAATTTGATTTAATTCTTTGTCAAAATCTAAAGGATGACTTTTATGATTATTTGAATGAAATGTTATATTATTCTTTCTAGTTTATATAATGCGTGTTATCTGGCCTTTGCATCCAAACCATAATGGCAGTAATCTTGATTTGTAGGAGGAAAACAATCAAAATGCAATGGAAAATGAAGCTGAACTCACGAAGAGCTTGAATAAGCAGAGACAACGTGCCATAGCAGCAGCTCATAGGGGACGGAAGACGCTTGCATCCAGGAATTCCTACAAAGACAAGGGTGGTAGGTCGTCTCACAATTCTAAAATACAGAAACAGTTGAGCAGCTGGTGAGATATGGGAGCCAAAACCCATGTAATTGACCTCATGTCTTTCAAATATGTTAAAACGAACTAGAAAAGACTTCATTAGTTCATATAGTTTCATCGGTGCCATGTGTCAGAAAGCATTATAGGCTTATATTATATGTTCAAGCATACATAAAGTTTGGAGATAGGAAAGCAAATAGGTGGTTGTTGAGTCTATTGTACACGAGTTTCTTTCTTTCTTTTTTTTTTTTTTCTGAAGAGGATAATTATATTCCTTTTGCTTCTGTTATATTTATTTTCAGGGAAAAAAATTTGCCTTCTCCATGTTAGTGGAAAATTCTCTCTCCTTCATTCTCGCAAATTTTTTTGGTGGGACTTTGTGAACAACTATCAATTACCTCTTCTATGATGTCTACTAATAAAGATTTCAATTGTCAGACACAAGCGTAGGGCATTACATTCTAGTTAAACATTCAAGGGTGTTTCTACCTTAAAATTGCAAAACGTATATCCAAGCAGGTGGCCAAGAGAGGTACTTTATCAAATTTCAAAGCGCCTCACTGATGTGGAATCTTCTACTTCTTAATCAAGGGCTCGGAAGTGTTCTCGAGAGTGGCCCGGTTGAAGAACCGGCACGAAGTCGTTTGCAACCTATTTGTGCCTGTTTAGTTTATAGGTTGCAACCCCCAAACCATAGTTTGATGGGTGTAAAGTGAGCTTCACCTTGTTTTATATATATTTGGTAAAATTACTTTTGGGTTATTTGTAATTAGATTTTGATCTCAAAACTATAGTTTGACGAGAAGTTATAAATTTTTGCTTTTCAGTTCATTCAAACTCAATTTGGCCAATTGAAAACCAAACATGCCCGCCATTTTCTCATGTTCCTTTTTGTACGCTCAATTGTTTACTACATTATAGTACGAAGTCTATAGGGTGGGGCTAGATATTTTTACAATATTTTGGTTTTGTTTCTTTTAATAATAAAAATTGAATTATTGTATGGGGGGGGGGGTCTTGTTTCCTTCACATATTTCAACTAAAACCAAAAGGATTGGAAAGAGCTAACTATGGTATTGGTATCCCATTCCTGAAAGTCATAACTATTTAATATTTATAGCAATTGATAATACGCAAAATATCCTTGTTAATTAAGGATGCTTCTTTGCAAAACGGTCGTAGGTTTATTTTTCTACATTTTTCTTTATTGGGTGGTTATTTCAATGTCATGTTTCCCATTTCAGTTTCAATTGAATTAAGTGGTTCTTACTTCTTAAATGACTTTGTTGTTTTGTTATTTTCCATTTGACTCTAGTCCCCTTACCATTTCATTTTTTTGTGAACTATTTCATTTTTTTTTATGGGTAAGGATAGTTTCACATAATTTTTCATCTCATAACATCAATTATCACTATTCCTTTCCTCTCTCTTCTCTATTTGTCCTCGAAAATACTAATCACACATTTCTCACTCATGCATCTTTCTCACATATGCTTATATGATATAATCAGAATGTAAGTATGTATAAAACGAAGTCGACCAATAATAATTAAATAATAAAAATTATACAAATATTAAGTGAGTTGTTATTTGTCCTTTTTATTCATCAAAATAAATGATTCATCACTCCCTATTTGAGAGGTAGGACTGGCAATGAACCTAACCAATTCGTTAGTAATTTGAGATTCGATTCGTTAATTAGTTTGATAAACTTGATTCATGAATCAAATGAATTGAACTTGAGCCCAAACTTGAACTCGTTAAATAAATGAGTTGAACTTGAGTCAAACACAGCTCGACTCGTTTGGTTCATGAAATATATGAAACATAAAAAAAATGAAATATTTGTTAACTTATAACATTTATTTAAAATTAAAATGAGTTATGAACTAAGTTAATGAATCAGGTTCACGAACTTGCTTGATTCATTTGATTCATATTGTCTTATTTTAATATTTAGTTCATTTAATTTGAGTTGACGAGTCGAACCAAACAGTTCGCGAACTTGATTCGAACCAAACTCGAGCTACAAAAACTGGTTCATATCGAACTTGAGTCGAGTTTCCATTTAGACTATTTCTTATTGAGTCGAGTTGAGTTGAGATCGTTTCCAGCCCTAGTGAGAGGGATAATGCTTCTCTAAAGTAAGCTTATTTCTAAAATACGCAAGTAAAGGTATATCCACTATTAAATGTTAGTAAATTAAGATCATAATATACTTTAGATTAAATCAAGGATAAATATAATCTTACTTGTTCACTTTAAAGATAATCTCGTTTTAAAGGAGTTTTTTTTCCTGTGAGAGTATGTGAAGAAAACTTAAGTAAAACAAATATTTCCTCCCCCCCCTTTTTTTAATTGATAAAGATTCGATTCAATTTCACTGTATTTTACTTTTTAGATTTTATTAATAAGGCGTCCGTAAGCTTAGGGAAAATTTTGTCTAATGTTTTGAGGACGTTTCTACAAGATGTATGTTCCCCTCTTCTTATCTCAGCTAAACGACAATAAAGTGTTGTACTTGGACTAACTTCCTGTCTTAGCCTTAGGTCTAATTTTGGCATGTGGAACCCAATAGATACAAAACTCTTCATTCCTCAAGAAGAAATTCTTATTAATACATTCATCTAATTAAAACATATTACGTGATATATAATAATAATAATAATAATAATAATAATAATAATAATAATAATAATAATAATAAAAAATACAAAGAATAAACAATAATTTCTTCTTTTCAGGAGTTCTAGAATCGACTTAGTACTTTAAATGTATGAACTTGAAAAGAAATACGTTACTGAGACAAAAAACACGTGATTAATATTATCACTAGAACGTGGTGACAATGATAATGATAGCAATGGTGTGATGAGCAACAAATGATACTTTAATATATATATATATATATATATATATAGAGAGAGAGAGAGAGAGAGAGAGAGAGAGAGAGAGAGAGAATGATAATTGAAATGCTCATCCTTTTAATTATGTGAGAATGATATGATCTTATGCGGCAATGACCAATTCATATCCATAGTTCTTGTCAAATATGTTCTTACTTCATTCCTATTTCCTCGATCCTCATTCTAATGAATAGAACCTTCTTGTATGTTGGGTTCTTTTTTTTAGCTGTACATTTGTGTGACTAGATTAACTCTCAAGTGCAATTGCACTTAGATATAGGCACTTATACAGTTGTAAGTATTGCATAAGAAGCATTGCTTTCAAAGGGAGGCGAGCCATATATATAATGAACAGGGCATGTAAACTAGTGCCATTGAAGTATAGTTGCATCCACCATGTGTATATGAGTCTAATTTACCACAAAACAAACAAATTAACAAGTGCATATGTTGTCTGGTTGTTGACTGTAAAACTCTGCAAATGAACTAATAATCAAATAGGAGAAAGGGATGAATGGTAATAATTCTATTCTGTTCTTTTCCAATTGGTACAAGGCATGGCATATAAAGACCCAAGATCAAAGGACACAATCAATAACACGATTAATCTTTATTTGTGACAAAGAAAACGTCAAAACATCTCCCCGCCTAATTAAGTGGAGATAGGTTGTCGCATGGTATAGTACAAAACTCTATGTTTTCTCTATGGCTAGTGTATAACATGAATGAAATACAAGGATATGTGAGTACATTTTGCAGGCTCCTTCCCACAACCTTATTACTTAATGGGCTTGAGTGCTTGATGACCACAGTGGTGCAAGTTGTAGAACTCATTACCAGAGGTGCACCTCCAGCACTTGCTACTCATCATGTGGAGGCATGATTCTCTTGGAATTGTCCTGCTTGATCTGCAAGTCAAATTTTAAATGTAGTTCTTCAAAGTTCCCATTATTAATTGTTACTATTATTTTTAAGTCATTAAAATAGTTAGTTAACCCATATATACTGCAGTTCTACATATCTGAGTTCTTCTTATTCCATTTCAAGGTATTCAATTTCAAGAAAATGCCACTTAGTGGGATATTCCAATTCTACATAGCATCTTTTTCCTTCTCTTACTTTCTACATATAGCTACTATTTTTTTTAAAAAAAGAATTTTTTTTTATCCAGCTTAAACCAGAAATGTACTATGCAATTTCACCCATTGTTCTTTACCTTTGTGGGAAGAATGGCTTATCAAAATAAGGCATCAATTGAGCTCTTGGAACCATTTCCTTCCTTAGCAAACGAATCTCTTCCTCTTCAATCATCTGCCCCAGATTGAATTAATTAATTTCATAAATATATAGTGCTCTCAAATATTACTCTCATTCTCATACTTAGAGTCACATAACTTGATCGCTATGTGCCTACCTTTAGCAACTTCTCCTCTTGTTTCTTTTGCAGCTCCATGAGATAGAATTTTGTTGTGACCTGTGCATATATGCAAAACCGCATTCATTAATCACAGAAAGCCTATTGCAATCTTTAGCACTGATCATTCACAGTATCTTACTGCATAGTTGAACATTGCACGTTTGACAGCTCTTTCTTGGGTGTGGAGTTTAAATTCTTGTGGTTTAGTATTTTCTTTGGGAGGAGACTTCTGTGAAGCCTAGACAGAGACATAAATCACTCACCAAATTTGAAAGAAAGAAATTGATAATTTGATATACTGAGTCATAAACTATACCAAGTTACTTACCTTAGTCTTGTCATAGAACCTGTCTTTGAGTTCAACTCTTGTCTGTGAAACATTCGATTATGTTTATTTAGGTGGCAATCGGTTCATGTACAACAAGCTAGAAGGGTTTAAAAAAAACCATGATGTATAATAATGGAAAAGAGAGAGAAGAGTGATAAAGCATAATAATAATGAAATTAATAAGAGACAGAGTACTCGCGTAATCATTATGGGGTCCATCGTGTGGTGATGCGCTTGATCTAAGTTATGGAAAGAGACTGCATGGTTCACAGCCTAATCTAGGTGAAAAAGAATAGTGGTCCAATATGTCTAAAGAGGACAATTTTCACACACCACTTTTATTATATTATTTTTATATTATATTATTTTTATATTATTATTTTTAATAAAAAAATACACTTATCAATACACACTAATAAAGTGATGTAGAAAAAGAATAATGTGTAACAAACATTTTATATGTCTAAATAACTTAAAGAAATATTCTAGAAGTAAAGGTTAGTGTGTAATTAATCTTGTATATTGTGTGCTTGCCTATAATAAGTATCTAAAATAAGTCATATCAATACCATCCTCTTTTTTAACTTTGTGAAAATAGGAATTGCCTTTCTATTTATAGAAGTAAACCAAAACTTTAAGAAAATATCAAATGAGAAAAGAAAATAAGCAAACAAAATATGAATTTAGAGTACATAAATCTCGGAGGGGTATGCTTTTGAAAAAAAAAAACATTTAACTAGATATTACTATATGAATGCTTTCTGTTGTCAGACTCCACATTATTACTTACTCATTTAGAAAATATGTCATTATCTTCTTCAATTAGATAGTTCACGAGATTGAATGATGTTTTTTTTAAGAAAAACTCTCATTGATTGTAGCATCAATACTTTTTCAAATTTTTAAGAAATATATGTAATTTAGTCAATTCTAAATTCAAGAAATGATAGAGGAGAAATTTGCATGGATAAACTTGTTGGGTGGGTGAGGGAATTTAAGACAACTTCAATGATAGTATTGAAAAGGTAAAATGAGCATGCATGTCTAAAATGGCTTTTATGTAAAATATCATTTCATATATATGTGTGTTAGAGTAATGATAATGACACAAAGAATAGTGTCACACACAAAAGAACACGTCGGTATGCATCTACTGGATTTGTGGCACAAGGTGGTAATCCAACTTGCTGCATATATAGGCGTGCTTTTCTCAAAAAATGGTGGTACCACCATCTAGTCACGTATGCAAGAGTTGGTGCTTAAATAACACTCTCAGTAATCTCTTTTCTTTCACTATTGTTTAGATGTGATGTAGTTGACAGTGTCATAACTTTTAACCTTAACACGAGCTGGAACAAAACAAGTGCAGGAGAAGTATCTGTATCTTCAATGACTTCTATTTGTCCTACAACGATGGAATGTAAGTTTTATACCCCAACCCATCCATGCGAGCCATGGAAGTTCAGTTTTCATAGGGCAACAAAATGTGACAATGAGACAAAGAGTGCTTTTTTTAAGGATTATATGTGAAGATAGAATAAGCTAGCCATCGCACCATTCCTCTAGAATTAGTGCTGCTCCATTGAGCTGCAGACTGTGAAGTGTTCTTCACAAACTTTTGCCATGGAAAAATAAGGAAGATGCAAAAGAAGTGAAACAGTTAGGACATTATTCTATTACAAAATTAAGAGGGAACAGAAAAAAAAAAACAACATAAAGAATTAAGCATCCCAACCTTCAACGCAGATTTAGTGCTTGCTTTCTCCATGTTTAATTAAGTGGGATGTGTATGTAGCCGTTATTGAGCTGAGAGGACTATATAAAGAGTGGGAAAAGATGAAGTTTGGAGGTTGGTAACTGTCTGAAATTTCTCTTTTCTGTTGCTACATCACCAGCATGCTCTAGAATTTGCATGCTCTCTTGCACCAAACTTTCTGATTAAACCTCCCTCTCAAGCATATATTTGTCAAACCCTACTATGTTCCTTAAAATTTCCACTTGGCTTAAGCGAGGGATAATCCCTGGTTCTCATTAATTAATCCTAAGTAATCTGGCATGTTGAATTTGATCATTTGCAGAACATTGTGGTGTCTGTTAGTTGATTGGAAATTCGTCTACTCACAGTAGTTGTCAGTCACTTCAAGTAATTAGTAAAACTAATGTTCGTTTATGAAGGCATTCAAACAACATAAATAAGTTAACTGAATAGTAAGAAGCGGAAGTTCAATAGTATTTTGGAAAGAGAAAAGTGCATGTTTAATTAATGTATGACAAGTTGACAAAATATGGTACATACATGAGCATAATCAAGTAAGTGTAAGTGAAGCAAGAAATAATCAACTTCAGCCTTTGTCGGGCACTAAGGGGAATGCTATTGGGCTTGAATTTTCTTGTTAGTATGTGGATTGAAAATATAACCTCAAACCCCTCCCCTCCACAAAAAGAGACGGGGAAATTTCACTGTATTTTATTTTTCTTTTAACAATAACATTGCAGTGTGATAGATATGTGAGATTATTAATGAAAAAAGAAAGGTAGCAATATAAAATTACTAGGAATGACCAATTAATCATTCCGAATGCCATTGTCATTACAAGAATGGTTATTGTTCTTTCACATTTAATTTTGTGATGTTAACGGTTCTTTCCATTACTAATCTCAAGATCTGTTATAAGTTCTATTATTAAGTTATTGTAGAATAGACAAAAATTATCTCTGATTTTCCTCTACTTTGAGATGTTTTGAGTTATGTTCAAATCTCAAAATTTTAACCCACGATGTAAGCATCATTGATTGCTTGACATACAGTAAGAGGAATAGTTCAATATGCAGAAGTTGTATGTAATTGATCATAGCTTACTCACATATACACTGATCTCTCATTACAATACCTTCTGTATTAGTTACTAGAATTAATCTATATCTCACTCTCATGCGCAATGATCAATAAAAACTAAGCTTTAAAACAAAATAAAAATTACAAGCAATCTCTTTTATACCCTATATAAGCAATAAACTCTAATTCATAATATCTCGTATGAAGATCAATGTCCGCATTTGGAAGTGCATTTTTTCTGTTGTTTTTTATTCCATTCAACTTTCTTACAGTTCATCTCAAATACAGTTTAGACTTATTTTATATATGTTTGCTCCTTCCTCCTTGTTTAGATTTATATATAAGACATTTCAGGTTGGAAATTGATTCCGGCACAATTGCTTTGAGTCACTTTCATTACCACAGCAAGAGTACATTACTTTTGAAAGAGCAAAAAGTGATGACCAAAAGGTTATTAATAGCCAGCTTTCAATTAAATGTTTCTTGTTGAAACCGTCAAAACCAACCATAGACACACTGGCTCAGCTTCACATCAGCTTCCAAGTACGTTGGTAATCCGTTGTGTTTGTTGCATTATGATTACAAAAAATAACATTTGTTGCTTGATTGGAATCTTATACTAAGGTCCTGTTTGGTATAGTATAGAATAAAGCTCAATAGTATAAGGTTGGATAATTGTTAATAAAAAATACATAATAATTAATAAAACTTTTTTGTCACCAAAGATCACCATATATATGACAACAAAATAGATTGCCATAACTCACAATAGAAAAAAAAAAAAACTTATAATAACATGATGGTTTCAAATAGTATTTTCTTCTAGTGTCATCTATTATCAAAAGAGTTACCATTTTAAGAAGTGCAATCAATGATGCCTTATGCTATGGGTAATTCCTAATTATAGACAAGTTAATTAAATACACTGAGGAGCAAAAATTAGTACTTTGGAAGGAGAAAATTAAATACTTTAAAGAGACTGCAATGACAAAATCTTATTATTTATTCTATGTTTTAGAGAATCACTTGAATAAGGTTGATGTAGATGATTTTCTTTAATGCACGGTTGGTTGCGACTGTAGTGTGAGAAGCAGGTACTTGCAAAAAACACTCCGATACTCAAGTTAGATCGTGCACAAGATGGGTAGTGTTTGAAATTATATGCATACTTTTACTACCTTGTGTGGTATTTATAGGAGTGTCTTAATTGATAAGAATTATAGTTAAATTTGTATTAAATGTTGTTAATTATGATAAGAATTCAATAAGATTGTTATATCTTATAACTGATTCTTCTATTTATGAGAGATATAATTGATTTTCTTATATATAAGAGATATTGTTAGAGATTTAATCTTCATAAATAGGAATATTACTTATCTAATAATGTTTATAAATATTTGAGATCCAATCTTAACAGGTCAAGTTGCTCATGTACCGCTAACTCGAAATCTGATCCAAAACAAATGTTAATGTTATATGTAGTTTTGCTGGTTAATTAACGTGCGGATGACTTGTGTAATACTCTGTATCTTCTTAATCAGTTAATTAATTCTCATATCATTTAGATTCAATGAACAACACGTGAATTCATGTGCATTAATTCTTTATAAATAAATTCTTTTATTCTCCAATTACTTATCAATAATTCTTTCCCTCAGCACCAACACCATCATTAATATTTGTGAAATTGCATTGCCAATCTTTTCAATTCCGGTTATGCTTTCCAATGCTTCGTCTTGAATCCAAGTTTTGTATTTCAATTTCTACTTTTGGATACTTATATTATATTTATATATACACTTTACTTCCTTATATATGAAATTGAAGGTTTATCTGATTGACTCTGGCACAGTTGGACCCTGTCACTTTCATTTCCACAGCAAGAGACAGACACTAATGAAAGCTCAAAAAAATAAAATAAAATAATGACCAAAAGGTTGTTAACAGCAAGCTTTCAATTGTAACCAGCCAAAGACACACTGCCGGAATTGATTTTGGCTTTGTTATGGGTAAGCAGAATGTCATCCAATTCGTTAGGTTGTGAATCGAAAATCAACCTACTATAAGGCAAATATATAATTCTTGCAGTTGAAGTTGTGGGGTATCCATGATAAAGCCTTCAACAAGACTTTAACAAATTAGTACACCTCTCTCTATTCAACTTGACAATGGAAAAGACACCCATTTTAACTGAACATGACCAGAAAGTCTCAACTACCACTCTCAGTATCACTGTATCAGTAAGCAATTCCAGTTCACTTCTCATCAATTAGTGAGAGTCAATAGTACTTCTGGTTTTCTTGTACTTCAATAAGGCCAATACTTCTTCGGCTTGTTGGTCACACATCTTGTGTGTGATACGAAGAATGAAAATTAATGGTTGAAAACACAGATAATAAACTTTCAAATGATGTTTGAGAATCTGGTTTATTCTTTTGTTGGAAATTACGAGTGTGTTTGGTTTGTAATTAGAGTATTTTAAAAATAAGTTTAGAGTATTAAAAGATAAGTTAACATGTTTGACAAAATTTTTCGTAACAAAATTCAGTTAACTTCAACAGAAAATAGTTTTCAAACTTCAGTTGGAATGAAAGCAATAATTTCTTACTTTTTCATTGGACCAAAAATCTGTTAGAGAACATTTTTCCTTTCAATCTTGCTTCAAAAGTGATTTTAATCTTTAATTCAAATAATATTCATTTTGTCAAACTCACTTTTAAAATAAAAGTTTCCAAATATAAATTACATTACTGCAAATTCACTTTCAACTAAATTTAAGTTTACTCAAACTTAAATTTACTAATTATAATCCAAGCACACACTACTTAATAGCACTGCCTTATTCTCACACACAAATGTCACTTGATTCATTCTTTATATGATTTGAATTTGTATATTGACAGTTTGGTGTCGTAAAGCCAAACTATGAAGTCCTACTTATTAAATATAATATAATTTGTTTATTTTAAGTTTTCTTAAACCTTTTTAGATGTAAATGTGTCAGTTAAAATTTGATAATCAATAAAATTTTATTATTAAAGTTGATTGCAAAAAATATCACTTTGAGTGACTACTGATTGAAATTGCTTTCTTAAAAAATTAATGTTGTGTTTTGAAAATGAGATATGAGAGATATAATTTTTTTTTTTTGAGCTGGTTATATAAATGAGAATATTATTGAGAAGGGAAGTGAAGAGGACAATGGAAAGAGCAAATGTGAAAAAAATTAAATTTTGATTTTATAGGAAAAATGACTGTTTGAGTAACTATCGGGAATTGAGTTTCATTAGCATGACTTAATTTTGTACAATTTCGTTTGAAGAAGACGGTTTGAACATGGATGGGCGTGAATGAAAAGATAAGTTGTCGAAAATATGATAAATAGAAAGATAAATAAGAGGAAAAAAATGTAGAGAACTAGAGATTATGATAAACAGTTACGTGGTAATTAACTAATTTGAAAAAGAGAAATAGGAAAATAAAATAGATCAATCAATCACCCCCCAAAAAAAAGTCAATCAAGCACGGAATCACGAAACTGAAGTATATGAAATTTTATTAATTACATTAACCCTTTTTATAAGTAATTCTATAGTTAAATTAGACATTTATCATTAAAAAATTAATAGAATTTTTTAAAACCAACCCAGTTTATTCAATCGATTTAGTTTGGTGGCATGGTTTGTTTAGCCAGAACACAAAAGAACCATATTAAAAATAATTACTTTGAAATATTTTCCGAAATAAACAAACTCTAGAAACCGTCAAACCTAAATTATTGAAAATGTTGGGATTTTATAAAATATATATAAATATAAAGATACATGCCCCATTTAACTAACGCCAAAATTCATACCTTTCTACCATCAGAGACGTGATCATCAATTTACCATTTTGCCAAGATCTTAATCTTTTACCATTATTAAATGATCATGACTTCTCAATAAATCTTCAAAGAAAAAAAATTCAGCTATATGGCTAATTTCAAGAGGTCCTTCACCAAAAATCTCTGTTGCATTCCACATGGCACACAGTAAACTGACACTAAACAACACTGATTCAGCAAGATAGTGAACTATCTCTACTATTCTACAGGAGATGCCAAGCAAAGTGATTCTGAATTCTCACACACTTTAATTTAGAAAAAAGAAAATCAGCATAATGCACACTTCAATTTTCTAACAGTTCTGCTGTAAACAACATGCAAGAACTTAGCAAACATATAGGAGAATGAATTTTAGAATGTTGTGTGCAACAAATTAGAAAATGAATTTTAGTCCTTCATCAGTCACCAGGTAACCACAACTTGAGCTTCATGGATGTGTTAGGCATCTTTGCCCTTTGAAACGGAGCGAGCTTGTTATTTAAATCTCGTGAACACTCAAGTCGGTCTTATTCTTCAGAAAGCTTGAAGAAAGTATATGATAATATTATGTTATTGATAACATCCAATCTAGGATCTGTCTCAATTTCTGGGTCAATATAAAAGAATACCTACAATACAAGCAAGACACCATTTAGATGCATGTAAATTATGCTCACGCAGAAATTCAGTTTGAAACCACTTACAGGCATGTCAATCTGCTCTCCAGAAAGAAGTCGCTGCTCCTCAAAGCAGAAGCATTGTATTTTATTGAAGTACACTGCAGCCTGTGTAAGAAAATTTATAATACGGTCATTTTTTGTAAAAATGGCTATTTTGGGAGAGTGCTAGGGAGGGGAGAATGGGGAAGAAATGGAAAATAATTCTTCAAAGTCAAGCTCCTCTATAAGTTCAGCAAAAAACAGAACTCAAAAGACTTCCAACAGGCAGACTAAAAAAACAATATTATGTTCTTAGCCAAAAGACAAGGTTTTAAAAGTGATATTATGTAGTATAAACTTCAAAAAATCTCAGTGTTTAAAGACACCCTTTGTCTCCATATACAATAGAACAGAGTATTCATCAGTAGTCAGTACCTTCATAGGAGTGACGTATTATATGTAGAAACACCAGTTATCGGGGTAGAATTTTTGTTTTCAGCAGTCTAAAATGCGAGGGCACTTTCTCCAGGCTTGACCCTAGCCTGGTAGAATAAATGAATAATGCTACATTACAATTCTTACTCTTCCTTTCTCCTTTTTCCCCGTGGTTGCCACGGGATGTGTACAACATCCAACTTATCTAATGATAGATGAAAAATTTGCAAGCAAACCTATGGGTTCAAAAACATAGTCAAAGGTGCAAGTGTAAACTATGCATGCAACTAGAATTAGATTTAAAATATCATATCCATCCCCCAAAAGATTAAATTATGACAACCAAGCCTTTTAAACAAAACAAAAGCTCAGAGATTAAACTTGACTATTAGCAGTTGATAGGATCCTTAGAATAACTAAAGTGTACGTGAGGAAGAAGAGGGGTTGCAATGTAGAGGATCATGACTAAGAGAGAGAAAATGAAATGTTATTTACTTTGTAACTGATTGCTGAATTAATAGGTGAGAGTAGTAATTGTCTGCTAAATTAATTGGGAAATAGGAGAGTGATTAAGGAATGTAACTGATGGCTGAGTTAATGGGGGAGTAGGAGAGTGAAACAACTGTGAGGTAGGGTGGAAAGTGGTTTGGACTTTTGGGAGAGACGCACTTTCTAACTGCCTAGGCTATCTTTGTTTCTCTATATTCTCTTTTCATTTTCCAAATTCGGGCACTGCTATCACCTTGATACAGGCCTCAAATCTGCAATAATACAATGCATATTCATATTTGTTCTAGCTATTTTTTTCTAGTTTCTATCAACTGGTATCATAGTTCCCGATTCTGGGAGCTTTGGATGGTCATTACGCGAGCTGTAATGGAGTCTCGAGTGGAGAGCTTGGAGAAGAGTTTGTAGGAATGGAGGCACGAGAGTCAAACACAATTGGATGAGATCAAGCAACTGCTGAAGGGAAATGACTGAGGTTACACCCGAGGTCGATCTCGACATCGGCGTTCTCCAAACCGAGACGATGAGGAGGGGAGTCAAGGCGAGAGACGTGGTAGCAGAGTGGGCTTAGTTCGAATTTCTGAATCGCATTCCAGAACTTGCGATGCTCCGACAAAACGCAGAGGAGGTTCTTCTAAGGGAAGTCGTCCTGTGATACGGGACAATAGACGAAGAAAGCTAGAGGTTCTGATTTTCTCTGGGGAGGATGTCTATGGTTGGATTAACTGAGTTGAGCGGTATTTCAAGGTAAATGTTGTTGCAAATTTTGAGAAATTAGATGCAATGCTGGTAGCTCTAGAAGATAGAGTATTGAATTGGTACCAGTGGTGGGAGGAACAAACACCTTCTCCAAGCTGAGAACAATTCAAGGATGCGGTAATATGACGTTTTCAATCAGGATTGGTTCAAAATCCTTTCAGACCATCATTGAGTATTAAGCAAACAGGTTCGGTGATGGAGTATCATGAGAAGTTTGAGATGATTTATGCTCCATTGAAAAATGCAGACAAGGTGATATTAAAAGGGATTTTCTTGAATGAATTACGAGAGAAGTTACAAGCTGAATTGAAACTGTACAACTTGGAGTCGCTATCAGAACACATGGATAGAGCTCTATTGTTGGAAGTGAAAAATTGGGCACTAAGGAAGGGGGCTTAGCACCAAATGACAAGGGTAAGCTATACGGAAAAAGGGCTTTCTACTTTCAAGCCCAATTCGGTGGGGGAAGTTGGGAGGACCCAGCCCCTTATACATAGGTCCAACTATGCGAGTAAAGGTCAATTGGAACCCAAACCTCCAAATGGGCAAGGTGAGGATAAATGAGTTCATGGGGGGAAGAAAACTCTTTCAAGCCGAACTACATGAAAGAAGTATAAAGGGGCTATGTTTTAAGTGTGGGAAAAAATGTGAGCTTGAGCATTTGTGCAAATTCAAGCACTACCAATTGTTCATGATGGAGGACATGGGGGAAGAAGAGAAGGAAATGAGGAGAAGGAAGAAGGAGAGGAGTAGGAATTAGAAGATAAGACCCTCCACCTATCCTTAAACAGCAAAATAAGATTGACTTCCAATCAATCATTGAAGACTTGGGCAAAATTGGTTGGAGACAAGTGCTGGTGCTAGTGAATTGTGGAGCAACTAGCAACTTTTTTTTTCCAAAAAACTAGTAAAGGAGTTCAACCTTTTTGTAGGGGACACTCCTAAATATATAGTAGAGGTGGGAACTGATGAAAAGTAAGGAGTAAAGGGGTATGCAGAGAAGTGGTGCATGAGGTGCGAGGTGTGGAAATTAAGCAAGATTTTTTTTTTTTTTTATTTGGGAGGAACATAGGTAGTTTTGGGAATAGATTAGTTGGCTAGTTTAGGAGATATTGAGGTTAATTTCAAAAATTTGACAGTTAAATGGGAGACATGAGGTAAGAAGATGGCTCTAAGAGGGGATCATTCCCTTTGTAAAGTACAAGCATCTTAGAAAATCATACGCAAGGCCTCACAAGATGAAGGTGAAGGGTATTATGTAGAATACAAGCATATGCAAGGAAAATAGAAGGGACAACAACTTTTATTCGAGGAAATCAAGGTTGTTTGGAAGAAGAAATCATGCTATCAATCTTAAAGAAGGAGTTCAAATCCCCAACATCCAGCTATACAAGTATCCTTATAACTAGAAAAATGAGTGAGAAGATAGTAGGTAAAATGATGCATGTGTGTATAATTAGACCCAATACTAATCCTTATTCTAACCTTGTTATTTTAATAAAGAAAAAGGATGGTGGTTGGAAGTTCTGTGTAGATTACAGGGTATTAAATAAATTGATAAATAATTTTTATTTTATTTTCAATAAATAATTTTTTTAATCATTTTATATTTTTTTATAATTTAATCCATAAAAATAATTTTTTTATATCATCTAAACAAAACAGATTATTTTAAAATTATTTTTCAGCTAATATATCCAAACATAATATTAATTCTATTATAATCGATTTGTATTAAAAGAAATAAACTAGTAGCATACTAGTATATAAGAAGATAAATGTTAGGAACACACTATTTTGAACACTCCTTTCAACACTTGTTTTACTATTGGTTCGTCTCATACATTTGAAAAGATTATTAGAAGAGAGATATTAACAATACATGATTTTTGACTAATAGTAAAATAAATGTTAAAATGAGTGTCTAAAAGAATATGTTGTTAGTATTTTTAATATAAAAATAGACAAGATTCTTCTAAAATGTATTTATCTCTTTTAAAATGAAAAAATAAAAATATATCTACTATTAAATTTAAATGAGTTAAAATTACGATATAGTTTAAATTAAATTAAAAATAAATATACTTTTATTTATCATTTTAAAGATAAATTTAATTATAAATGAGTTTTTTTCATATAAGAATGTAAGATTCAAGCTACTAATTCAAAAAAAATAAAATTTATATTTATTTTTTTATGTTTATTATATTTATTTCATTAATTAAATTATAATATATATTTATTAATATTTTCTCTCATATTCTTTTTTTAGAAATATACATATATTATAATTTAATTAATAAAATAAATAAAATAAAATAAACCTAAATTTTATCCATTCAAAAATCGGATATTACCGTATTCCTATTCAGATGTGCGTGACGCACACATATAGCCATCACCTGTTCATTTGATGCGTACTGTCATGAAAATTTCAAAATTGACTTATTTGGTGATAGCTGCAGACGTATTGATGTTGCCTCTAATATTTTATTATATTTTTTATGATATTAAAAATATAATAAAATAAAAATAAAAAAAGGTCATAAATATTGAATATTATAAATGAAAAACTTTATCTTATTATAGAAATACTTAAGAATTTTTTTTTCTAATTTTTATACAAAAGAAAAGAAAAAGAAAGAACTTTACACACTGCAGCACAGTATAAGGCCAGCCATATCAAAGCCGATAAGGAGGCTTAAGCCACAAATGAGAAGGGCTTTTTTTTTTTTTCCCCTCATAAGAAGCATATCAATGTCATACCAAAAATACTTTCAGCACCGTTTACCTAGTGACTTGGAATATTTTACATCTTAGAATCTCACCTGTCATTGAACGCTAATGAACAACTCCTTTACGTGTTTATTTAATTAATGTAGATTATTATAACCTCCTCACGTTTTCGCAATTGAAGAAAGATGCGACGAAGATTTTTAAGAGGCAAAAATTAAGGACAATCATACTCGTGTTAATTATCTTTATGTGATGTGTTTTGAACAGTTGTAAATGCGTATTAACCATATATATTTAGACATACGGATTGAGTTATAACGAATTATGAATCATAATATTTTTTATTGGATGAAACTATTGACTTTTCGCAATTATTTATTTATGTTTTCCATTAAATATTTTAAATTATAATTATCAATGTTTGTCTCTAATAAAAAAAGAATTGAACTAAAGACAACTTAAAAGTCTGGTTTGGGTCGTGTTGGATTTGGTGCTAAAATAACTCCATTATGCCAGCAGTTTCTTATGGGCTGGTATTGTGTTTTACTATTTTAGTATTGGATTATCAACCGTCATTGTACCCAATTGTGGCTTCATAAATCCTACCATCAATGGGCCTGGTATGGCCTCACGAACCGTCAGGGAGATAATCTAAATGTGTTAAAATAGATTGGTCCAGTTCATTAGGCTGAGTCATTTTTAGACCAGACCAATCGAGTCTAGTAAATTTTGAGCTAATATTTTCTTAGCTCAATCTAAATCCATTGTAACCTACATGTGGGGCGGGTTGGGCCACAAGCCTGCAAACTTATTTTTTCAAAAAAATATATATATTTTTAAATGTAATGAAATCTAAAAAAAAAATTCAATTAATTTATTTTTAAAAAAATTTGCATCCATAAAAATTAGAAAATTTGGGTAACATAATTTTGGCCTAATGGCAAACAAATTAGGGAGCTAACCTAATTGTCAATTGGGTTTAATTTTTTCAAACAAAAAAATGTGATATGCTTCAAGGTGACTCCACCAAATAAAGTATTATTTGAGGACCTAAATCTTTTATGATAAACCAATTAAGGGATTGAATTTTTTTTTTGTTAACAATTAAGGACCTTAACTTTATTCAAATATATTTTTATTAATAAAAAATGTTGAAAAGACAAAAGTATACAATTTGATAAAATGAATATAGTTTATAATATGAATAAAACACATGGTGATGCTATTGGTATTTTCAGTAGCCTATCTACATTCCTTACTAACTAATCATAATTTTTGTTTTTGTTTTCTTTAAAGTATGAGTGGTTAATGAGAAGTATGAATATGTAATTAAAAGTATCAATAGTCTCACCTCAAAACACGCAACATATATGTTTCTAATTTTTTTTGTTTCCAATTGATAAATATTTTTTATTTTTTCAAAAGTTGATATCCTTAATTGACAATTAAAAATAAAATTTAAGTCCTTATTTGATAAGTTTTAAAGTTTAGATTCTTAATTAATTATCACAATAAAGTAGAAGTTTTCGATCTCTATGTGGTTTTATGAGGTGGAGTTTTAAATAGAAATATTTTATGAGTTTAGTTACTGTGTGATCTAAGGTTTCAAGTTAAGGAATTAAAATACTCTCTTCGTCCCATTATAACCATCTTTTAGAAATTTTGTTTTGTCTCAAATTATTTGTCATTTTTTTAATATCAATAAAGTATTAATTAACTTTTTTTAACTTTACTCTTATAATTTATTATCTTAACTAAACCAATAACTATGCATAATTTATAGTTAATTGATTTTTACAATTTTTTAAGAAATGTTGATTTAGTCATATTAAACTATATTTCTTTATATTTGAGACTATTTAATAATATATTTAATTATTGTGTAAAATTTTTTAAAAAAGTTATAATGAAACGAAAGTAACAATATTTATTACTCATCTAAATTACTTTAAAAAATCATTAAATACTTTTTTATTTTTAAATTTCAACATATTAAATGCTTATACTTTTTTATTTAATACTTTATATTTTTAATTTCTTAGTATATGTTTTAAAGACATATGTTAACAAATCTCATATTTTATTATTGGTTTTAGTTAAAAATGAAGTTTATTTTATTTGCAGACCGAAAAAAATTATTTTATTTGATATAAAATAAAATTATATAATGAATTTATAATTATAAAAAATAAAAAAGTATATATACTAAAATAAGAACCAATTCATTTTATTTTGCAATGAATATAATCATTTTTTTTATACTTAATGAATATGATCATTGTCACTTCTATAAGAATTAATGATCATTTATATCTTTTTGTGGTATCAGTGCTTGGATTTTTTGCCATATAAAGGAATGTTCATTCCCAACGATAAAAGTAAGACTATTATGATTTTACTTTCTTAGCTCCATCTGCATTACAAGGGTTTAAGAAGTACCTACCAGCTAAAGCTTATGTCTAAGAAGGGATTAATTCCATACCTAAAAGATGTGGAAATATTGACCTTAAAAAAAATATTATTATATTTTTATATAATTGATTTATACATAATTTATTTTTTGTAAAACAGGACCAGATAAATGAATAAACATCTCTCATATAAACATCACATTCAAATCTTAAAGACTCTAGTCGGTGCTAATTGAGCTACAAGTTACTCGACTACTTTTTTTTTTTTGAGGGATATGTATATTAGTGATATGTTATGATTTTTTAGTAATAACACATAATTTGAATAATTCTATATATTTTTAATGAATTTTCTTAATAATCATATTAATTATTGGGTAACACATTTAATATTTTTAAAATTTCCAAAACATTAAACAAATTGATGCAAGAAGATTTGTTAAAAAAATATAGAATTTCTATTTTTTATATATAAATTTAAAGTATTAATATGGAATTATATTATTACTTTAACATTACACTTATTTTTAAATAAAAAAATTATTAAATTTCTTCATTTTTTAATAAAAATATGCATCTAACAATTTCCTTTTACATATAAGACGTTAAATGAGTTATTTTTTATCTAAATTTAAAATATTTTTTATCTGAAATTTTAAATAATTTTAAAAGTTTAATTTTAATATATTGTAAGTTATGAAGCATGAACACGTCGATTATGAGGCGTGTTTGACGCGAACACGTGTTCGTGTCAGATACATAGAGACACTTGTACGACACACGTGTCCTGCGTGTCTGAATGTGTCCGATTAAAAAGATTATTTTTTTTAGTTTGAACACGTCTCGAACACGCTAAAACACTTGTCGGACACACTTAGACATGCTCGGACACTTTTTGGACATGCTT
Organism: Ormosia emarginata; assembly: GCA_029884605.1. NCBI lineage: Eukaryota > Viridiplantae > Streptophyta > Magnoliopsida > Fabales > Fabaceae > Ormosia > Ormosia emarginata. The sequence goes on from JAQQTP010000085.1 coordinate 18,604,427, forward strand.
GGATACGACTTGAATATGACCCATTAATATGTTTTTTTTTAAAAAAAAATAATTTTCATGACTAACGTTCAATTAGTAAGCCCGTAACCCACTTAAGCCCAATCACATGACTGACGTCCCAAACCACTATTTTCACATACCAGTATTTTAAGTATTTTATCTTTTCACACATCACTATTAGACTTTTAAGTTTTATCTTTTTACACATTACTATTTTCATCAGCTCCTTCTACTTCTACTCATACCAAGTCATCCAATTCGTTGTCACCGAAGCTTGCCTTACACTAATATTCCCTCTAGTTATTTTTTTATACACATGTACTTGTACATGATTAGTTCTATTAGAAGAAGTTAGTTTAAATGATTTTTTAAAATGTCAATAGAATTTATGTTCCATATTTTTAAGAGGGACTTACTAGGTAGTAAATATTGGTACATATGACATATATTAAAATATTGTAAAACTTTAAGCTTATAGAAATAATATTAATGAATTATGAATATTTTTTCTTAAATTTTGAAAATATATATATATATATATATATATATATATATATGAGGAAGGATCAATTTACACCAGTATAAGTCTTTTTTGACTTACATTCATTTTCAACCATTAGATCCACTTTCATCTAATGATTACTTTTAATGAAATCATCTCAATCATTAGATGAAAGTGGATCTAACGGTTAAAAATGAGTATAAGTCAAAAAAGACTTATACTGGTGTAAATTGATCCTTCCTCATATATATATATATATATGGATCTAACGGTTAAAAATGAGTATAAGTCAAAAAAGACTTATACTGGTGTAAATTGATCCTTCCTCATATATATATATATATATATCCACTTACACATAGTGTAAGTAAAAAAGACTTACACCTAATCTTTACACCCTTCATTTATTGTGATATTGTGGTTACGATAAGAGATAAATAGTAATTACCGGATCACAATAAAATAAATAATATAAGATTAGATGTAAGTCTCTTTTACTTACACTAGGTGTAAGTAGATCACCTATATATATATATCGTGTCCGTGTCTATGTTTCATAGATTGTAAGTGTACAAATTTTTACATCATCAACCAATCAAATATCATTACATGTATAATTTTTAAGATAATTATTATGAAAGTCAAACATTTTTAATAACATACTAATATATAATTGAATCATAGTTTAAAAAACTTTTATATTGTCATTGCAACAAAATTAAATCCTAATTTTATTTATAAAAAAACACATATCACAAATTATAAATTCATAATCTATAATACCCAACAGTAGTTGGTCGTAGAACTAAATTGCAATTCCAAATAAATTTTATCTACAATGTTAATTGTTTAAATATTAAAATGGCTATTTTAAAAGAGTTTTACTTGACTATCATACACACACAAACCATTTTGTTATATTTTTCAACTAGATGCAAACTCGCACTGATGCACAGCTTGATTAGTGGAATTATTTTTTTAATTTATTTAGTTAAGAATGTGCTTTAACTTTTACATGTTATTATTATTTATAAGAATATGAAATGAATAAATATGTGTGCATTTTATATGCATGAAGAATGTTTATATTATTATTGATTTCGATTTAAGTAATTAAATAAATATGATTAATATCAATGATTATTTATACATTTGAGATAGAAGTGAAAATTTTTATATTAATAATTTAATATATTGACTTGTAATATTAATAGTTAAATTAAAGATAAGTAATCAACAATAAATTATAATTTTGAGAATGTGACTCAAGAGTCACAATATTACTAAAAAAAGAGTTGAAAGTTGAGAGTTTAAATAACACTCAGCCTGAAAGTCAGTAGGATGAGAAATTATTAATGTGACAAAATAATAGAGTTTAGTTGAGATAATTTTAGGTGTCAAAGAAGAAGAATGTAATAAGATTTCATGTGATAATTAGAAATAAGTTTAGTTGAGATAAATTTAAGTGTCAAAATGATTTTATTGATATGACTTCAGTGTTATTTTTATTTTAATACATATAAATTTTAAAATTAAATTTAAAATTATATATTTAAAATATTTAAATTTTTTTATTTAGACCAAATTTATATATTTATAATAATAATAGATTCATTTTATTCTTTATTTAAAGTAAAGCATTTTGTTTTATTTTTCAATACATTTAAAAGGTCCAAGGTGGTGAATCTGCTGCATTCGCAGTTAGGCCCCGCCGCATCCAAACTTTACTCCACACTCTTTATTTTTGGTATAATTGCTCCATACTTTATTATATGCTTTGTCGTCCGAACTCGACCCGAAGCTTTTCTACTTTGTAGTTTGCACTCTCTCTCTCTCTATTTCTATCGTTTTCTTGTTCCGATTTAGGGCACCCGAACTCGCTCTTTGACTCAGAACCTTATTGCTGATCTCTGTTTTTGTGGTACTCTCTCCCTCCCTCCTTTATTTTCTTCGCGCTCCAGCCTCACTTTATGCCCAACTTCATCATTTCATCCTTTCAGATCCTCCTTCTTTCCGCATCATTGCTTAACGTTTTTGTCACTGATAAAAATTAGGTTTCTCGGAGGCACTCCATTCTGTGGTTCCGCACTTGAATTCGAGTGTGGTTTAATTTTTTTTTTTTAACTTAAAATCTGAACGAAATGAGGACTATAAAATTCGATGGTTGATCAATTTATGTTGAAACGTTTGAATTTGTGGTGGATAGTACATAGGATGTTTGGTTTCAGATTAGAATTATGTTGAATCCTGTATTAATTAACGCTGCATGAGTTTTTTTTAGTGAGGCTAAGTGTTCATCAAGGATTTAAATTGCGGAACGCGTGCCGGTCCCCAACCGCATCAGTCTGAGATTGAGACGCATCAGTCCGCATTGGCCCGTAACAGCCATACCGCAACCGCAATTTAAAGTCTTAGTGTTTTTATTTCCTTGCGCAATCTGTTTCAACTATACTTCCTGCTTTGCAATTAATTTTTTTAATTGCTACGCAATCGGCGATTTGCAAATTGGTTTAAAATGTTACCTGAAGAGTTTGCACATTCTTAGACCAGCTTCAAGTTCAAGGTGGTCATTTTCTTTTATCCACACACGAAAAAAAGAAAAAATCAAACATATGTTGAATGTTGATATCTGATAACCTCAGGGCTAAGCCTAAGTGAAATAATAAATTTTGCTGTGAGTGTGAACTGTGATGCTTACTTTGTTATAAAATTGGATGCTTACAACTGAATCACATGGAATCTGATGTTGTCTTTACGGCATTTTATCCTACTCAGGTTGTTGATTGGTTGCAAGGAAAGGCTCTTCACATCGTTCACACATCTGTTGACACTGAATACAAGGGAGGGCTGTTTCTTAGCAAGGGATGACTTTTGGCTTGATCTTTTGAAATTCGTGCAATGTCGGGGTTACTTAATGTATTCCCTTGTGTCCTGTAAACCAAGACTATTTTCAATAGTTTATCTGGCCCTTTAGGGTATGTTTGAATGGAGGGTTTTGGAGGAAAATGAAAGGGAAGGCTTATTTTTCATTTCTAAATTTAGAGAGTTATAACATGTTTATAAAAATAAATAAAGGATGATTGAATGGTTATATGATCATCTTTCATTTTATTCCTTCATTTTAAAAAAATCTCAAATATAGAGAGTGTTTTCTTAAAATAAAAGAATAATCCCTCTCTTCCCTTTCCTTCCAAAACCCCAACTTCTAAACCTACCCTTGCTCCTTGAGCATTGTCATGGATGCCAATTGCTGTAATTTAGAATTTTGATTTATTTTCATTGAATATTTTCGCTTTTTTCTTACTAGATTGAAGTAAATGGGGGTATACTGAGATGCGTATGACTTTTTCCTTAATTTCTAGTTTGAAATTACAGCTTGTATTTTCATTACATTCAAGCTTAATCTCCTCGACATTCTGATGATTGATCTTTGGTACATGATGTTTTACATCCATGCATGGTGGCATGCTTTGAGTTTTTTAGGGTTTTACTGAGTGTCATCTGGCTGAAATATGCTGTTGGACATCAATGTGCCATGTTATAGGATTGTTGTGTTTCATATTTGTGTGTATACTGGTCATTAAAATGTTTCATTAACATTTTGATAAATCAGAATTTGGAGATTTGAGATATGTATGAGGAGCTGTCCTAAGGGAAAGTGACACCAATTCAAATGTTAGCTTATATAGTGAGAGCAGAATAGGAAAGTGTCCACAGCGGAAGGAAGAGTTAATGAGTGCTTAGACTTCATATTTTTTTATCGACAGATATTAATTGCCAGTAAACTTTATATTTGCTTAAACTTTATATAATGAGTGCTAACCATCTTATGTTTGCTGTTTACTGGCAGTTGCCTCTTTATGTGTGGTTATCATTTTATTGATTACCATGAAAAACTATTAAAAAGTAAAATTCCTGTCTGTTGTTCAATATTTCATGCCTTATGCTTGTTGGATACATCACATAGAATGAGCAAAACTTTTTGTAACTTTTCATATTATTATTTCTTGTAAGACATTGATTCCCACTTTTGGCACGTCTCTACCATTGATGTAAATTGTAACAGAGTTCTGTTTGCAGTCTTCTCTGAATGGATCTGCTTCAAATCTTCCAGACGGTTCCGGGCGGTCTTTTGCTACGTCATTCTCTGGTCAGTCTGGTGCAGCCTCCCCAGTTTTTCATCACAATGGTGGGCAAATTTTACTGGAGTTAATCCTTTTTCTCCTACCCTTTAGTTGTATAATTGCTAGGTTCTTGCTGCAGGAGCTATTCAGGGGTTGCACAACATTCATGGGAGCTTTAATGTTCCAAACATGCCTGGAACACTCACATCAAGAAACTCAACAATAAATAGTGTTCCAACTGGGGGGGTTCAACAACCTACAGGAAGCCTTTCAAGTGGAAGATTTGCATCAAATAATCTACCTGTTGCTCTTTCGCAGGTATGTGTGAATGTATTTGTGTTTAGAGTCTTAGACATTTTGAGAGTAATAGCTAAAATTTTGAGCATACTTCACTGTTAGTCGGTCATTTTGTTTCTACTATTGCATAATTTACAATATTTTCATCTTTCTTTCAATCATATTTGCAGCTATCTCATGGAAGCTCCCATGGACATTCAGGAGTCAACAATAGAGGAGGTATAAGTGTTGTAGGAAATCCTGGATTTAGTAGTAGCTCAAATGGAGTTGGTGGTTCTATTCCTGGGATTCTTCCAACTTCTGCTGCAATTGGTAACCGAAATGCTGTTCCAGGATTGGGAGTATCACCAATTTTGGGAAATGCGGGTCCTCGAATCACAAGTTCTATGGGAAACATGGTTGGTGGGGGGAACATTGGGAGGATAAGCTCTGGTGGTGGATTGTCTGTACCTGGTCTTGGTCGTTTAAATTTAAGTGGAAACAGTGGATCTGGTGGTTTAGGTGTGCAAGGACAGAATCGATTGATGGGTGGTGTGCTTCCACAAGGTTTGTATTTGGTAGTCACAAATGCATTAAAGTGGTGTGAAAGTAATCTTTTCTCCTAAGAAATATCTGATTAGGTTGAGATTATGTTCATATGTTTATTTGATTTGTTTCAAAAGGGTTAGATATTAAAGTGCTGCAAAATTTGTTCGTGTATTTCTTTTGCCTATAATTTTTTTTTTATCCAGGGACATATATTACTACACTCCTTTTTGAGGATAAACTTTTTGTATCTTACTAATTTGATTATCTTGGATGCAGTTTCCTTAGTGTCTACTTTGTAGCATTAGATGACAAGTTGTTTGAGCATCTAGAAATTAGTCATTTACAATATTCACAGGTCAACATAATTTTGTTTCTTGAGCTGTGATCCTTGGACATACCTTTCTTAAATTATCTTTATTTGAGGTTTATATTTCTTGATATATGATTTGTAATGAGGAATAGTATATTTTCCAGACTCTCCTGTTTGTTTTATGGGGAACATTGGGATACAGAACAATGTTAATCTAATATTTTTTTCCTGTTATAATGATTGTGAAATTTTTATTTCTTCCTATATCGTGGAAAGTAGACTACAGTGTTGTCATTGGTGTATGGAGGCAGGCCCCAAAGCCGCCATGATGTGATGGTGGATGACATGGCGGCCATTATGAAGCAAGGTGGCCACTAAACAAAATACATCCATAATTTTAGAAGATACTAAGAGGTCTGAAAGTAGTGAAAAATGGGGCTCTGCACAGGGCAGGTGTTATAGTGGCCACTATTTTCAACATCGCTCTGCACATGGCAGGTGTCATAGTGCTGCTATGTTGAAGACACCATTCCATGGGGGGTTTATAACACGACGCCCGAACTGCCACACCATTCTGCCATGGTGCGGCCATTGACAACACTGGTGGACTATTGTCCTCGACAAGAGAGAGACGTATGCAGTTGATTTCACTGAAATTTATGTCACCTTTCTACACTTGATAATATGGGTTTAGATTGTGAATAATCTTTCTGTTTGCATTTGCTGTTGCTTGTCTACCTGCTTTGAATTTGTTGTCTCCTGTATGCCACTATATATACTATACCCTTTCTTTTGCCAAATGATATAAAAAATTTTTTTGCTGTGATGTGTGAATGTTATATGTTAGTATGTTACTATAGTTGCAAAATGTGCTAGAAATGCCTGTTAAAGAACTGCTGTTTTTTTTAGATTTATATAAGATGTTTGTTGGATGGCATTTTTTATTTGAATGACATTTTTGAAGACTTGGTTTATGATATGGCACAATGGCTTCGTTTGATCCATGTAGCCGACCTCATCTAGTGGGAAAAGGCTTGGTTGTTGTTGTTGTATAAAATGTTTGACCGAGTCATTTATATGTTTGTTGGATGTTAAATACTTACGTTATCCCTTTAATATTAAGTTGATTTGATATATAGATTAAATATGATAACTTTGTGGTGACAACCACTTCTTGATTCAGGATCTCCACAGGTAATTTCAATGCTAGGAAACTCTTATCCTGGTGCTGGTGGTCCACTTTCACAAAGCCATGTTCAAGCAGTAAATAACTTGAATTCAATGGGGATGTTGAATGATGTGAATTCCAGTGACAGTTCACCTTTTGACATCAATGACTTCCCTCAACTGACAAGTCGTCCTAGTTCTGCTGGAGGGCCTCAAGGACAGTTGGGTATGTGAAGTAAAATATTGGTTAGCTTGATATACTTGTTCACCTTATACAGTATAGAATAATGTAAACTATAAATTTCAGGTTCTTTACGAAAACAGGGTCTTGGCGTTAGTCCCATTGTCCAACAAAGCCAGGAGTTTAGTATTCAAAATGAAGATTTTCCAGCTTTACCAGGATTCAAAGGTGTTGTATATTGTTTTGCAAAGATATGTGATATAATTTGGAAGCTCTATTATATTCTTTCTTGTTATGGAGATTAAAGAGTGTCTTGTGTATATGGGGGTGTAGAATGAAATTTATGCTTCTGGATGTTCACATGTACATTTACTTTCTGTGCTTAGCTTCATTACTTTTTTTGCATGTGCTGACTGCCTTCTTAACATTGTGCAGTATGCATCAGTATTTTGTCCCAATATTCTCTTGATTGGTTTTGATAGGTATAAAGGCTCCTTGCTTGTGTTTTGTATATATCTGTGACCTGTCATGCATTGAGCGAGGATGCTGTAATGGTCCCTATTGTTGCTGAGGATTTAACGATTTCTTAAGTTTGCACTGATGAATCTTTCTAATTATTTTTGGTCAACTGTGTTCGTTCACAGAACTGAGAACTCTAATTGAGTGGAGGTTGGTCATTTGGCTTCAGCATTTGTTTTTTACCAAAGTATTTGTACACAGGTGGTAATGCAGATTTTGCTATGGATATGCACCAGAAAGAACAACTTCATGACAATACTGTATCAATGATGCAATCTCAGCATTTCTCTGTGAGTTTCATGTTGTAAAAGATTAAGATATCTCATCTATATACATATCCATGTTTATAATATTACTGGACCCAAATCGGTTCCCAATATTATTTGCCTTCAATCTGCAGCTGGGGAGGTCTGCTGGTTTCAGTTTGGGTGGATCATATTCATCACATCGTACACAACAGCAACAGCAGCATGCTCCTTCAGTCAGTAGCAGTGGTGTCTCCTTTTCATCTGTAAACAATCAAGATCTTCTTCATATGCATGGGTCAGAAGTTTTTCCATCATCACACTCAACGTATCATTCACAGGTTTGCGAGTTTTGTACTTCTGTAGATGATGGCATGGCACTTGTTTTTGTAATGAGAACACATCTCTCTTTAATTTTAGCTTGTCTTGCTATATGAGGTGCCCATTATTCTGAAATTTTGTCTACCCATCAAAGCAAGTGTTCCTGACATTTTAATTACTTCTGGATTTTGGTTTAGACCGGTGGACCTCCTGGCATTGGATTAAGGCCTCTAAATTCTCCAAATACAGTTTCTGGTATGGGGTCATATGATCAACTCATCCAGCAGTATCAGCAACACCAGAACCAGTCCCAGTTTCGTGCCCTTCAGCAAATGTCAGCTGTAAATCAGCCCTTTAGGGACCAGGGCATGAAGTCTATGCAAACTGCACAATCTAGTCCAGATCCATTTGGTTTGCTTGGCTTGTTAAGTGTTATCAGGATGAGTGATCCTGACCTGACATCTCTTGCTCTTGGAATTGATCTTACAACACTTGGGTTAAATTTGAATTCATCAGAAAATCTTCACAAGACTTTTGGGTCTCCGTGGTCTGATGAACCAGCTAAGGGAGATCCAGAGTTCAGTGTGCCACAATGTTACTATGCTAAACAGCCTCCTGCCTTACATGTGAGATGTTGTTTGTTGTGCTTTATAATTTCATTGTCCTTATTGTCTTCCCTTTTATTTTGGCTAAGTCTTTTTGTGTGATGCAGCAAGGTTATTTTTCCAAGTTTCCGGTGGAAACGTTGTTTTACATATTTTACAGGTGCTTTCTGAAAACCGATCTTATTCAGTTTCACATTGATTTGCTTGATATTATTGATTATAAAATTGATCTTTTATTGCAGCATGCCCAAAGATGAGGCACAACTATATGCAGCAAATGAACTGTATGCATCCTTTTGTTTTGTGTTGTTTTTGGATGATTTGGTCTTAGTTCGAAATTGTAGGATTATAACAGTTCAGGGATTCTTGGCAAAAGTATTTTCAATTTGGGAATAATTAACTTGTATGAGTGGTTTATTAAGTTACTATATGGTTAACGCATCAACCCCTCTTTGAAAATTGCTAACCATTCATCCAGGTGATTATTCTTGAATTAGAAATATTTTGTCAGGAATTTTTAAATTGTAATTCTCCTAATTTATGTTTTCTCAATGCAATAATTACTAACAATGTAGGTTTGTTGCTCTCAGTTACAAACGAGGCTGGTTTTATCACAAAGAGGTTCGTTTGTGGTTTATAGGAGTTCCCAACATGGAGCCGCTTGTCAAAACAAACACATACGAGAGAGGATCTTACCACTGTTTTGATCCAAGCACTTTTGAAACGGTCCGGAAGGTTAGTTTTTGTAAACATATACTGTATCAGTGGACACACACCCTCCCCGAAGTTACATGTTATCGTCCTCTCTTTTTTTTTTTAGAATAATTTTGTCCCATTTAGGCCTCTAATGGACAACCTTCTTGCAGGATAATTTTGTTCTTCATTATGAAATGTTGGAGAAGAGACCGCCTCTGCCTCAACATTGAGGAGGAAAGAAAGCCCTTAATGTAATGTAAAGTTTTAATTAATGGGTTTAATTTGTTAGGACGTAAGTCATTTTGTAGCATTGGTGTTCCTTCAATTTGCCGTTTCTCTTAACAATCTCTTAAATCTTGTTCAATCAACATTGAGGATCCTTTTCTTCCCCAGCCCTACTATGGATAATAGTTGAGATAAAATAGACGTTAGGATAACCCAACTGTTTGGCGGATATGGTTGTCTGCCTAGTACACACAGAAATACACCTGAGTAAATTGGATGCTATTTCTGGGAGTTGTTTTTGTCTGCCTGCACAAACGAATTGTTATCTTAATTTGTTAAAAGGGTGGCTGCAGAGGAATATTGGCGATTTCAATGTTACTTATATAATTAAAAGTCCAATACTGAGTTTAATGACGAATTTTTCAGGTTTAATAAATACAATCCTAAAAAAGAAGAGTTATGCTATTTCACTCGAAAGCTATTCCTAATGATGTGGTATTGTTTATTTTAGCCTAAACCCCTATGAGAACCATAATAATCACTGAATCTCTTTTGAGACCTACAATAATCAACTTCTCCTATTTAGTTGTTTCGTCGTCATCTTTAACAAACAGGTTTTTAGTTTTTCCCATATTTCTGTACAATTTGCATTTTAACTTTCCTGGAAATGTTCTTCGGTTTGGAGGGATTGTAACTGAACTAAAACTGAAATGTCATTGGGCTGGCTCGGGCATATCATTGGCTCCCTTCCTATATTTAGGCCCATTAACTGGTATATAATTATAAAACATTTTTAAAAGAGTAGTGTTAATATGAATTCAATTTCATGGTGAATATATTGTTACGAATAAAATTCATTATAAATCTGAGTCTGTATTAACATTATTTTTTTTAAAAAAATTTAAATATTAGAAATCACTTGGTTTCTCTAGCCGTTGCCATCTTTCTCTTTCATCTTTTTTAAAAAAAATTGTCTATTTATTGGAACAGCTAATCTGTGAAATCCATTTTTTTTTTTACAACTTTCTTTGTAAATACTAAAAATCTGTCGTTCTTGGTTTAATGAATATGAAGAAAAGGACAAGACTGATTCCTATTCTTATTATAATTTTTTTGTAAGGAGACGATTCTGATTTATTTTCATTTTTGTTGAAGGAGACTAGTTACTACTATGATTTATTAAAAACATTATTAACACTAGGCAGGTCTGGAGATGCACATCTTTAAGTTTCACTTTAGTTAGATATAGTTCCATCAGGCCGCATGCTTAAAACTGGGGATAAAAAAGAGTGAATTAAGAGAACAGGCTTAGGAACTTCTAAATGGCATACATATACTCATTGTTTAGTAGCTCAGAATCTGACAAAGCCGACACTGAAAAAGACTTTGACCTGCTTTCCAATGAAGATTTCCGAATGCTCCTCAAATTTGAGGCCTTAATACGATGCCTAATGACCCAGTAACACATTGTTCCCAAGGTTGTAGCCATTATGGTTGTCCCTATAATGGTCACTCCAATTGCCAGCCACTTCTCTTCCTTTCCCACCACTACAAATGACAGTGCCAAGAAGGCCACCGAAACAAGCACACAGGCCAACCACATTAGCTTGTTAATGATGGCCATCATCTGCTTCTTTGCTTTGCTTTCTATAACCACAACCGAGGTTTGCACCACCACCACCGCCAGTGAAATGAAGAGTGCAATGGAATCAAAGACAAAGAAAATGATAAATGGAACTTGTGGGGCTATATTTGCTTCACCAAGGGACATCCCTGGTGGAATGTTAGTTGGGTCATCAACAAATTGGCCAGGGACTGTGAAAATAGCAGCAAATGCAACAGTGGCAATTAGGACTGCCACCACATTTGTGGAGTTGATTGCATTGTTGAGTCCTTCAACATGCATTTTGTTGATACGTTTGGCAATGCCTTGAACACGTTTTCTGGTTTGGCGAGTGTGTTTCAACTGGTAATGCATCTCATGCTTTATGTCACTTACAGTTTGTTTCAACTCGCGGGCTGTTGTTGCCTGAGGCTTTATGGCTTTGGCACTATGAACACTGTGTTCTAGCAGAATGACTTTAACATCATGGTTCCCAATTTTCTCAGCAGTGTCTACTGCAGTTTCACCAGATCTGTTAACAGCAGTTGTATCAGTTTCCTTCTGACTAAGAAGCAACTTTACAATCTGCACAAACAAATTTAAGATATTTTAGCCTTTCCCCCTAATCTGACATATAGCAGGGGACAAGAACTGTGAAACATATATTAAATCAAATTTTCAAACCAGATTTTTTTTCCTTATCTATAACATTACTTTATGCTAGCAGTTCATTTGCATTAAAGCAGCTTTAAGGTAATTTGGACTGGATCAATAGATTGAGATGACTCAGTCTCACATAGGGTCATTACTGGGTCTTGCTATTGCTAATCTTAAAAGGATGGTTTTTAAATGACAAGTATCTTGATTATTGATTATTATCTATTAACAGTAACCTGTTAAGACTACTGCTCCAATCTTACAGTTTTTGTTGCTTCCTTAATAATTAATATCATGCTCTAGATGTTGCATAAATAATAAGCTCACAAGACCCCTTCAGAATATAGAAAAGCTGAGGTCCATGGTCTTTCAAATAGATCCTACCATGAGAACTAGAGTTCAGCATACCAAGATCTGTACTTGGATGGTGTTATAAATATCATGAATCAAAACATTGCCTGGCTGAATAAAAGATTTTACACTCACAGAAGTAGGAGACCTGATACATATGTATATGATTATTGGAGCTGGAAAAATATTTAAATCTCAGTTTGTTCTATGAAGACATACATAAGAATTTTATGATCTGGAGGACCATAAACAGTTAGGGACCAATTAGTTAATAGGTCAAAATAGCAACTCTAAATCAGATTTCAATCCAAATGTGAGCCAGAGGGATTCTTTTCACATCTTAATTTGTGCCACAAACAAACACACAAGTACTAAATGTGTAACTCAAAAAATCTTAAGACGCTTGTTTCCAAAAGATTAGCCATTTAGCCAATAACTTCCATGATCTGGAAGAAATCATTCAAGCTGATTGCAGTCACCAATTACGAGAGAATACTGTCAAAACTGAAGGTAATATAGTTTTCATTGACGGAAGGCAAATCATAGAAAGGAACACATTTATCCAGAACACGGATGGAGATGTAAATCACAATCCACTTGTCATCACAACTTTATGTATGAAGTCAATGAGTAAATTTTTGTGGAATTATGGCAAGCATGGTGTAATTTACCTGAGCCCTGCCCTTCCTGGTTGCTATATGCAATGCTGTGTTTCCCTTAGTATCAACCATGTTTATTGATGAGGGATCTGCTTTTATCAACTCCTCCACCACCTCAAGATTCTGTCCCTTCACTGCCATGTGAAGTGCTGTCTGGCCCTTCTTATCAGTCCGTGTTACAGCCCCAGGATCCTTCTCAAGAAGTGCTTTCACAACCTCCAAATGTCCATTCCTTGCAGCAGAATGCAAAGCTGTTTTCCCATTACTTCTAGCAATGGTTGCCAGGCTACTCCCTGCTTCCAATAGGAATTTCACTACCTCAGTATGCCCTTGTGTTGCAGCTGTGTGCAAAGCTGTGGTGTTGGATGGATCCACGGTCATTGACAATTCAGGATGAGCCTCCATAAGGATCTTCAGTACATCTGCAACAGGGCAAACAGAAACTGAGATTCCCTCTGAAAATCACATGTCATAAACTCCAAAGAACAATCAGAAAAACTACATTGAAGATATACCTAAATTCCCTTGTTTGGCAGCAATGTGCAATGCATCAAAACCATTTCTTGCTTTAATGCCAGCATCAGCAAGGTCATAATATTGAATCATCTCCCTAACCACATCAACATAACCATATTCAGCAGCAAAATAAAGGGCTGTTTCTCCATCTTGATTCTGTTTTGCCAATAATTCGCGCAATTCAGCCTCTTCGGTACCGGCAAGGGTATCCTTCAGGAGAGCCATATTTCCTGCTCTTGCTGCAGAATGCAAGGTGGTATCATCTTTTTTTCCGGTCAATTGTTTTGCCATTTTTTTCCTTGGGGTGCTTATTGGCACAGCTTGTGGCTGCACCGCTGGTGTTTCCATTGGATTCACTTACCTAGAGAATTCCTCTCTCTTGATTCTAATTAGTATATCAGAACCTTCCTTTCTACCTTCCAGCAAAAACCCAGATCAACACTTGCATCTTTCATACACCATATCTCCTTGAAGCCACTCAAAGGGGAGGATCATCCGAATCATTGTGGAATAACTTTTTTTTTTTTTTTGTTTATTGCAAAGTCTTACCAATTAGTTCTTATCTCTCATGTCTTTCAGAAATTTTTTATACTTCTGCCTGTATCTGATCAAAAAGAAAAAATAAAAAAGAACGTGAAAAGTTAAAACCATTGCACCTAGATATATTTTTTATTGCATTAGAGAGAGAGAAAGTTTCAAAAGAAACAACCTCAAAGCAGAAGAATATGGAAAAGGACAAAAACACAATTATAGCCGGGTTCAAGTATTCATTGAACCATTTATGTGAAATGAAAACCAAAGAGCCAAGAAGGAATAAAGGAAAAAAAAAAAAAAAGCTTGTTAATGAATTTGACCTGGGGTTGAAGGAAGAACATCAACCCTTTTGCCGGCCTCTTTCTACCACCGTGAGAAAGCCATAAATAGTGGTAGCACACCCTGTAAGGAACATTCGGGATATTATGTATATATATATAAGCTTAAGGTGTGGAAAAGTAATCTGAGAAAAACCCGATAAATATTTTGTAGGTAAATAGACAAAGAAATTATGATAAGCACGTAATGATTAAGAAATAAAAACATGAAAGGCACATGTAAGCAACAATAACTTTAATTAATTATGTGAATAAAAATCAGAGGCAGAGGAGTCTCATACACGCACCAACACCCAAGCTCACCGATAAAGGAGGGACTTTTGCAAAGGTGGTGATGATATCTGTGGGGGTTGGACATTGAAATGAAAAATATATATACATTAGAGAATAAAAAATACGGAGAAAAAGAACAGAACTAGAAAAGAGAGAGGCAAAACCTGCAGTGCTGGCCAATGAATAAAAACGGAAATAACAGAACCACGCGCAATTGCATTTTTAGTGGCGCCACGCGAGTGAAGATGCCTTCGCTTTACGCCAAATTTTTACATATATTTCCGCTGTAATACGTTGTTCAATGATTCAAATTTTAGTATAATCATAATTAATATTTTAATTAGTTTAATGCATTACTTTAAAAATGCAAAAAACTTTCTCTAGTTTAAAGCCTCCAAACTATTTTAGTATTTTTCACCTTTTTTGGTACAACAAACTAATTTTCCGAAAAAAAAATTATCTTTTGGTATTGACAGATTTGTATTTATATCTTTTTCTTTTATTTTTTCTTCAAAAAAATAAGAACTATTCAGTATTTATTTTTTTAATTTAAGGGTATATGTTAAAAAAAAAAATTATAAGCAAAAATTTAGGAGAGATGTTTTCTTATTTTAAGATTAGGACATTCTATAAAGCAATATGTATTAAGGCTTTATCTAATATATACTCTGTAATTTAGAGTGTATGATACACCTCAAGATCTCGACATTTCATTTACACTTAAATAATATCAACGATTGATATTTATTATTGAAAACTTGATAAGCAGGTTTTCAAAAGTTAAATTACTTTTTCACCAATTTTTTGTTATTTATTTTTTAATCTTATGTCTATTATTTTTTTAGCCTCGTCACTTGACAGCTTCTCAAGGTCAGCGAATAACAACGACTTTGCTGCTTCCCCATCCCATCTTCACCTCTTCCCTCTGCAACAACAAAATTTTGCACATCAAACATCCATGAACACCACCATGTCCATTTTGTCATTCCAACTTCGGCCGGGTGCTCCTTCGTGAATCACCGTCAGGACCGCGTCGCTGTTGTCAAGCTTCGACCAAGAACCTTCCTTCACCTAAATATGCAAGTCTCACTCGAGCTCCGCACCGTATTTCTTCCAGTGCACGCCCTCGCCACCGTTAAAGCCACCACCACTACTCTGTCACACCACCTTCTTCTACCAACAACCACTGTGAATAGCCACCGCCTCAACCACAAACCCGTCACACCTCCCTTTGCCATGACCTACCATAACCCTGTCGCCTCACAACCACTTTGCCGCCAATTGTGCCACCACGATTAGGCCTTAGATCTACTGGGAACCCACCCAAAACCCATAGCCACCAATCCCTCACCGCACACCCTAGATGCACCATAGATCGAACTCAAACAACGCCACTCCCCCTGTTTTGTTGGTGTCTAGCCAGAGTTGATGGGTGGTTTGATAGTGTCAATTCTGCTGCAAAAGCCATGACTTGCCAACTGTATCCCCTACATTTCCTAGACATCCCAAAACCCCTTCAACCAAACCCTCTGCAACCAGCATCACAAACCCACACAAACATAGGACGCAAATCCTTAAACCACCCAAAACCCACGAACCAGCACCTATAATCACTGGGATCGATCAGCAACCATTCGAGTGTGGTGGTGTTCAACCGATTTCGTCGGCGAACCAGCAGAGCTCGAGGTTGAAGTGGACATTCGCGAACCAGCCCCTAGTCGTAGTTCGTAGTGGATCTCGTTAGAAAGTTATTGTCAGTACACTATATTTGAGAAGAGGGCTCTGATATGACCTCAGTTTGCCCAGATCGAGGCCCCTCGTCATTGTTGCCGCGGTGGCGTGGCGGTTGCGCATGTGGAGGATCGTGGTGGTTCTGCTGAGTCCATGGCTGTGAGAGTTGAAAGGGGATGAAGACTTCCATGGCTGGTGCAAGGTGATAGAAGAGGGTTAGTCTAGCAAATTATTGTGCAAGAAAATGATGAAAGAAGACTTAAAATGTAATATAACAAAATTTTTGAGTTAAAATATAATAATGAATAAATCAAATTTGACTTATTATCACAAGTTATTTTCAAAATATATCATATACTAAAACATAAAATAATGCATATTAGCAACGGTATTAAATGACTTATCAATAAAATTAACAATAACCAATCTCAAGGACGCTGTTCAACCCCAGACAACCTTACTTCACAACTATCCACTAATTTGATTGCAAATAATATTATTTGTATATTTAAAATATGTACATTATATTTATATTATAAATTTATATAAAAAAATATTAAATCAAATTATATATAACTATAGTATTTTTATAGAATATAAAATAAATTTATGAATAAATTAAAAAAAATTAAAATATTTTTTTAAACGAATAATACTGCCGTTTGATTGCAATATTTGAACGGTGAAATATTTGTTTATATATATATATACAAAATTAACCTAATCATTTTGGGTAGTAGGCCTAATTTCATATATATATATTTTATTGTAAACGGAAGACAAACTTTTGGGTGACTGTTCTTTCTAGTAATTAAGTACAGTAATCACATGACATGACCCACTCTGTTTATTTTACTGTGGATAGTTATTGCTCCACCAGATGTCATTAGCTCCGTGGCCATTAGCCAACCTGTTTGGATTTGGGGACTGCGTTTCGAATTGGGACTGATATAAGTTTTTAGTAATAATCGTTGGGCTAATCCATTGGTTCTAGTTGATTTTGTTGATATATATATATATACCAGCTGACCGTAATCCTACTGAGTCAGACATATTATCAAACTCATTCCTGCTAATTCTGTGCCCATTTGACTTTGTGCTAATCAAAATTACGTGGCGGCTTGGAGTTCTTAGTCGAAGTTTTAATGCAAAACATGGCAGTGGTTATCTTTTTGTTTTTTTGGTAATAAAAAAAAAAACCATTACCATGGTTAGTACACGTCTGATAACTGTAAACTGTAATGGTTATTTTTGGCTTACAAATGGTTAAACCTGGTCGTTGAGAAGGTTAAAACCTTTTTCTGACGATGCATACACATCTTTTTGCAGGTTTGCTCGTGGTATGCAGACTCTCATATTTGTCTCCGTGGCAGCGTGAAGAAAACGATTCTGCATCTCCTAATTAAGGGACTGTAATGCCGCTTCTTTTGTCTAGAGTTTAGCTGGTGCCTGAGTACGCATGGTTCCTTTTTTCTCTTACGAACTTTTCTTGATTGGATACTAAGGAATGTTATAGTTTCTTCAACTAAAGTTAAAGTGATTGATATGTCTCTTTTCTTTTTCTTGCTATCTACCACATAATTACCAAAAACGAGGTACTTGAGGATACATGCCGCCATGCGTACAGGTACACTTCTTGTAATTATATTACAAAAAATTTTTATTGCAAATTATGAAAACGGTATGCGATACAGCGAGTCTGATACACAATTTATAAGGTTATTAATTAATTAACGGTAACTGCCTGCGATTGTAGCAACTTTGGCTAAACAAAAGAACAGCTTTGTGTTGAGGAATTCAATGCCTTCTGCCATTGTTACTATGCAAAACTTATTTCCCAGAGTTTGTGAGGTTTCCCAAGCGTGTAACTGTGGTATATATACCCCTTTCCCTTAGTCGCAACGCATTTTGGAGATCGATGTTGCTTGGAATTATGAAGAATCCTAGCTTTTTTTTTATTATTTTTTTCTTTAATGTCATGTAGGGACTTTCTATGTAAAAGTTAAAGTTCTTTTATTCGTTTTGCTTTAATGGTAGCTTCCTCAAAGGCCATTGATTGAGTTATTACTGAGATGGACTCCAAAGACGCTGACAACCTTTGTAGTGAAGTAAGTTTGTATGGATTGTTATGCAATTACAAGATATTTGCTTGGTCCGCGAGCGTCTTTCTTCCATCTTTTGTTGTCATGTTCTTCAAGTCAAGATAGAGGAGAACCAACCAGCCGATGCTTGCTTTGGACAAATGGTAGCGACTCAATTTCATCCTGCTTACTTCAATTAATTGGAAATAACCTCCCTTGGATGTGCTGGCTGTGCAGCCATCATCTCCTCTTAGTTGACTTGAAACGAATAACGATTACTGTGGCGTTTGTAATATAGTTTATTTCTTTCTTTCTTTTTAATCGCCAAATGTACCAAAAAAAAAAATATTTATCATACATTATTTTTTTATTACATCATATTACACTTTATTTTTAATAAAAATAAAAAATGTGTAATAAAAATATGTTTATATTATTTTATTATTTAAAAAAGAATAATGTAATATGAATATAATGATAGTAATGTGGAAAAAAAAAATGGAGACTCAAAAGCAAAATCATATCATTAACATTGTCACACACAAATCTATAGTGAATTAGCAAGTAGTCCATGCAATGTACAGTTTTTTTTAAATAATTTTCAATGTATTTAAATTATATTTTATTAAAAATTTTGATGCGTATAAACTTGATTAAGTAAATATAAAAATAATAAATTAATTAAGTGAGAGTAAATAGAAAAAATTAACATTAAAATAGAATTAATGTAAAAAAATGACATGTAACATAAAGGAAAAAAATATCATAAAAAAAATTAAGTTCTCAAAGAGAAAGAGAACATAATAAAAAAAATATCATGCTCTCAAAAATAAATACTCTTATTTATAAGATATGAGTAAATTTTAATTTTTTTTTAGAAGTTAATTTTTTGGTTAAGCCTGAAAACGCAAAATTTATAAAAGCATGTTTCGTTAAATTTTATGTTATCTTTTCGGCATGATCGATAAAAACACGATGTTTTTTAATAGATTTTGAATTCCCAAACTATAAATAATTTACTCACATTGGACTCGGTTTAACAAATAAGCCACAGTTTTTTATTACGTAGTATTTTTTTATTTGGGGATAATGGTCTGTTATCATTTTTTGTGACCTGGTCTGTTATCATTTGATTACATAAATTTGTGCATCAGGAATCAAATTAGATTGTCCTTTTTATTATATATATTTATATTTCAACCACGAGTCAAAAATATAATAAAAAGTCATATTAAAAGAAGTTGTGCTGTTTTCTTTTTCTCTGTTTAAGAAAATTTTAATTTTGATATTGATGGGCCCAAATCACAGTGAAGAGGCTCCAGTGGACTAAAAATTGGACCCCACAGGTTTGGATGGATGTGTCGCAAGTAGCATATCCACGCCACGTTGGCCCCCGTGATGAATGGGGTTATTTGTCGTTAATTCCATTAATATACTTTTCTGTTTGTACAGACGTGTTGCTAGTAGCAGACCCACGTCACTCTTAACGGTCATTATTATTGGATTACAAATTATTAGTGGTATAATATCGATAAATTGATAAAATAAAATTTTTTAAAATAATTAAAAGATATATAAATAAAAAATATATAAAATACCAAAATATTCAATATATTATATATCAAATATTAATACAACAATTATTTTAAAAAATCGATACTACATAATTCAAATACTGGTGAGACTGAGACCTATTGTTCCGTTCGAAAAATCACTCGGCCAGACACAGGTTTAGCTTAACGGTGTCTTTCACTTTCATCAGTGGGCATATGTGAAAAGAAAGAGAGGATGAAATAAGAACTAACTAACAAAGATTCAGAAAGAAAATTTTAAAAAGTTGTTTGATACTGGGGTAACCATGTTGGATTAGTAGCACTGTGGCCGTCACCAATAGTTGTTTCATGATTGATAATATACCCAACTTTTCAAACTACAAAAAATCAAGACTAACAGCTCATAGACTTTGTCACGTTATGAGATGTTATTGTCATGGATTCATCGTCACATTCGTCTAACGACCATTACATCAATAGAAAGAGAGGTTTATCAAAAAATATTTAGACAGAGATAGTGCCCTATGACTATGAGCATGACATAGTAAAAGCAAAAAATAATTTATTTTTATTTCATAAGCTATTATAATTTATAAGCAAATTATTAGTGAAAATTTTGAATAATTTTTTATAAATTCAAATCTTCATGCTAATTATAAAAGAATTACTATTATTTGTTTACTAAAAATTTTATCAATTATTCGATAACTTGATTCTAAATCTCAATTCGTGAAAGGAAATCATATATGAATTCTTCAATAATTAGATAATTTATATCACAAATATAAAGAATGAAGAAAGAATCTAAGTGCAAATAAAAAAATCAACGTAAAATAAAAATGAAAGCAATGTCATCTAAATTGACAAGTAAATGAATAAAAATATGTAAAAAATTAAGAATTAAATTTGTAAAAGGATAAACTTAATTGAAAAATAAGAAAAACAAGTAAATAAAAACATGTAAAGAAAGCAATAAAGATTTTAAAATGATATAAAAGATAATAAACTTGACTGAATTGAAGAAAATAAAAAAAGTAAAGGAAAATAAATTTGACTGAATTGAAAATATTGATTAAAAACTTGTAGTGTATCTGTCGAATCCTCTTATGTGTGTGAAATGTGTAAGAATTTTACAAGTTTTAACACTTATTACATTGTACAAACTAATATTTATAAGCAAAGATTCTAACTACTTATAACCACTAATAACTACTTATAATATACAAAGATTTTGAATACTTATAACCACAAATAACTACTCATAATAGATAAAGATCTTACCTACTTATAATCACTAATAACTACTCTTAATAGCTTTCTTTATCTTCAAATTTTCAATAATCAAACTAATATTAAACACTTCTAATAATTACTCCTTAAATAATTTCCTCTTATTCAAAATTTTCAAGAAAATGTCAAAATGTATTTTTCATACTAACATTACTATTTTATTTACAACTCTAATAATTTTATATCAAACAAGACATACATTTATTTTTATATTTTATCAAATATCATTTATTATACATATATTTTTTTATCATTTTATCTAACTAAATTACACATTTTTGAAATAAATATCTATTAAATACATAAATTTAAAAAAAAATATGAGTATATTTTTCCTTTCATTTGTGGTCGGGGAATCCAAATTGTTGCACTGTCAGCAGCATATGCCATAGCATATTTTTTAAAAATATATCTTCCTTGTTGGGGGCAGTTACAACTTGATTTTTATATTCAGACCACTGTTATATATGCAAATGGCTCAGTCTGAATACGTGTTGCAGGCAATAAGATACCATATTCCAAAGCTGCGAAAACCAGTCTTCGATACAGTCAAAACAAAAATCATTATTTCGAGTATTTTTGTGCGGGTGATTAGAAAGTTAGAAACCATTAATCTAACCCTGCCATTAAAAAAATCCATTAGCATACAAAACCAAATAGTCTGTCATTTTCGTTAAAAATTTAAAAATAAAATAGTCTGTCATTTTCCTTGAAGAATTTACCACTTTTCCTCAGGGCGTTCAATTTTTTTTTTTTTCTAAAAAAAATTTCAGCACTCCAATTTTCTAAAAAAATCCATTTTTTTTCTCTCTTTATAAAATCCTTTTCATTTTTATGATTAAAGAAGGACCTTAATTGACACATTCTCAAGAATTTATATTATTGAGACATATTCTAAGTATAATGCATCCAGATAAGAATATGAAATTATTGACTTGCTCTAACATCATGTTAGTAACACGGATAATAAAATGGAAGTACCACAAGGCTCAGGAAAATAAGAACAAGAAGCCTATTTTTTTAGGGGGAGGGGAGGTTTTAGTGGTAAGTACTTCGTGTTGAAGAAATCCTGAATAAAGGTGTCTACTTTTAGAGGATCTAAATCCTACTGTTAACGAAGGAAATGGGACATGAAAAAGCAATAATTAAAGCCCATACTTCGACCTTTGCAATATATTACTCATGGAAATTTAGCCCAAAAAGTCAAGAAAGTTGAACTCATAGAAAAAAGGGGTCAAGAAAGGTTTGCACTAGAACAATTGAAAGAACAAGAAATCACACAGTCAGTGAGAGACATGGACATATGGTGTGCAAACATCCAAACAAGACCGCCGAATGACACTTTTCATGTGCTAAAAGCTAACCTTTTCTGTCGGAAAGTACTAAAGAATGAGTGTATATAACCAGCAACAGTAACCAACACAGCAGGGTAAGTGAAAAGAAGAAGTACAGGAGACATCCTGTGCACGTGCACGTGCACGCACACATTACAAACCCACCTGTTGGTCGTTGGCATATATCATGGTAGTTCGTAACTGGATAACGTTGCTGCCACTCCCAATATGTATGCCACTATGCTATTACACTATCAAAGTCCAAATATATAGGAGCACATTAAAAAAAAAAACTGGTTTGACAGTAAAATAAAGATTGACTTGGTAGATGACCAAATTTTATTTGTTTCCTTTTGTTGATCTTGACTGAAACAATGACCAAGCACGATATGTATATGGGATAAGGTAATAATAAAAATGACTACTGCTATAGACTACTAGTCCTCCCAATCCATACTGGTATTCAGTATTCATAGCTGATGTGGCATCCACATCCATCCAATAATAGAGTTCTTTGTTATATAGGATTAGATTCTGTTCTGTGTAAACCAATGAACAAAGCTTAGGGTTTTTACCGCGAAATTAACGCTTAGATTTTATCATTTCAGAAGAATCAGACACACATACACCATTCATCGAGCATTAAATATACAATTGCATTCTATTTTTCCCTGGCTCACTGAAGGTGCTTGGACCGTACCAGGGTCAAGGCTAGCCCAATGTCATGTCACTAGCCCCCTCAACCCAAACCGGACAAATCACCATAGTACCCAAACTCCTAGCCCAACTAATAGATTCTGTTAACTCCTTGACGTGTTGATGGGATGCTATTCCAATTTCTTAAGGCTGTCAATCATCAGAAATCTCACCATACATAAATCCCAGTCTACAAAGGAAAAACTATGTGCTTCTAATAAATAATCATTGAATAAAATACAACAAAGTACTGCCTAAATGAGAAGATATAATGACAAAGAACTACGTAATGAACCCAAATAATAAATCAAAGACCAATTTTAGAACTACTGCCAAATTCAGATGGATATAAATGTTATAGAAAATATATCTGCAACTGCTCTATACTAGATTTCAGCAATAGAAATGAATAACTAGTTGTAACATTAGTATCTTCTAGTCCAGGAAATTCAACAATGTTATTACTTTGTTGTAACATTAGTATCTTGTCAATAGTCTTCACAATTGCAACATTTCCCAGTGGACTGAGGGGTATGCTGTCAAAGAACGGAATCATCTGAGGAATTAGAAATATCTGGCCACTTTAAAAGATAAATGCACAACAATTAGCACCAATTGATAGGATATGACTATGAGAAAGAAAGAAGGAGGGGGACGCAGAGGAAAAAATAAAAACCTTGCTATTCGTCATTGTTCAGTTTATGCTCAAGATTTTTAATAGAAGCGATTAAATCAATCTAATAAAGTAATAATTCAATACATCCGACCCTTAAATGAAGTCAACATGTTTGAAAAATATTCGATAAAAGCAGTGCGTACCTTCATTGCCTCATCTTGTGACCTTCAAGAATGCAAAAGTTGAAGTGGCTGATAAACGTTAATTTATGAAGCATCTGACATAGGTGAATTCTCTTCAAATGAGCTTGTTTATTATCATGAACCAAACTATCCATAAAGCTTAAATTGTTGGGCAATAGCCTTTTGGACTTGAACTGTAGACAATGTACAGGTGTATCATATCTTATGTTGAAATAAAGATTCTCATATCATATCATAAACCAATTATTTTAAAAGTTCAAGTTGTTATGTGAAAAAACATTAATGGTTGTATATCACTCACATCTATTACCTTCTGTACTTCTACTAGCTATAATGAGCTTCTCAGTTACCTTGTGAAAAATAGTAGGTTATCTTCCTAATGAATACAAGCACTTTGGAACTATACCACAAAGAAGGTTAGTATTTAAGAGTTACAACCTTGATGGTGGTTGTTAGGAGTGTAAATAAGTTAAATTATTCACGAACTATTTGATCTTAATTTGTTAAATATTTGATCATGTTTGTTTGTTTAATTAAATAAACAAACTCAAACTTGAATTTAAGCTTAATTATATAAATAAATTAAATTTAAACTTCATAAGTTTAACATTAAAAACTCAAGAATAGCTTGTATCTCTGTACACACACATAAATATATATATATAATCACAAAAAATGTAATTTATATAAGAAAATGTATAGATAATAATAATTTGTATATTACTATTACTTAATAAATTGTAATTTTAATTATTATCTACACTTACGTAATTCTAATTTTTAAAGAATCTTTTACTGTTTTCCTATTTTTACTTTATCTTGTAGTACAAAATTATCTATTAAATACTAAACTAATAAACTTAAAAAATACTTTAAGGAAAGATTTGATAAAGAAAAAAAAATAATTAATGTATAAACGAGTTAAACAAATTGAGTTCAAACTTCATATTTTTAAATAAGTCAAGTTCAAATTTTAAATTTAACTCATTTAAATAAATAATCTAAATTTGAGTAGCATTTTTTTTTCAGAAGTTAAACCTGAGTTACAAATGATCAGTTTAACTTAACTCGTTTCCATAGAAGTTGTAATTTGTACTTTGTATGATAACCCAATGTTTGTGGGAGCATTATTCTGCCAATGGTAATGGGCTTTTCGTTTTTGGTGAAATGTTAATGAGCTCTATTGCCGGTATATTAAAAAGCTTGAAGGCTAGTGGGCTTCCAATTGGGTATCATCTTTTCCACATTCTTTCCGATTGAAGAGAAAAATTGAAAAGACATATTAGCAGGATTATGGGTTAGATGTGTTTGTGCTAATATGAAACATATATGAGTTTTTTTTATAGGATAAGTTTATGATAAAATTCACCACTAAATTTAAATTTGATGCTTACATAATCTTACATCAATAAAAAAAAACTATTTTATACTTTATCCAAATATCTTAATTTAAAATTAACTTACAACACTTAATAAATAAATAAAAATATAAACCATTTGATCACAAAAGCTTTAATATTTAGGTTTATAAATTTTTATGTGAAGTACTACTCAAGTTACAGTTATTAGAAAAAAAAATTAAGAATACATACTATTTATTTAGAGTATTTCCCTTAGAATATTTAAAAATAGGGTCTCACTATGTAGCTGGGTGGAATATAACCTGGGCTATGAAGCACGGACACGGATACAGATATGAGATATGATACGGATACGGATATGAGGACATACTAAATTCAAAAATTATAGGACACAAACACGACATATATATATAATTTCAAAATTTAAGAAAAAAGATTCATAATTCATCAATATTATTTCTATAAGCTTGAAGATTTATAATATTTTAATATATGTCATATGTGTCAATATTTGCTACCTAGTAAGCCCCTCTTAAAAAATATGAAACATAATTTATTGACATATTCTAAAAAATTTCATAAACTAGTTTCTCCTAATAACTAATCACGTATACAAGACACGCGCATAAAAAAATAACTAGAGGGAATATTGATGTGAGCCAAGCTTCGATGACAACGAAGTGGACGACTTAGTACGAGCAGAGGTAGAAGGAGCAGATGAAAATAGTGGTGTGTGAAAAGATAAAACTTAAAATACTGGTATGTAGAAATTGTGGCTTGGGACGTCAGTCATGTGATTGAGCATGAGTGGGTTACATACTTACTAATTGAACGTTAGTCATGAAAACTATTTTTTTTTAAAAAAATATTAATGGGTCGTATTCAAGTCGTGTCCAAGCGTGTTCGAGAAGTGTCCGAGCGTGTCTGATAAGTGTTCGAGCGTGTCCGAAATGTGTCCAAACTGAAAAAAATAATCTTTTTAATCGGATACATTCGGACTCGCAGGACACGTGTGTCGTACGGGTGTCTCTATGTGTCTGACACGGACACGTGTCTGACACACGGACACGCCTCATAATCGGTGTGTCTGTGCTTCATAGAACCCAGGTAAGCCCGGACACATTAAAAAACCAGCACGCCCCACATCAATAACCATTTTCTTCCTTTCCGAGCATAGGCAGGGCAAAATTTTTCTGCCTATTTAACTTTTCCCTTAAAAATATTTTTCAACTCTTAGGTTGTGTATATCTTATTTTTTAAAAATTTCCATTCTAATAATCACTCTTTACAAAAAGAAAACAATAGTTTGATTTTAGTTTTCTTTTTGGTGTAATTTTTTCATATTTTCATAAAATTATGTGTTACCTACATTATTAAAAGAGTTTAACATCTCTAGTAATCATCATTATAATTACTTTTTTAATTATATGATAATACATAGCTATATAATAATACAAAAATATTTCAATGAATAATAGATCTAATTAAACAAAATAATTACAACAAAAAATGTAATCATTCTATTACAAAATCAAAATATACAATAACGTACATAAAGATTAGATAAAAAATAAATAAATAATCTATATAAAGATAAACACAATATTTAAATATTATTTTGTTGTGAAATGAACAATTATTTGAATGACAGTTTTAAGTAGGGATGGCAACGGGCGGGACGGGGTGGGGCAGGAGGCGCAGAAGAATATCCGCTCCCGCCTCCGCCCCCATATCCGTACGAGTATCCGTTTTTCATTTTCTCGCCAATAAATGGGTATCTACGAATATCTACGAGTACTAAAAAATTTACGAAAAATAAAAAAAAAATCAGAAAAAATAAAAATCAGAACTCTGGCCAGCCATGAATATTCTCCCCAAGTTCGCATCGCAAGTCGCAACAGTGTCATCCTCAAGCGTTGCAACTCGTAGTCTCGTGTTCATCATGGCGAAACTAGATCTCGAAGGCAGAAAACCAGATCTGGAAGGTTGGGATGGTCACAACGTTTTGGGAGGTTGGGATAGGAGAAACCAGATCTGGAAGGCAGAAAACCAGATTTGTTGCTCGCAAACTCAGTGGAGTTCTTCATGGCGGTTTCTAGTTCCCGGAGAACACCACGTGCGGTGGTGGAGTTCAGCTCGTCGACGACGTCCAGGCACGTGTCCTGGTCCGTGATCGCAGGGCTGAGCCAGGTCTCAACGTCGCTGATCTCTGCAGGCGGGAGGACTTTTCCGGCATCGAAATTACCAAGTAAGGAGGGCTTGCCATCGGTGCGAAGCTTGGAAGGGAAGGTTGAGAGCTTGGAGAGTTTGCGACGCGGAGGGAGAGCTTGAAGAGCAGCTTGGTGTTGGATGGTTGGTGGTGTTGAATTTGGGACTGTAGATCAACTGTACGGGAGTTTTTTTGTAGTGAGGGTTTTTTTTTTTTTTTGTAATTTTATATAAAGATAGTTTTATAATTTTATTTGTGAATATCTGCAGGTACGAGAAAAATTACCCTCGCCCTCGCCCCGTTTATTAAACGGAGATAAGAAATAAACGGGTACCCGTACCCGTGGGAGAATGATCACGAGTATTATTCGTCCTGTCACAAATATTACCTGCAGATACTTACAAAAATAGATAAAATTGTCATCCCTAATTTTAAGTTTTATAACAAAGAATTATGTGTTACATCAGACACCAAATTAGAATGTATTGAGGAATTTTACACTCAACAATAACATTTTCTTTTAAAATTTTGTTTTTTATTTTCCTTTCATTAAAATAAGAGAAATTATCAATTTTCTTTTTTTTTTTCACTGCATTCTTTCTTTCAATCGAAGTACATTATCAGCAAAGAAAAAAATTTAAAAATTAGAAAGGAAGGAAATTAAGATAAAGAAAATGTATAATATCAACCTTCTATAGCTGCCCCACCCCACAAGATGTGAAACAAGACAAAAATAAAAGATGTAATTTTCGGTGTTTTCATTCTTTTAATAGCATTGACTTGAAGACTTCGATTGGAATGTCAGGTTCCCTCTCATTTTCTTCATATACGAATATGTGATTGATGTTAACGTTATTGATAATTGTAACATGCTTAAATGACTATATTTTATTTGTCTTTTTTCATAAAATAGATTTTGGGGGAAAAAATGGATATATGATTATTGTCTTGTCTTTTTTCATAAAATAGATTTTGGGGGAAAAAATGGATATATGATTATTGTCTAGAGCCCATGTGAATTTGAAAATACCAACTAGGATAAAGCACAAACGCAGAGAATTTGCGTATATAATTTAACTTCACCTTATCCAATAAAAAAAAAGAGAGTATATTTAATGTAGGGTGTATTTATCTAAGTTCCATCTGCATAATGTCTTTCTTAAAGAAATATTATGTACATTTTTATCTCACTGTTATTACTGGAACTAAGTCCAAGTGAGCAGGCAATAACCTGCATAAACATTCTGCCCACTAACGTGGCATGAAATAATTTAACAGTTAGAGGGCGTTTGATTCATTTTTTTTTTTAAATTTTAGATATTACCTTTTTTGAACTGTTTAAAAAGAAATTGTTTTGTAAAATATGCTCAATAATATTATGTTCATGTGTTTGTTTCAGAAACAATATATTGAAAACCTTACACATTTTTCACAATACTTTTAGTCAAAAAAGAAATATTCATGAATAGCAAAGGGATATTTGTGTTGGCTACAAAGCAGCCAAAAGTCGAAAAGATCTTTATCAACGAAGTAATTAAAAAATTAAAATAATAAGTTTGATATTATATTTTGACTCAAAATTTTAAAACATTAGATTTATGAGTCATTTTCACTTATATAATTCTCAACTTATTTATTTTTTATTAATGTGAAATTTTAATACTTACATTTGAATTTCTAACATTCTCCCCTTTAAGTATGAGTCCTTCATACATAGTTACTCTCCCTCAAGTAGAAACCTTTCAAGTATTTGACGATTTCACTAAGAGAGTCTAGCCTGCGTCCAAGAGCCAGCCTGCATCCAAGAATCTCATATCCTCCGGTTCGTGCTACACATGCTCTTCTTCATACTTGTATCGTCGTCGTCCATCATATATAATGAAATATGCTGCCTAATCTTCACATCGCTAGTGTCGCAACTGGGATCGCGACAGGATGACAAAAAAATACGGATTTTGAAAATCAATGGAGTTGCCACCAATGTTTATTTTAATTGGGAAAACATTAAAAAAATCCTTAAAATAGGCAAAATTGGTCTTTTTAGAAAATAAGTTTGGATTCGGGAGTCGATTACAGGTAGGGAAGGTATTAGCACCCTACACTACCCGTTCTAAGAATGGTACCTTAAATTAGTTGTGTAAATTTTAATAATATAAATATATTTATTTTACCTTTCTTGAAAAGACATTGTAATTATTTATTTTATTTTATTATTTTTTAAGGAAAGAAAGAAAAGAAATAACTAAATTATGAAAATTTAATTTTTTTGCTTGACAGAATAGGGATTCTGCTCCTACGTACCCCCGGGTGCATAGGAAACTCAAAGTCACGTAGTTCTTTAAAAATAATTGTGGGTTAGTTACTTTTTAATTTTTAATTTTTTAAGAAAATATTTTATTTTATTTTATTTTAGAAATCGAATCGTTCGTCACAACTTGTCATTCGAGGATGATCTAAAAGTTACTGAATTAACAAGCTATCGCAACTCAGCTAATCCATTTTTATTGATTGATTTTTTTGTTTAAAAACTTGAATCATCAAGTTGTCACAACTCAGATGATTATAAAAGTTACGAATTAACAATTTGTCAGAATCAAATTTAATTCTATTTTATTGAATTAATTTTAAAACAAAAAAGTTTACAAAATAATAATAATAATAATAATAAATAAATAAATCAAACTAATAAATGAATAAGTTAAAATGAATAACACGTGTATATAATGAAAGATAATAACACAAGAAAAAATAAGCAAACTTACCTCTAAAGTGTATAAAAATGATATGCTCAAAGAAATTGATGCACAGGACCCTATACGTTCTCTTCAAATCAAACCTTAAAAAGCAACTCACTTACAAGAGAAATTTTTTTCTAAAGTCCTCTAGCTCTTATACTTAGTATTAAGCTCAAGAGTATAATTTTCTCTATCTCTTATACTTAGTATTAAGCTAAAGAGTGTAAATTTTTTTAGATGTCAAAACCATTGAGAACCACCCCTTTATATAGGAAGAGGAGAGGGAGAAGGAACATGACCTCTCCAATGTGGGACTTTGTGATACAAGAAGACACCTTAGCATTTCAAATTTCTTCTTTTTCCTTTCTTTTTTTTCTTTTGGATTTTCATTCATCTTTTCTCTCTTTTTTGTTCTTTCTTTTGTTTTATTATGAATTAAAATGTTTGAATGATCCAAGCAACAAAAATTTTATGAACAAAATTAGGTATCAACAGCTAGGAAAACTTTTGACATGAGGAACCCTTCACATGGATATACCATCACCGTCATTCACACCTACTTGTCTAAGTTGAATCATCAGCTTTAATACCGCTTATTAGGTTATAAGAGAAGCCCAAAAGTCAAAGAGATCTCCATTATGGACTAAGTGAGAAACTATAATAATAGATTTAATACCACATCTTAATCTAAAATTTTAAGACATTAAATTTATGAATCTTTTTCACTTATATAATTTTCAACTTGCTTATTTTAACAGTTACACTTAAAATTTCTAACAGTTTGGCATACAAAACTTTTAAATGTACACGCAATCCAAAATATCAGGACATATAAAATTCACATGTTTGATATGATGTTTTAGACGCTTAAACACGCTTGATGTATTCATTTGCATTGCACTCAACAATATCAAACATTAAACTTTGAATTTTAAAAAAAATAAGAAAGAAATTCTTAATCTTCTTGTATAAATAATTACATTTATATAAATCTATACCATATAAAATAGTTGAATTTTTATTATTATTAGTAATAATAATAATAATAATAAAGCATTGCACGGTTACTTAGTAACAATAACGATATATCAATAACTAATATTTATCAATAATATTTCTAATATTCTATATTTAATTTTAATTTATAAATTACTAAGAGAACAAAATTAGTAAGCTTAGATGTGTTTACAGGAGATTCCTCATTCTAGTGTCCAATTTTTTTTAAAATTATTATTATTAATTATTTATTTAAATTTTTAAAAATAAATATAAAAGAGGATAAAATTATAAATAAATTTTATTACTCTTTCAAAAATTTAAAGTTATATAAAATAAGATTATAAATATATCTTATTATCCTTTTAAAGATTTAAACATAAATACAAAAAGATTATTCAAATAATTGTTATTATTATTTATTTTTTATCTTTAAAAAATACAATTAAAAAACACATAGTGCTGGTCAATACATTAGTATTTATAAAAAAGAAATAAATTAATTACTGAGTGAAAAATATTAGTAATTCATGAAACGTTGTCAATATTTTACATCTAAGATTCACATAGGTTTGCATATATATATAAAATCACATAGGTTTGAACGGCACCATTGCATGCCCACATCATACACATTTTAATTGAATATATAGTGGACATCTATTCACTAAACATGACTCGAAATCACAAGGATTCGGCATAGTATTAAACGAATTACGCTATTAAAAGAACGAAGACAATGATTTAAGTGTTGGAGATGTCATATGTAGAGAGATTCCAACCATATTATTTTGTGTCTAAAAAAATTAATCTTACACATTGAATATGTAATAATAACTATAAAAAAAAAACACGAGTCGGGCATCCAATGTGTGACAATGCACAAAAATAGTTGGCAACGACGAGAATGACGACCATGGCAAGGTGATGCAATGGTATAGACGGTATGATGCACAATATGATGTGATAGCCACGATGGTATAATAATTATGGTGGCCATAGTAAGATGAAGGAATAATGTTTGGTAGGAAAGGAAGAGGGTAGAATGCTTCAGATATTTTGTTTGGTATTAATTTAAGGATGAAAAAGAAAGGAAGAAGGTAAAAAGAATTTTTATGAGTTCTATACTTTTAACATTTTCCTTTTCTCTCTTTTTCGATGGAAATGAAGGGAATTAAAAGAAGGGATGTATTTTTGTAGGATCTATTATTTTTTTCACACTTTACCTATTTTATAAGTTTTTCATATAAATCATTTTTATTTGAAAAAAAAGGATAATTTAACATTTATTTACATATATTTTCATTCATTTTTTTTATGAAACTAGATAAAAGAATAGAAGCATCACTTCTTTTTTTATTGAATGATAACAAACAATGTAAGTAGTAACTCATTTACTTCCTCCTTCCTTTCTTTTATATGATATTTTTTTGTCATTTGTGGGGTGAATAATGCTTTTTTTTTAAAAATATTTTTAAGAATAAAAATTACTCATATTGTGATGATTTTTTGTTTTGTTACGAGGAGGGATAAGGCCTCAACTGCACATATAAACTATCAAGAAAGAAAACTTTAGCAAGATCATCCAAAAAGTAAGCACCCATGCACACACTAGTGGAGGCACATCCTGTAGGTGAGCACTCAACTCAGTGGAGTAGTGCACAAAATTAGCCACCTTGATAAAAAAAATTTGCTTAAAATATTACATTATAAAAAAATAAGAATATTTTTTTAACTTCAAACTAAACATAATAATATTATAAAAATCCTCAAACATTATCGTGATCGCGAATCCTAAAAACATTGCGATAGCCAAATTAATCTAAAGCATGTTGTTCGTTTCCTGGTTAATAATAAGCAACCATGTGGCCAGAGCAAAAACGTGGAGGAATACTCCAAGTGTGTCAAAATGAATTGCCCCTCCTACCCCCAAATTATTTTTTAAACCTCCTATCAGAAAAAGAAAAAAAAAGAAACTCAAGTAAAGTTAATTAATTAGATGCAACTGAATTTGGTTGACTGACATAAGTCATCTATGGTGTCAGAAAAAAGACACAAGACATATATGGTGTTGGGGGGTCCTTTGATAACGTCTGACTGTTTTTTCTTAGTTTGTCTTGGAATTAAAAAGGGGTTGCCCTTCACCATATCAAAACATTCGGTGAAATAATGAATAATGCAAAATGATAATGGGAGGGAATGGGGATCACTGTATTCAGATTTTCCAGTGACCAGCAGATCCCAGAGGCACTTAATTGATATCACACTTATGTGTTGTCTTTGGGCAGCTGGTTGGTTTACCTTGGTTTGTAAACATTTATTACGTTGTTGGGTGGCTTCTTCAAATGCATAATTGACTGCACATCTCATGTCATGCTACTCTATTATTTTTTCTTATACTATTTCTTTTCTTTTGCTCCTTTATCTGACAGCAACTAAACGTTCATTATTGCCCTCCCTCGTTCCTCCCCTCTTTCCCAACCCTTTTTATTTCTTCTTATTGGTTGCCAACCTGCTAATGTTTTAGCATTTTCATTATCTACATCTTATTCAGCTTTTAAATTTGTAAGCTTGACTCAGCAGCATCAACTCATCTCAACTCCCTTAAGCCCTCTGCTTTCAAAAGCAGAAGACTCTTTCCCCCCCCCCCCCCTGTTTTTATACAATGGCCACAACAATGGCCACAAGGATGCATTTAGCATACAACACCCTGATTTACTTTCAATTACCGTTTTTTGGGGTTTTTTTTTTAATTTGATTGAATGTATATATAAATCTGAATGTATATAAATATTATTAGTTAAAATCTATATAATTTGTTATATGTATAATTTATGAAAAAAAAGTGATCTAATTGAGGGGTAATCTAAATTTTTATATATAAACTTGAATATATGTAAATATTATTAATTAAAATTTATATAATTTATTATATCTATATTTACCTATTGAAAAAAAAAAGTTGAATGAGTTGCAGGTGACCAATTTGCACGGTTGATCTATTATCAACGGTGTAAACTGGTCAACAACTAGTACTTGGTGTATTGCAAACAGATCCCACAACAATGGGGGTACCCAACTTGCGATTTAGTCATTTAACAGTTTAAATTGGCCCTTGACAGACACATGTGAGTTTGCTGTAGTGTTATTGATGTCACACGTTTTTATTTGAATGCAGTTGAATTTTCCCCCCTCCATAATTTATACTTCTAATGCTCTTTTTCTGTCATAACTAGTCACAATAATGTTATTTACATAGTTTAGTATATATTGTGCAATCCTACTCGTATATCCGTGGTTAGTCGTAGTGAAAGTGAGCTTTGCTTTTAGATAAATTTTACTTACAATATTAAAAATTTGAATTTTAAAATCATCACTTTATAGTGCTAACAAATTCTTAATTCTTAAATATGTTTTACTTATTACATCATCTTTTAATCATTTTATTTAGTAGTTAAAATATATAAAAATGTTTGTTTATAATTACTCATTCTTTGTTATGTTTATGTTGAGCAAATAAGAAAACTTAATATGATACTTAAGTCATAAAATTCTTTAACTTAATAAGTCAACTTAATAAGTTAGTCTTTTAATTGGAAATCTCTTCATGAACTTAAGTCGTAATAATTGATGCTCTCATTGTAAATTAGATTATGAAAAAGGTTACTTACAAGTCAGATTAAGAGTGAAGTCTCTAAAGGAAAAAAAGGAGCTACCACTGTCCTCTCAAGTCTCTATCAATAGATTAAAACTGTTATGGATGTCTCCTCTTAAAAGGAGTGACAATATTATGTCATTCATTAAGTAAATGAAAAATTTAATGGGATGTTTAAGTTATGAAACTCTCTCATCTAACAAATTAGTATGTTAGGTTGGATTTTTCTTATAGACTTAACTTGTAACATTCTCTTTAGTAAAATATATTGCAATGAAAGAGCAAATCAAACACTCCATAGATACTAACTTTGGGAAAGAAATACCAGTAAAAAAATAATAATAATGTCAAAAGCATTGTAATATAAAAAATACATCACGAAAAAGAAATTCTTTTCATGATCAGATTCATTGAGCTTACTCGAATTTTCTTTTTAATTTCAGAATTACACATGTGTTCACTCTTTTGCTTACCACAAGTGCACGAATCGCACCTGTAGTATAGCTTGGAGTCGGATATCGTTCCCACGAGGATAAACGTTAAATTCAGTACTAATTATAAACCAATAACTTAAGTATTTCTATTCAAGGAATTATAAATTGTAAAGGTTCGTATTAAACTACTAAGAAGAACTTTTAAACTATCAAATTGAGTTTAGAAAATGATTTAGAACATAGGGTAACCTTTTTCACCTCCTATATCAATTGTTAATAAGCAATCCTTACGAGTAATAAACATGCAATGGTTATGTTAGCTTGGGAATCTGTTTTAGCTGAAAGCCTATGTCTAGGTCAATCAACCCTGGTATTACTTACCTAATCCACTATATTTCTATGAGGACTAGTGTAAGCTCTACTAATGAACGATTTATTCTCAATTAATCACTATGCATGGTCAATAGGTATATTTCTATCCTATCAACAAATCATTGCATCCAAGCCAATTGAATGAAATAGATCATGCATCAATCATACATATGATCTCAATTCCAAATTCCTATGTCTAAGCTCATTAGAATTGAACAAATCAGTTGAAAGCTGATCAAACAATCAAAGCATTAAACACCATATGATTGAACAAATACCAAATCATGTATATAACTCAAAGGATTACAAGATTAATCAATATTCATAGGAGGATCCAAAGTAAACCCTATAAACTGCTTAGCCAACCATGACAAACGAAAATAAACTAGTGATATACAGAGTCATGGGATAAGGGAAGAGAAAAGAGAAGAGAAAAGAAGAACAAAGCTAAGGGGAGTGATCCTCCAAGCTTCAATCCTCCACCAAGATGAAGAGAGACTCCAAACGTGGTCACTTCTGGTTCCTTCTGGTGTAAAATGAGAAAACCTGGCCGCAGCTCTCAAAAATAAAACCTAACTCTCTTTAAAAATCGATGAAACAGTATTTATAGGGCTCAGAAAACAGGGTCACGCCGCGGCATTCTCATGCCCACGCCGCGGCGCGTTACAATATAGGTCATAGGACGCCGCGGCATTCTCATGCCCACGCCGCGGCGTTCTAAAATACGTGCTCTCTGACTTTGGTGCAGGGGAGAAGCACGCCGCGACATTCTCATTCCACGCCGCGGCGTTACAGGCTGATACTTGCACTTTGATTTCTCTTGCAAATCTGGTCCAAAGTTGACATGATTCACTTGGTTGGAACCTTACCTGCCATAGAGAAATTTCCAATTCACTAATCAGTGCAAATGTACTCGAAATATCCAAAAATCATGATGGAAGAAATTGAAACCAAATTATACAAATATACAGTTAAACTCATCCATTCATGCATAAAAACAAGGACTAGGCAGGCAATAAAGCTCAGATATGGGGCCCAAATAATTACAATATGTGAAGTTATCACACCCCCAAACTTAGATTTTTGCTAGTCCTCGAGCAAAACAAAGTACATTTAAATCGTTCAACTTGTTAACCTGCTTCAACAATCTGCACATTCCACTTCCACTTAAACAGAACTCATGTAAAATGATTGCATAAAATCTCAAAGAATGAACTTGCCTCATACTCAGTTTCACACATATACAACCCTACTCATGCTGACAATCACAGCTTCTTTTCAGTCAAGATATAATTTCCCACAATCATGCATACCAAACTTCTTCTTTTCCATTAGGACTTACCCGGATGAGTTTATGAACATACAAATGAATATACATCAAAGAATCTACAAGATTGTAATTCAACTCTCTCTCCACTAATGTAACTCACACATGATTGAAGATCAAAAGGGGCTTTATCAGCTTATAATGTTAGGCCAATGGTATGGGTTAAAGAACAAAAGGAATGGATTTAACACAAACATCAAGACACACACACATATGATTTCAAGACTTGAGTACCATTGAGATTATCGGGTATACCATACAACTTTGAGGATCGAACTCATAAGAACCATTCAATGCTTTATTTTTACTTTTCTTTTTCTTTTCTTTTACTTTGCTTTTCTCTTTTCATTTTTTTCTTTCTTTTACTTTTACAAAGCAATGATTTTCTATAGCAGATGGTTCACACAAGTTCTTTTTGAATTTGACTTACACAATACCCCTGATTATTTGACTCAATTCAAGAAATCATATATACATGCACTCAACAACAATGATGGTAAGATAACAAATCTCATGTTTTCACATGCATTTAGAAATGGTTACATGGTATGGAATATGTAGGTGATGAAAAACATAAGGCCAAACATATATAAGGCTTCAAAGGGGACCTAAGATATGATCATGTCAAGGTAAGCTTTGTAAGGCTCAATCGGTCCAATGAATGCCCTTATCATTTCCTCAATCATGCGCAAATTAGGATTTCGCCTCAAGAGAGTTCAAAAACAATTTCACAGATAACTGATACCTTCACATGCACTGTCCATAAACTTTCTCTAAACAAGACTTCTTATCAATTCCAAAGTTCAATAAACATGCAAGTGGGAAATATATCAATCCTCAAATGAAACTAGATTGCTCAACATGCTTCAAAGATTGCATATGGATTCACAGAAATGTTAAGGTCAATTTACATCCATCTCTATCATTGAACAATCATTTCACATTAGTTTTAACCTTTATAATTCAAATTGTGAAAGGGAACGACAATTGTATCTTGAATGAGATTTTTCAAAAAATGATTATCAAGATACAAGTTCCTCTGGATATTAACAAGCATACATAGCATACATAATTACAAAAATACATAAACTATACTAAAATACCAAAATAATATATCCACAATAGGCAATATTAACATAAATACCAAGGATATAAACATGCATCAGCATCAAAATACTAAGTCTAGGACACCCCCCAAACCTGAGGGAAACAGTGTCCACACTGTACATGAGAAACATATACTATATAAAAGCAAAAAGAATGACAACGAAAGGAACATGGCCTGGTAGCCTCAAAAGCTAGATGGAAGCCTCCTCAGAATCGGTGGCCTCAGCATCTAGATCCTCATCATCGTCGTCATCATGGCCAGGCTGGTGAGAGGGGCCGGGCTCCTGGGATGGTGGTGGGGGTGCTGCAGCGGCCACGGGCGGGAAGTCTGGGACTGGGTAGTCCTCCATCGGTAGGTGCAACCGCTCCGCAGTCCAACGCTGCGTCTGAATGATATACGCCATCGTGGCAGTGGTCTGCGCTGCCTGAGCCTCCAGCTCTGTCACCCGGGCATCGATCTGCGCCCTCCACGCAGCATCATCTGCTGTGACTGGCCCTGGCTGTGATGGTCCTGGCATCTGTGGTGGTGGCTGCCTCTGTGGTCGTCTGGCTGCTGGTGGTGGTGCTGCTGGAGCGGCTCGAACCCTCTCAAAAAAATAATCGTTCAGAGGCTGTTTTGCCTCTGTGCGCTCCTCGTCATCCTGAACTTGGACCAATTGAGTCAGGCACAACCTCTGGATGAGAGAAGGGAAAAACAGGCTCCTGCACTCCCTAGCAGCCTCGCCGATCTGCTGATGGATGAGATGGGCAACATCAATAGCCCTATGCTCCAAAATGGCATATATCAAGATCGCCCGATCCCTAGTAACCTCTGACAGGTTGTTTGATGGCAGAATCCGGGTGTTGATGAAATGGTACCACACCCGAGCCTCTGGCGTTAAGCATGCCCTGCGGAAGAATCGGGGCCTGGCATCCTGGACGCTCAAGACCCACTCGACTGGTCGCGAAGCCTCCGTACAAATTCTGTTAGTGACCGTAGTGAGGTCAATACCATCTGGATCAACTGCTATAAACTGGGAGTACTCACACTCCAGCGGAGGAGGGGGCAAAGCGAGGGCTGCCCGGATAACTGGAACTGAATAGGAGACGCGGCGGCCCCGCACAACCACAGTGGAGGGGTTGGCGCTAGAAGTGTCAATGTTCGCATAAAACTCGCGAACCATAGGAAGTACCGCCACATCCGGATGCAGCGCAAATCGATCCCAGCGGTGGTGGCGGATGATCAACTCAACAGGCTCAGGAATACCATCCTGAGCAGAGAAGCCTCTCTCAGCCGTCACCTTTTTTGACACCAAGGCGGTGTAACGCTGTGCAGCCTCCGCAGACACAAACCTGCGTTGATCGAAGGCAGGAGGGGATGGTTCTCGGTGCCGCTGACTAGATGATCCGCGCTGTCTTTTAGCAGACATGGTACCTGAAATTGAATTGCAAATAGTTAGTATCAATTGATGAAACTGAAAATGCAAGATACATTTGCAATGTGGGAATAGTTCTGCAAAAGAAAACATGTTACGCCGCGGCATTCACCAATACGCCGCGGCATTTAACCAGTTCATATACACGCCGCGACATTCAAATACAACGCCGCGGCATTCAACATTGGCAGAACCCAGAAAACCCCCATTAAATCAGGCAAATCATTCCCCCAGGCAGGAAATCAAAGAAAACAACATTAAAATAACAAAATTATGCTATTCAAACACTCTTAAACTCCTAAAACTATACAAATATACACGTAACACGGTTTTTATACAAAAACGAAAGGAAAATATTAAAAAAAAAACGAAATAAATGATGGAAAGAGCTTCAAACCTGATTAGGAAGCACTGGTATGGTCGGAGAAGTAAGAAAAATAGATTGCAACGAGAGAAATTTGAGAGAAAAAACAGAGAAAATAGTGTATGTACTGAGGGAGAGGGACGGTCACCCATCCGTGGGGTGTTAAACAGCGTATCACGCCGCGGCGTATGCCACACGCCGCCGCGGCGCGCTGTAATTCCCTCAAAAATCTTTTTTTTAAAATTTTTTTATTTATTTATTTTTTTATGATTTTTTTTAAACAAACGCCGCGGCGTTGGGAGCACTCCACGCCGCGGCGTGAGAGGTCAGTCTGCTGAATTCTGCAGCAAACTGACTTCAGCCCAAAATATTGCCAAAAATTGATCCTCACCAAATATACAATATGTCCAAATGATCAAAAAGCAAATTAAATATCAAAAAGATAACTAAACTACAAAAATCATATATTAAGTATTATAAACCTAAAAACAAAGACAATAAACCTTTGGGTTCCCTCCCAACAAGGGCCTTAGTTATAGTCCTGGCAGGACTTTGGTGATATCAAGCAGGAGTTGTTAATGGGAGGGAGGTCTTCTCCCTTTGAATCTCACCTCCAAAATAAGGTTTTAGGCGCTGGCCGTTAACCTTAAAACTTGATGATCTATCCAGTGGACCAATCTCCACTGCTCCGTGGGGAAACACCCTTATCACCACAAAGGGTCCCGACCATCTTGATTTTAACTTTCCAGGGAAGAGTTTAAGCCTGGAATTGTACAGGAGAACCTGCTGGCCTTCATTGAATCTTTTCTGGACAATCTTCTTGTCATGCCAGTATTTAGACTTCTCCTTGTATACTTTTGCATTCTCATAGGCCTGCAGCCTAAATTCATCCAGTTCATTGAGTTGCAAAAGTCTCTTCTCACCGGCAGCTTGTGAATTGAAGTTGAGCTGCTTTATTGCCCAATAAGCATTATGCTCAAGCTCAACCGGCAGGTGGCATGCTTTTCCGAATACCAGTTTGTACAGAGACATACCAATGGGACCCTTGTAAGCAGTCCTGTAAGCCCACAGTGCGTCATCTAATTTCCTAGACCAATCCTTTCTTGTAGGACACACTGTCTTTTCCAAGATCCGCTTAATCTCGCGGTTGGATACCTCTGCTTGCCCACTTGTCTGTGGGTGATAAGCAGTGGATATCCTATGCGTTACACCGTACTTGGCTAGGAGGGCTTCAAAATATTTGTTACAAAAATGTGACCCTCCGTCACTGATTATGGCCCTAGGTGTTCCAAATCTGGTGAAGATCTGTTTCTTCATGAAACCAATCACTACCTTTGAATCATTGGTAGGATATGCACATGCCTCCACCCATTTGGACACGTAGTCCACAACCACAAGGATGTATTGATTCCCAAAGGAGGGAATAAAGGGGCCCATGAAGTCGATGCCCCAAACATCAAAGATTTCAACTTCTAGAATGAAGTTCAGGGGCATTTCGTTCTTTCTGGAAATGTTTCCAGACCTCTGGCACTGATCACACTGTTGCACATAAGAATGTGCATCTTTAAACAGCGTTGGCCAATAAAAGCCAGATTGGAGCACTTTGGAAGCCGTCTTCCCACCACTATAGTGTCCACCATATGGAGAAGCATGGCATCGACTCAGAATATGTTCCACTTCCTCCACAGGTACACACCTTCTCAACATCTGGTCGGAGCACTGCTTAAACAGAAATGGCTCATCCCAAATGTAATGCCTGACATCATACAAGAATTTTTTCTTCTGATGAGAGGTGAGATCAGGCGGCAGCACACCACTCGCAATGTAGTTCACCATATCTGCGTACCATGGGCATGAGTGGGTGGTGGCTGTAAAAAGCTGCTCATCGGGAAATATTTCCCTGATTATGATCGGGTCAACTCTGTATTCGTCATTTTCAAGTCTAGAAAGGTGGTCTGCCACTTGATTTTCCGCACCTTTCTTGTCTCTAATCTCCAGATCAAACTCTTGTAGAAGCAGAACCCACCTAATCAATCGTGGTTTTGCGTCCTTCTTACTCACCAAGTATTTTATGGTGAATGATCTCAGTAAAGACTATCACCTTGGTTCCTACCAAGTAAGCTCTGAACTTGTCAAATGCGAAGACTACCGCAAGTAGCTCTTTCTCCGTTGTTGTGTAGTTCAGTTGGGCATCATTAAGTGTCTTGCTCGCATAATATATGGAGCGAAACACCTTATCCTTCCTTTGTCCCAACACTGCACCAACCGCATAATCACTTGCGTCGCACATGAGCTCAAATGGTAAAGACCAATCAGGGGTGATAATTACTGGTGCTGAGACCAGTTTCTTTTTCAGTTCCTCAAATGCAACCTGACATGGTTCATCAAAGTTAAACTGGATGTCCTTCTCCAGAAGGTTGCACAGAGGCTTGGCTATCTTTGAAAAATCTTTAATGAACCTCCTATAGAAACCCGCATGGCCAAGAAAACTGCGGATTCCTTTCACAGAATTTGGTGGAGGTAGCTTATCTATTACCTCAATCTTTGCTTTATCAACCTCCATTCCTCTCTCAGAAACCTTAT
Organism: Ormosia emarginata; assembly: GCA_029884605.1. Lineage (NCBI taxonomy): Eukaryota > Viridiplantae > Streptophyta > Magnoliopsida > Fabales > Fabaceae > Ormosia > Ormosia emarginata. The sequence goes on from JAQQTP010000085.1 coordinate 18,647,140, forward strand.
GGCCAAGAACTATGCCTTCTTGGACCATAAAGTGGCACTTTTCCCAGTTTAGGACGAAGTTGGTTTCTTCACACCTCTTCAGTACGGATGACAAAGTATGCAAACAGCTATTGTAATCATCCCCAAATACTGAAAAGTCGTCCATAAACACTTCCAGGCCATGCTCTATCATATCTGCAAAGATGGCCATCATGCATCGTTGAAAGGTTGCAGGAGCATTGCATAACCCGAATGGCATTCGACGAAACGCAAATGTACCGTAGGGACACGTGAAAGTTGTTTTCTCTTGGTCCTCCTGGCGCTACGGCAATTTGGTTATATCCAGAATAACCATCCAAGAAACAATAATAGGCTTTTCCGCAAGCCTATCTAGCATCTGATCGATGAACGGAAGCGGAAAATGGTCCTTCCGGGTGGCCTTATTTAACTTACGTAGTAGTCCATGCAAACCCTCCAGCCTGTAACCTTTCGAGAGGGAATCAATTCATTGTTCTCATTGGTGACTACCGTCATGCCACCTTTCTTAGGGACACATTGGATTGGTGAGACCCACGGGCTATCAGAAATTGGATATATTATACCTGCATCTAGCCACTTAATTATTTCCTTTCTCACCACTTCTTTCATAATAGGATTCAACCTCCTTTGGTGCTCCACAACACCATTCTGATTATCCTCTAAAAGGATCTTGTGCATACAAATGGAGGGGCTAATGCCTTGGATATCAACAATAGTCCATCCAATTACATGTTTGTAATGCCTAAGCATACGGAGAAGCTTCTCCGTTTGATCTTCGGAGAGGGTTGATGATATTATAACCGGTAACGTGGAGGTTTCACCCAAATATGCATATTGCAAATGATTGGGTAAAGGCTTAAGTTCAAGCCTCGGTGGTACTTCAATGGAGGACTTAGATGCCTCATTTGATGCCTCAGACTCCAAGGTTTCAAACTTGGGTAACCGATATTGCCTAGGAAATGCATCTAGGCACTTTATCAACTCGGACACTTCATCCCTTGATTCTTCATCATCCTCAGGTGATGAAGCTAACGCCACAGTGAGGGAGTCTCCTGGAATATTGGCTTGGAATGAATCATTGATGATGTTATCCAATATCCCAACATAGGAGCACTCTTCTTGGTTTTGAGGAAACTTTATAGCTTTAAATATGTTGAAAGTAACCTCTTGATCTTGAACTCTCATTGTCAGCTCACCTTTCTGCACGTCAATGAGAGTTCTTCCTGTAGCTAGGAACGGCCTGCCCAGGATCAAAGGGACCCTATGATCCTCTTCCATATCCAGTATAACGAAGTCCGCAGGGAATATGAACTTGTCCACTTTCACAAGGACATCTTCCACTATCCCCCTTGGATACGTGTAAGAGCGATCGGCTAGCTGGAGAGTTACTGATGTGGGTTTGCATTCCCCCAAACCTAGCCTCTGGAATATGGACAGGGGCATAAGATTAATGCTTGCCCCCATATCGCATAAAGCTTGGCCAAGGAACTTCTCTCCTATGGCACAAGGAATTGTGAAGCTTCCCGGATCCTTCAACTTCGGGGGAAGCTTCTGTTGCAGGACAAAGACTGCATTCTTCAGTTAATGCCACCGTTTCAAACTCACCTAGCCTACGTTTCTTGGATAGAATATCCTTCATAAACTTAATATAGCTAGGCATCTGCTCTAAGGCCTCCGCAAATGGGATGTTTATTTGAAGTTTCTTGAAAACTTCCAAAAATTTCTTAAACTGATCATCCATTTTGTGTTTGACCAGCCTGCTTGGAAAAGGTACAGGATGTACATAAGGGTTGTTCACAAATTTCTTGTCCTCGACCTTTTCCGTAGAAACTTCAGGTTTCTTGGCAACATCCTGGCTCTCAGCCTCTTTCTCATTGGATGCTTCAGCGTCTTCCTCCAGCATCCTTGTCTTAGGATTGCCCTCTATGTCCTTTCCACTCCTCAACGAGATGACCTTACAGTCCGCATTCAAGTCACCCTTTGGGTTATTAACTGTGTTACTTGGGAAGGTGCCTGGCGGCCTATTGTTAATAGCATTTGCTAACTGTCCCACCTGCATTTCTAATGCTCTCATCGAAGCCGTTTGGCTTTGAAGCAACGAATCATTCTTTGCTAAATGAGCATCAGTCCTTTGCATGTAAGAGTCAGTCTTAGAAATAAAAGCATCATTCTTCTGCATTAGCTGCATGAACATTTCTTCCAACGCAGGTTTCCTTTCTTGCATTGGTTGTCTTGGTTGAGCATAAAATCCAGGAGGATTGTACTGGCGTTCAGGTCCAGGAGCATTAGAGGAGGAAGAGGGTCCTTGATTGTCCCTCCATGAGAAATTTGGATGATTCCTCCATCCAGGATTATATTGATTGGAGTATGGGTTATTTGGTTGGGAGCGATAGTTACCTACATAATGTGCGCTCTCAAGCATACTCGGGCACCTATCACTCGCATGATTATCCCCACAATGGTCACAAAGGACAAATGGGCTTTGGTTTGATCTCTGCTGACCCATATTGTCCATCTTGCTCGCCAAAGCCGCAACCTGTGCTGTTAATGAGGTTATGGGATCCACCTCATGCACTCCAGCTACCCTCCTTGGAGTATTCCTTGATGAAGGCCATTGATAGCTGTTGGCTGCTAGTTCCTCCAATAACTGGAAGGCATCATCGAATGATTTGCTTAACAAGGAGCCTCCAGCCGCAGCATCTACAATTGGGCGATGTTGGTGCAACAATCCATTGTGAAATGAATAAATTTGGTGCCACGGTGGTATTTCGTGATGTGGGCACCTTCTTAGGAGATCCTTGTACCTTTCCCAGGCTTCATGCAAGGATTCAGAGTCAGATTGGGTGAATGATGTAATATCATTCACCATTTCAGCAGTCTTAGACAGAGGGAAATACTTATTCAGAAACTTGGTACATACCTCCGCCCAAGTTGTTATTGATCCCGCTGGCAAAGAATGCAGCCAACTTTTAGCTCTATCCCTTAAAGAAAAAGGAAAGAGCCGTAAACGGATAGCATCATCCGATACCCCGTTATGCTTGAACGTGTTGCAGATCTCTAGGAAATTTGAGAGATGTGCATTGGGATCTTCATTTGGTAAGCCGCCATACTGTACTGAAGCTTGAATCATTTGGATGATGGCCGGCTTAATCTCGAAATTATTTGCCCGAATGGCAGGACGTCTGATACTAGATTGCAGATTATCCATTTGAGGAGTAGCAAACTCCCTCAATGGCCTTGTACGACTAGCGTCCCCCACCACCACGTCGTGCAAAATGGCTTCGTCAGCCATTTTGCTCTTCTGAAACAATTAACAAATAATGAATTAAATGAATATGAAACAAAAGAAACTTGAACTAGAGATACTTAACTTCGTTGTTTATATTAGTAAAACTAAATTTAAACCGTCGATCCCCGGCAACGGCGCCAAAAACTTGTTCACTCTTTTGCTTACCGCAAGTGCACGGATCGCACCTGTAGTATAGCTTGGAGTCGGATATCGTTCCCACGAGGATAAACGTTAAATTCAAGTACTAATTATAAACCAATAACTTAAGTATTTCTATTCAAGGAATTATAAATTGTAAAGGTTCGTATTAAACTACTAAGAAGAACTTTTAAACTATCAGATTGAGTTTAGAAAATGATTTAGAACATAGGGTAACCTTTTTCACCTCCTATATCAATTGTTAATAAGCAATCCTTACGAGTAATAAACATGCAATGGTTATGTTAGCTTGGGAATCTGTTTTAGCTGAAAGCCTATGTCTAGGTCAATCAACCCTGGTATTACTTACCTAATCCACTATATTTCTATGAGGACTAGTGTAAGCTCTACTAATGAACGATTTATTCCCAATTAATCACTATGCATGGTCAATAGGTATATTTCTATCCTATCAACAAATCATTGCATCCAAGCCAATTGAATGAAATAGATCATGCATCAATCATACATATGATCTCAATTCCAAATTCCTATGTCTAAGCTCATTAGAATTGAACAAATCAGTTGAAAGCTGATCAAACAATCAAAGCATTAAACACCATATGATTGAACAAATACCAAATCATGTATATAACTCAAAGGATTACAAGATTAATCAATATTCATAGGAGGATCCAAAGTAAACCCTATAAACTGCTTAGCCAACCATGACAAACGAAAATAAACTAGTGATATACAGAGTCATGGGATAAGGGAAGAGAAAAGAGAAGAGGAAAGAAGAACAAAGCTAAGGGGAGTGATCCTCCAAGCTTCAATCCTCCACCAAGATGAAGAGAGACTCCAAACGTGGTCACTTCTGGTTCCTTCTGGTGTAAAATGAGAAAACCTGGCCGCAGTTCTCAAAAATAAAACCTAACTCCTTTTAAAAATCGATGAAACAGTATTTATAGGGCTCAGAAAACAGGGTCACGCCGCGGCATTCTCATGCCCACGCCGCGGCGTTCTAAAATACGTGCTCTCTGACTTTGGTGCAGGGGAGAAGCACGCCGCGACATTCTCATTCCACGTCGCGGCGTTACAGGCTGATACTTGCACTTTGATTTCTCTTGCAAATCTGGTCCAAAGTTGACATGATTCACTTGGTTGGAACCTTACCTGCCATAGAGAAATTTCCAATTCACTAATCAGTGCAAATGTACTCGAAATATCCAAAAATCATGATGGAAGAAATTGAAACCAAATTATACAAATATACAGTTAAACTCATCCATTCATGCATAAAAACAAGGACTAGGCAGGCAATAAAACTCAGATATGGGGCCCAAATAATTACAATATGTGAAGTTATCAACATGTTGCTTATATATATTTTAAACTTTAACATTATAAATGTGTTTGTTCAAATACTTACAATCAAGATCGCCCAACTCAAGATTTTAAGTAAACTCGTGAAATTCTGACAAATTCGAATCATAAACTAAACTTGTAAACTCGTAAAAGTTTATATACTTTAAAAATATTATTTAAAAAAATGTTTTAATAATCAAATATAATTAAATAACATATTCATAATTAATATTGAATATTATAACTTTATAATAAGGCAAAGAAAAGAAAAGAAAAGTTAAAACAGAACCCAAAATACCTGACCCATCTGTTATAACACTTAGCTATGCTCTTACGTTATTTTGTAGTTTGATAAAACAAAACGAAATAATAATAAAAACATAAAATTAACTTCATAAACTCAATGTATATTATATAACAAAATTAAGTCAACTAAAGTAATCAATAAAATTGACTAAAATTGTACTTTTAAGAGTAAAATTATGTATAAATTCAAACTTATAAATGCAATAATAAAATTGAGAATTTATTAATTTTATCTGATCTCTTGTAGGATCAATCAGATCAATTTGTGGTTACACTCCTAATCTCTTACAGTCATTGCGAACAAGCTATCATAGCCAACTAAAGACCCTAACCATCATGACTCACAACTAAAGACCTCCAAAAAGAAGTCTCTAGCCACCATGACCCATAGTCCTTAAGAACCACCACTCTCACCTTGATAGTTGCAGGATGAGATGCTAAGGTACTGAGGCTAGAATTGTAGATTTGTGAGAGAGAGTTCATCACTTACACAGTCATCACTGTTAGCAAAGTAGTCACTGCTCAGTCGCTTACATAGTCACACGATCTGCAGCCATGAGCTTAAGTCTCACATAATACACACCAAAGGAAGAATGTAGCAAGAATAAAGATGAAGGATCGAAGATGACACAATTTGAAGTCATTGTTCTTCAGTGTGGCTAGGTAGTAATGGATGATTAAAGATGGTAGCTTGGCCTGAGAAAAGCTTTTGATTGACTATATAGATATATTGACAAAAACTGATCTGCTGTTCTGCCATTTTATTTTGACAAAAACTCTTTACTGTCACGGGCTCACGGCATCACAACTCACCGCAGATCTGCTCTGCTCAGGCCCTCACCGTCACGGTGCCACTGCTCTGCTACTCAGGCTCTCACAGAGTCTGGAAATATCTTGTGAGTGTCACTGCTTATCTGTGTTCTCTCACTATCCTCAATCACGATTTCCTAATAAAATACAGTTAATTAAAAAAAAATAAATGTGTCCCTTAATTGATATTTTTTTGTATTAATAGTTAATAATATTTTATTAATAGAATTAGGGATATATAAGGAGATGATAGAGATGATTTGAGTCAGCTGTTTGAATGTCATATAGAGAATCGAATTAAGAATACTTGAAGTTTTGAATTCTTGTGCTAGTCGTGACTGCAACCGAACTAAGAATATTTTTTTTATTATAAAAAATTAATTATTTAACTTATTTTTGTGTAAAAAAAATGGTCAAACCAATCACCCGAATCAAACCAATCCGTAAATATTTGGTTCAGATTTCACTATCAAAAAACATAAAAATCAAACCAAATTACGCTAATTAATTTTGATTGGTTCGAATTTATTTTTCTCTAAAAATTAAACTAAATCATCTAATTACACCCCTATTAAATAGCATTCATCTTCCTTATAACTTCTTAGTATTACATTTAACATTAAAGGGCTGCACTCGTTTGATGCGCCATATATACACCAGGATATTAAGCAATTTTAAGAGATATACCGATCAAATAAAGGCAACAAAATCAATATTTTATTTTTTTAAATTTATATTTATGTGATAAAGGAAGCAATAGTCTATAGTAAATGAAATATGAAATGAGGGGTCTGCAATTTTGTTATTATATAGTGAGTTTTTCCACAAAAAAAAAATTTAAAAAGAAAGAAGATAATATATGGATAGAATCCATAATATCAAGTCATAATATTGGCTTGGAAGATAATATATGGATAGAATCCAACCCTGCAGTTTCAAGGATGACAGTAAATTTTGATATATGTTGTTAGAAATTTAATGCATGTCTGTTGAGGTCAGTTGCAGCTGAACTGTCCACTAGGTGCTGGGGTCCATCACCTGGTTTTTCCGTATGTGAATGTGTCGTAACATAAATTTATTGTCTTCATGATCAATGAAAGGCAATTCATGGAACAGGATGGGTTATTCTTAATTTTTTTTTATCTCAAGTAATTAATTATAAGAGAAAAAAAATATAAAATTATAAAAAAAATTTCATAAGTTTTAATTAGGTCTTCTATTTAATTTTTTTTGTGTCTTTCTCTCTTTTACAATTAATCATTTAAAAAAAAAATTGAGAGAATCCTGATCCATAAAACCTTATGCTATGCTCATCTAAGTTCTCAACTAGTCATTAAAAAAACAAGAAAAGCTGTCAAGTTCTGTTGGAGGAGTCTTTTATAGACTTAAGTTTGGGTATATAAATCCATCTATTATTTTTTTATTTAACAGTATTTATATATAGATTTATGTATATATAAAAATTATCAATTAAAATTTATAAATATCTTGTATTTATAATTATTCGTAAACAAAAATTAATTTGATTAAATTTTTATATAAATTTAAATGTTACTAATTAAAATTTATAAAAAATTAATTTTAATTTGGATCATTGATTTATTTTAATAATAAATTAATAGTCCAAACTAACTGATCCATCCATAAATTACTTTGTAAGATATTCATATTAAAATTTTTACTGTTTCATTACTTGACATAAGAGTTTTTTCCTTTCAATATCTGTTTTTGGGTGTGTGAGTGAGTTTACTTTTACCATGCCATGGAGTAGTGGACACTTTCTCACAAGCGGAGTGTTATCATATATACACCATTTTCATAGTATTCAAATTTAATCGATTCGATCATATAATATTAGAACTACTTAAATTTTACTTAGATAACTTTAAACTTCTAGTGCAGTTCAAATTCTGCATCTATATCTTACGCATTGAGGGTGCAATTAGCACTCCCCTTCTCACAATTTGACATGGTTATAAATCATGTTTAGTCGTTACGTCTCTCAGCCTTCATGCATAACTTTTTTGCAAAATTTAGATGGATCGATTATTGTTCAAGTTCTGAAAATTTCCTTCCTACCTTTAAATTACGAGGTTATGAATAATTGCGTATATGAGTTTTTCACATGGTATAATCATGTGATTGGTTTATATATTATTTTTTGGTATAATTAATTGGCTTTTATATAAGCCGATTGCCGATATCATAGATTCTTTATATAAAAATTACATTAATCTTTCTAAAAAACTAAAATAATTAAAAAATAAAAATAATAAATATAAAAAATTTCTTTGACTTTTACTCCCTATTTATTTGTTACTAGGAGAGACAAAAATATTTTTCTTTCGAAGTTTCCTAAATTGGAGATGGCATCCTAATCATAGGTTAAGGGTGTGTTAGTTTTAAATTTATTTTTTATTTTAATCACTCATGTATCTGTATCATAGTCAAATTTTTGTGTGTGAAGTTTTAACTTAAAAGTAATTAATATTAAATGAAGTGTCTAAATAAATATATAAATTATATTAAAAAAATTAAGAGACACTTAGAATGATTCTTTGTGATAAATAGCAGTTATCTTAAATTTTTATAACACCGTAGTGTCCAAGAACTCCGGCTCAATCGGTATGGCACACCTGTTTGACATAGGGAGTAGGGGTTTCGATACCCGCAATATGCACTCCCAAGTCCCACTCTTTTCCCTCACCCTTTTCTAGGGCCCCGGTGGGGCACTCCTAAGCTTTACGGCTTTACCTCAGGGTGGACCTAGGCCCGGTAGTAAAATTAAAAAAAAAAAAAACTGCTATCTAGTAAAATAACATGCCGTAGTAAAAGAAGGCACGTAAAAGACACAGGCTTTCGTTCTCTAAAATTTCAAATTCATTGCACAAAAACGAAAGGCAAATGTACAATAGATCTGGAGGAAATTGACATATTGGACGAGGAAAATTCTGTTAATTGACAAAAAGAACAGTTGACTTCAGAAATGAAGAATAAATGAACAACCAATCAAAACTCATCATATATATCCTATCTTCATGAAGAATTAATGAAAATTACAAATTTAATAAAAGAAATACAATATTTTTTTTTCTTAATTTTGTTTTTTTATTTTTTTTTGTTAAAAAAGAAAATTATTACCACAACCTATTTGAACCAAAAAAAAAAAAAAAAAACAGGCAATGGAAACAATAATACCCTTTTAACAGTGTAGCAGGCTTCAGTCATATTAGAAACAGCACACCTTATTGGGTAATGAACCCTTGAGGGATTAAACAATAGTAAAGTATAGTTATTACAGAAAAATGTAATCCAGATGCATAATAACATTGATGCCTTTTAGGAGATCTAAAATTTAGATGTGTCCTATCTTCATCTGTTTTTTTTTTTTTTAAAACCCTTTTTGTAAAATCAGATATAAAAACCTTACTTGAGAAAATCTGGAACTTGGAAGGTGCTTGCATCCTCAACATTGTTGATCCAACCAAACCTCTCCATGAAAGGGTTGGCCAAGGACTCTGGTGGGTAGTCATCAATGCAGTCGTCCCACACATTTCTATCCACCAGATCCTTCATTACCTCCCAGAAACAGCTGTTGCATTTAAAGCCAGCACCAAAGCTTATCATCAGTACTCTGTCACCCTTATTGAGCCTCTTCTTGGCCTCCATGTACCCTAGCACATACCACAGGCTACTAGCTGATGTGTTCCCAAAACGGTGCAGTGTCATCCTTGCTGGCTCAAGATCATATTCACAGAGATCCAAGCTCAATCCAATGCCATCGATCACAGCCTTTCCTCCTGTGTGGAGGCAAAAATGATCAACTCCAGTCTTGAAGTTCAATGGGGACTTGGTAGAACCCCCACCTGCAGACTTAGGGGAACTACTTTTCTTCAACTTTTTGATGAGGGACACAATCATGAACCTGAGCAACTCCCTAGTTGGCAAAACCTTGGGTGATAATACCCTTAAATTATCAACAAAAGCCCTTGTAGCTGCCTTAGGAAGATTTTTCCCAAGGTAAAATCCAAGCCTACCCTGGTCATCTTCCTTTTGATTGCAACAACTATAGGCATCTTCTCTAGCCCCATGATGAGTCCTCACCAAGCACTTCAATTTCAAGATGGCTCTGTGCTTTAAGGACCTTTTATTTGTCAAAAGAATGACACAGCCACCAGTCCGGAACAAACAATTGGCAAGAATCATTGATCTGTCATTGCCAGAATACCAATTTGGACTGAGAGACTCAGAAGTCACCAAAAGAGCACACTTGTTCTTTTGGGACTTGAAAATGTTCCTAATAATGTCCAAAGAAATAAGGCTGGCACTACAACCCATCCCAGTGAGGTTGAAAGCCTTAATGTCCTGCCTCATTTTGTAATGGTTAATGATTATAGAAGTTAAGGAAGGAACAGCAGCCAACATAGAGACATTTACCACAAGGACATCGATCTGTGAGGGAGAGATGTCTGCTTTGGCAAGGAGCTTGGCAATGCTGTCATTGAAGAACTCCTCCATCTCTGTGATCCCATCCATCAATGTTGGATTTGCCTCACGGCCTTCCATGACGTTTCTTGGAGCATAAGTTTGCTCCCCAATGCCGGAGCTCACAATGGCTTTCAGGAGGAACTTGTACTCATTCAGACCCAAGTTCTCGTTCCTTCCTATGATCTTGCCACAAAAATCGGTTCCAAGCTTTCTATCATCGCTTGGCTTGTAGCATTGGTAGCCCAATATGTAACACTCCTGTTCCCTTCTCCGATCAAACAACTTCCAGATCAGGAAACACAAGTACAACACTGTAACAACATAAAATATAGTGAGGAACTCCATTAGAGAGAGAGAGAGAGGAAGAAGTGGGCGACAGAGGTACAGAGAGAATTTGATGGGTTTGAAATTCAAACGAAGTACTTTATAAGAAGGGAGTACTGAGTGAATGAGTTGGCCATGTGAAGTGGCCTAATACCCATTGTCATTCTATGAATAATACTTTATCCACATTTACACACATTGTTTCGTATTTACAATTTGATTATGTCATCTTAATAAATATGAGAGATGTGAAATAACATATAATGTAAGAAACATTATTTATATAAAGAATTTTTTAGATAATTTTTTTTTTACTTTAAGCACGCAAATAAATCTTTTAACATATGTAAAATTAAATATACTTATATGCGTATTTTTAACATAAGTAATATATTTTTACATATGTTAAAAAGGTAGAAAATAAAATTCCCACCGAAGGATTTCTCTATCAATATACTCAACTCCCAACAAACTTATCTCTTTGAAGCTTTCGTGTCAACCTTTATTGCAAGAAACAAACGAAGCACTAGTCACACCTTGGGCATGGGTAAGGAAGAGTTCCCTATTTCTAAAGTCTTTACACCACAATATGATCCCGACAACAACATTTTTCTTCAAATGGTCGATCGAGATATATTATATTATAGGCAGCTAGTTTAAGCTGCAATAAAGAAATTGCAGAAGTTGTAGAATTCTAAAACAACATGAAAAGCCATAACAGTTCACAGCTAATAGCTTACCCGATGTAGTTATCCACATTTAAGAAAGAAGAAATGTGGTAGATGAAATACCGTAATCTTGCATAAAATCATTATATGGAGTTATCTGGAGTGATAAAATTATATAGCAGCCACGATTGATTCATATTTACACACACAAATGAAATGGGAACCCACAACCGTGTTTGATTGTACGTGGTACAAAATATTAAAATTTGGTTAGGTAATCAAATTCAATTTTTCAACAAGCCTAATTAAAATTAAGACGCGTTTTGAATTAATTGTGGTTCGTCTCATTATATCTGCCGTTTAAACTCGACCCGAAGCTCCGTACCAAGTATATTAACATTTGATGGGATTCAAAATCTCTCTAAGGGACCATCAAGGGAAACAAACTTCATATATATGGAGTACACTTTAAGAATACATGCGTAGAAGCGTTGAGCATGGATTAAGTGATTAAAAGTAGTGTTGTGACATAAATACTTAGCAAACCCAAGCAATCACAGTAAGCACACATAATGCGGAAATAGGAAAGTAGTGTAGAAACTAATCTCAAGAATGCACAATAACAAAATAGAGAAGAGTAGAGAAAAGCAACACACTAGATTTATCTTGATTCAGCCAATGTAGCCTACATCCAACATTTAGAGATTTTCCACTAAGATTAGAACAAGATTACAAATGATTTGAGAACAAGCTCTCCAATAGGAACAACCTCCTATCAAGGTTTCTCACCTTCTCACTCTCTTAGACTTCTTCCCCTTAGCAATCTCTTGGTCTCTTTTGTGTTTTCCTCTCAAGATATCCCTAATTTTGTGCCTCTATATTTTCTCTCTCTCAAACCCTAGGAGCTAACCAGCTATATGTATGGAAGAAGGGAAAATGAAAACAAAAAACAGCAGAAAAACTAACTGGTGCGTGCCTGGGTGCCGCGGCGTTGGCTTCATTACACCGCGGCGTCCAATACCCCTGCATCCTGGGTGATGTGCAACCCACTGGCCGCCACGGCTTCGTCTTGCTCCACCGTGGCGCCCAGTGCTTCCCTGCAGCTCCTGGTTGCTTCTTCATCTGCTACTATACCACTTCCCCTCATGGTGTGCAAAACTTGTCCAACCTCTCAGGGCAACTACGAGACATCCTCACAAGTAGGCTGCCATAAGCTTATAGCCATAAGCTTATAAGCTTATGTGAAATTATAATCTAAAATCAATTAGTATTAAGTAGAGTGAATTAACAAGTATATAAATCGTACTCGAAAAATTGAAAATAGAGATAGCATATAATGGAATAAACGACAAAAATAAGATTTTGATTCTGATACTATGTGAGTTATCAACTTAAAGCTAATTGACATCAAGTAGAATGACCTAACATATATATAAACAACACTCGAAATATTGAAACAAATGATGTGAGATTCTAACAGTTTAAATTATAATATTACCACACAAAAAAGTATATGCATAAAATATTAGCTAACAACTTGCAATTTTGTATGGAATTAAGGATATTCGTGGAATACATCATTGTGAAAATTACTATAATCTAATAATAATGTTTGCAAATTTAAATATAATTGAGATGTGTGTGAAGAAATCTCATATTAAAAGAACATTATATAAGTAAAAAGGACTCACAAATTTAATATTTTAAAATTTTATGTGATGTCAAGTCCACTTATATATACTTATATGTAAATAACATTGTTGAATAATGATAATTAAGTTCTCTTCTATATTATATCCCCCGGCCATGAAATGATCAATCTTCGAATTTGCATCCAACATAGCATAAGATTATTAGTCTTGAATTGTGTCTTTCTCTCACTCTAGTTTTTTTTTTTTTTTTTATAAATTTATAAGAGGTACAGTATTTGGATAGGGAACTAGGAAAGGGAGAATGGTGAACTGCTTGGGGATCGAATGCGAGACATCAGCATTATATTCAAGTTTTAAAGACTTGAATAGGTGCTAATTGAATTACAAATTTATTTGCATCGGTTGCCTCTTTAATCAACACTTTGACAAGCGCAAATCATTTACGTAAGCCCATACCCATAATCAATTATGCGTTAATTGATTATCTATATGTTTCATGGGTGTTCTAAATTAAAGGGAAAATTAAGGCTAAAGATCATTAAAAATTAATATTTAATTTAAAGAGATAAAAAATATTAAAATTATTAAGAAAAACCATTCAAATTTTAATTAAATAAGTGGACCATCTAATTTTACTTAATGATCAATATTAATTTTACCCAATCTTCCATCTCTTCTCTATCCCAAAAAAAAAAAGGGAGAAAAATTTGCTTCCACACACCTTGAATTGGTTTACAATCGCAGCATGTATGGCATCATGATTCTTAGACGTCCTAGAAGCCCTTGCCGCAAGAAGGATAGCCTGTGAACCGATAGCCATAGTAGCAGATAAAACATTTGGCATGGCAATTGGAATTCCTCCAATCAAGAGAACCAATAGATTGTGAATCCCATCTATGTACTTGTAGTGTTGTATTGGGTACATGACCATGAGTAATATTCCCAGCAAACACAAGCAAAATTCCCAGTAATATTGCACCTGTACTTGCGGTGTCGGATTCTTTTTGTAATTACATCTTGCTGAAGCCATGCTAGTTCCACAAGTGATCCATAGGAGCAAACACAAGCAAAAATGGTTGGCAATGAATCCAAAGAGAAGAAGAAAAACTTTTATTTTTTTTATAAAGAAAAAGAGATGGAGGATTGAGAATTTTATTAAGAATAATATTGACTATTTAGTAAAATAAAGTGATCATTCTCTTTAATTAAAATTTGAATGATTTTTTTTAATAATTTTAATTTTATTTGACCCTTTAAATTAAATATTACTCTGTAACATTCGTTAGCATTAGTTTTCCCTAAATTATGTTATAACGTAGTTCAGCTACATGCCATGTTAACAAATGAGTTAAATTCACTATTAAATAAGATTACATGATATTTTGTTTACTCCTTAAAAAACCACAAGCTTTTCTACAAAGTATCTCTGCACATTTTTATAACTTAAATAAATTATTTAATATAAGTATTTATAACTAACAAAAATGTATTTAGTAAGCAATTACTCTCATATTATCCTTATTAATTAAATAATGAATAAATAATCTATTATAATTATTTTCTTCTTTTATATAAAAAATTTAAGGGTAGAGGGCTCGGGTCCATTTCAAGATCACGACTTGTCAGTCACAAGAAGTTGGGCATAGAGGTACATGTCTCTTGTGGAAAGGATCTAATTGTACTGCTCAATCCCAAATAGATTAATCTTACACCAAAAGAATATTGAGATACCCTGAAAATCATTTAAAAAAAAAAAGATCATGACTTGTCATAAATTTTAGTGATGACTTACCACAATACTTATATATATATGACTTACAATTGAGGAATTACTAACAAATTAAAATCGAAACCAAAACCTTTAATTTGTGTCGACACTAGCTGCTCAATTCAATCATGTTATTTGTATAACTGTTTATTATAAATTTTATCAAAGATAAATTTTGATTTCAGTTATTACTTTGAAAAGGAAATCTCTTTCTCTCAAGAACTCTCGAATACTTAGTGATTTGTGAACTAGAAGAATATCATAAACTTATTTTAAATTAAATAAGAAAATAATGAAGTATTGATGCAAAGAATAAGAATTAATGAATCATTTATTGAAAAAGTAAATTGATACTTGAAATTAAGTAAATTGATAAGTGCAAAAAATGTAAATAACAATTGAAATTGACTAGTAAGCGAATTGAAGCAATCAAACTTAAAGAACTAAAAATGTAACTTGTAGAACAATGAAAATTGAAAGAAATAATACAATCAAATAAAAAGAATAAGTAAATGACAGAACTTGAACAAAGATAAATTTAGTTCTAATTTAAATGAAAGCAAAAGAAAATATACAAAATAATAAATGAAAAGCAATAAAAGTGCAATAAAATGAACTTGCTCAAAAATTAAAATAACAACCAAGTAAAGAAAACAATTAAAAGAGTACAATAAAGATGCAGAAAAATAAATGTGCAAGAAAGTAAAGTTAGTAGAAAAACAAACTTGTAGAAAGGTAAAGAAAGCAAGTAAAAAAATCAAATTCAAAGAATCACTCGATTATGAGATGAAGAAAATTGTGAGAAATGTAAAGAAATAACTTTAAATTTGCATTGAAGGATAAAGAGTACATAAATAAAGAAAGGTGGGAAGGCATACTTAGTCTCTTTGTGTTTCCTCTAAAGTCTGCAGTAGACATGATGGGAATAATGAGAGATTTTGTGCAAGTATTTTTCAACCACCTAAATGCCTTCACCCGACCCCTTTGTATTTATAGACAAAGAAAGTAATCGACTTTTTAACAAAATTAAGACAAGTGTCCTTGACACAAATAAATTCCTAATATAATAATAATGATTGTCTTGTCTTCGTATTACAGGCTCAACTGCTATAAACTCCCTAAATTCAAATTCTAATACTTGAATTTGAATTTTAAGTTTAACTGTCTTGCGTCTAATTCTAAGTTTTCTGAACTCAAAAAAGACCCGATTTGAAAATTTGCCTAAGTGTTCTCACTCTTCTACTTCGTTCTTGGTTGTGACTTCAAACATTTATCTTTCTTTGTCGAAGTGAAACATACCCTTGAAAGCTCACCCTTTGGCTTCAAGTTACCTTTACTCTGCAAAACTTAGTCAAAACATCTTAATTGAAAGGAGTATTTTTGTTTATATGATCGAATTTTAACTTTTTGTTAAATCAATCTTAATATATTTTATTTGTCAATATATTTCTTTTGTAATTCGAAAAGTTTTATCTTTTGTACTAACAACAACTCAAATTTGACAACTTTGAGACAATTCAGATATGTGGTAATTCCAATTGTTTATGTAGTAATTTTCTTCTATTACACATAGTGAATTGAATTATAATTCACCACATTTTACACAAAAATTACTATGTGATGATCAATGAAGAGATAAATGATAATTTTTTTTACTTATGTGGTGAATTTAAATTTTAACTCACTATATATAATAAAAGAAAATCATCATATAAATAATTAGAATCACCACTTATCTAAATTATCCCAAAGTTATCTATTTAAGTTGAATAAAAAACATTTTCCTACTCAATTTTACTAGTTAAGTCAACTTTTATTTGCATTATAATTATTTTTCTATTAGTTAGAATATAAATACCTTCTAATATTAATGTAAGTCATAATCAAAACATATAATATTTATAGAAATAGAAATTTGAGGTTTATGATATCGACTTAGGTAGCTGTAGCACTCATAACTCTCAATGTTTATTAATAATAATGGCTTTAAATTGCATATAGGTCAGTTTGAAAATGACCGTAATACTGATCCCATCACCTGGCATTTGTTGCTCTTGGATTGGAACCCGACAATTACATAAAATGATTGCAAAGTCATTCTCGATGATCAAGACTTGGACGTGTCCTACATGTAAATCAGTCAACACTAATGCCTAACTAATTCATTCTATCTCAATCAACACTTAACACCTTTATGTGCATGCTGTATCTATCTGGTCATATAAATGCTTGGATGAGCTTAATTAGTCTTTTTCATTTCGTAGAGTCAACGGAAGTCCAAGCAATCGAAAGAAAAAAATGAAAATAAGCTTTCACATGTATAATTTCCTTTGTCTTTCCTGAAACATATACCCAAATAAGTTTATAGTTCAACGATTGAAGTCAATTGGTACGTAGAACCGTAGATGTCAAAATACATTATGATCGAAGACAACTCGTAAAAACTCCACTTAATTTATTGCATACATGACCCACAGTCCCAATCACAATTTCTACTTGTGTGTGCATATGTTATAGACCGTTTTAACTCAATTGATATTCGATCACTCATAAGTTTAGCCCATTTATAAATGATCAAGTTAGGAAATTGTAGATCGTCTTGATCTAAATGACATCTAACTATAAATTAGATCCATTTATGCAAGGTTTGACCGACTTATATTCGAATGGATAACGACTTGACAAATACGTGCTTAATACGACCCACCAACAGACATAATGGTCTTGCGCTATAATAACCAAACATAACGGTTTTGCGTCATAATAACTATACATAACGTATTTGCATCATAATAACCAGACATAACGTTCATAATCCTAAATGACCTGAACGGAAGGTATCTGGAAAGTCAATCATCTGGATCTCTATATAAACTAGTCTGATAGTCTAGGCTAGGCATATTCTTTTTTTTTTCTACGTATGTCTTCATCATGGTCTTGACTCTAAGACTGATCGGTTAGAGTGCCTTTGCTGACATCTGACCCTATCTCCAACCAATGAACTGTTGAACGACCGACTTGGGTCTCTCTGGCGACCAACTCCGCTGGTAGAGGATGAAACATCTGACGCCGTCTGTGTGAACTGGTAAAACGTTTTGCATGCTTTGAAGTTATCAATCATGTCACACAAAAACTCTCACCAGATTCTCTACCGACTAAGTCAACTGACGGGAAGATTCTCAATCTCCACCTTTGCTTCACTTTAATTTGTGGATAATATATTTCTTTTAATCTATGATTTTATATTTGGTAATTTGTTGTCCTCCATGATGACTTTATTGCGTTGTCTTAGGAGTTCTTTTCATCTAATTACAAACAGCACATACTGATCCACTAGTCATGGAGTCACGCAAGGAACCACTACATTAGTCAAACATGAAATTCGTGATAATCAACACTTTCGAAGCACAACGGGTCAATGCTATCTCGGATCGTGATCTACCTTCCCTCCAAATTCATAGTCAGAAAAAAGGGGGCATTTTATTTCATTTGCATGGCATTACATTCAATTCCTATAATTAATCCTTTACTTTACATTGTAATTACGTGATTGATTTCTTTCTAATATTATTTTGTTGGCATGAAATTACATTCAATTCCTATAATTAATTGTTTACGTTAATTGTATGATTGACTTCTTTTCAGTGACAAGGCATCAATATGTTGATCAATTTGATGAATTGTAAATGCATGGGAGACTTCGTCCTTCGAAGCATCAAACTCGATTAAGCAAATTTGTTCATCAGATTTTTACACTTTTGCAAGACCAAATTATTGTTTGGACTTGTCAAAGCTTTGGCTATAAGTCGTCCACTTTTTGGAACACCTTGGCTATTAGCATCAATTTTTAATTGAAACGAAACTAACAATAAGTCTAATATTTGAACAACATTATTTTTAGTAACATAATTTTTCTCTCACTTGATTTTGCACAACATTAAATTGTTGTCAACAAATTCAACATTGGGGATGTAAGGAAGATCAGGATTCTCTCAATTTTTTTCTCCTCTCAAATGGTCAATTGTAAGAGAGAGAAAGACACAAGGTTATAAAAAAAAATTTACAAGTTTCAATTAGGTCCCATTAATAACTTTTTGTGTCTTTCTCTCTCTTACAATTGATCACTTGAGAAAGGAAAAAATTGAGAGAATCATGATCCGATGTAAGGATGACACTAAAGCACTAGTAGAACACCTATCATAAATGGTCATATCCTATGGTAATTGCAATTAATATCATAAAGCATATTTATTTCAAAATGAAAGCTATGCTCTTTTACCTTCAATTATTTTTATGTTCGTTAGCAAGTTCTTAATCATGATTTATGGTCCATTAATTGACATGTTCGGTTATGGTAGGGCAAATTGAATGACTTTCAAGTCAATGATTTATTCTTAGTTTAATTTTATCACATTTATAGCATGATAGTAAATGACATTTATGTGCATTATTATCATTTCATGGAATTAATTAGTTGTTAATTAGTTATTATTTTATATATTATTGTCTTTTATTACTAATTAGGAAACATATATGACAAAATAGTAAATGACATTGACGTGCACATTAATGTGCATTATTGTCATTTTATGGAATTAATTGGCTATTAATTCGTCATTATTTTATATTATTATCTTTTATTACTAATTAAGGAACATATATGACATGATAGTAAATGACATTGATGTGCATTATTATCATTTCATAGAATTAATTGACTATTGATTGGTCATTATTTTATATAATTATTGTCATCACAGAATTAATTGGCTATTACTTGATTGTTTGACATGTTGGTAGAACATTGATTCAACATTAATTGATATTTTAAATAATATTCATTGTCATTGGATTCTTTAATACTATTTGTTGTCATCAATTTATTAATTAATAATTACATAATATTACATTGATTATAACATCATATTGTTTTAATTGTCATTTCTCATTGCTTTAATTGTCATTACATAACATTAAACCAGTCATAATTTCATTTTGACTTCATGTGAGGATTTTTCATAATCATCACTAGCAACGACATTAGCATTTATATCTACGTGTGATAATTTCTATAATAAATATTTGTATTCATCGTAATTTATTGTTATTTATTTGCATAACATTAAATTTTATAATTTTATATATTCATTATTTTAATTTAAACTTTTTAAGCTATAAGTGTATGAATTTTATTTGCATGAGTTTATACAACCAACCTTATTGAGGTATAAAAATCTAGTTATGTTTAACTTAATTGCATATTATTATTAGAATTACTCACATGACAAGATCAAGACAAACTAGATTAAAACTCCAACAAATTCTTGAAAAATTCCAGATGAAGGCCCTGAAAACTCGAGTCAAACAGGCCCAAAGCTGATGCCGGCCTCGAGTAAATGCCAGCCCCTAATTGATGTTGGCCCCGAGCTGATGTACGACCCCGAGCCAATATCCAGCCCCGAGCTAATGTACCCCAAGCTGATGCCGACCCCGAGCTAATATCTGACCCCAAGTCGATGCCAGCCTTGAGCCGATGCCAATCCCGAGCTGATGTACAACCTTAAGTCGATGCCAGCCCAAAGCTGGTGTACGACCCTGCTGGGGCATTACCGAACCATTAATTTGGTGGGCAACACCTTTTTTACTAACCGCAAGTGCACAGGTCGCTCAAGTAATAAAAATGATGAGTAGAGATCGTTCCCACGAGAAAAATAGTGATTCTAGAAAGCTAAATATCGACATACTGCTTAATTAATTCTATTCAAGCAATCATACATTGGAGAAATTATTATTAACTAAACTACAAAGCATGAAGATAAAGAAAAGATATGGTGGAGAACCTAGGGAATTCTTTTACTCTCCTTCTTTCAACTGATAACATGCAATCCTTTTGAGCAATATGAACGATTAGATTAGGTTAGTCTTAGAAACTAACTTTGTTGAAAGCTTATGTCTAGGACGATTAACCCTATGCCATTTATCTAATTCACTATGCGTCCATGAGGACCCGAGTAAATAACAAGCATTAAGAACGATTCTCAAATATGACTATACATGGCTAATATGTATATATCTATCCTATTAGCGAATCAATCTGTAAACTAAACATGCATCTATTATACATATGATCTAAAACCCAAAGTCCTATGTCTAGGCTTAATAGATTTCAACAAATCACCCACAAGTTGATCAGATGAACAAGAACATTAAGCACAATATGATAGAACAAAACCCAAATCATTCATAAAAGCTCAAAGGAGTACCAATCCATCAATATTCAAAGGGAAACTCAAAGAATACCATAAACATAACTAGCTACTCATTGAATACGAAAATGTAATACAAAAATACGTATTCAAGATAAATGGGAGAGAGAGAAGAAGAAGAAATATAAGGAGAAGCCTCAATCTTAACTCCTTCAACCCTCTTTTAACACTGAAATGCCCCTTAGCTGATGGACTCTCCAATGGGCAAAAGCCCCAAAATGTAATAGGAAAAGGGGAAGAGAGAAAACACTCTGAAAATGTGAGAGAGAAGTGAATCGAGAGAGAGCATCTGAAATATGTGTTCCACGTATTTATAGATACATATTTCGCAACTCATGCTGCGACGTTAAACAACACATGCCGCGGCGCGCAGAAAATTAAGACTCCAATGTCGCAACATTCACTTCCTTGCATTGCGACATTGAGGTCTCAGGTTATCAGGGTGCAGTTGACAGAGAGCAGAACGTCGCGACGTGCAGTTCCTTACGCCATAACGTGAGATACTGGAGCTTGTCTTGTGATTTCTTTCCTAATGTAGGACCTTGACTTGCATCAATTTGGTTCTTTTGGGCTTATCCTGCAATTAAAAAATTAACTAGTCAAATACAAATGTAATCAAGCTCAATCCATCAAAGATCAGGAAGAGTTTAAGCAAGATTAGAGAGAAAGACTTCAACATGAATTCTACATGAAAATAAGGCTAAAGTCTTCCAACAATGTACTACAACAAGGACAAAGTCATCAATAATACCTAGGGATAGGGCATAAATAACTACATTCCATGGAGTTATCACACCCCGAGCTGATGTCCAGCCTCGAGCTAAATATCGGCTCCAAGTCGAGGCCGCCTCTGAGCCGATGCCAACCCTGAGTTGATGACCGACCCTGAGCTGATAACTGGCCTCCGAGCCGATGTCGGTCCAGAATTGATGATTAATTGGCCTCTAAGCCGATGTCGGTCTAGAACCAATGATTAACCATCCTCCAAGCCGATACTGGTCCATAATCAAAGTTAACCGGCTTGAGAGCCAATGCCAGTCCAAAATCAATGTCAATTGGCCCAAAAGCTTATGCCAACCTATAGGTCGATCAAAGATATGCGAACTCATAATGTCAAACATATAATGTACTTCCATTAAATGAAAAAAGATATGTGAAAAAATCAAATGCCATGATCAACCTTAAATGTTAATCAGCAAGCTCGGAAAATCCGAGATCATGAAAAAACCATGATGTCGATTGAAAATGCTCTATGTATGAAGTCGAACAAGCTCGAAAAAAATTATGAAGTCAAAGTCTTCCATTAAAAAATGAAGACATACAAAGCTATTCAAGATCATGGTTATAACACCCTAATACCATTATCCTAGTATTACTAACAAATACCTGGATAAAGAATATTAGTTATGTTACTTCTAACTTATTCATCAACTAATCCATAACATTTATGAATAATTATAGAGAGTCATAACTAAAAAGTCATACACATATATATATATATATATATCACAACCTCAAAAGGGCAACTTGTTACATATATAACTTTAAACATACTCAAAGCAAATATAAATAATTATACAAGCTTTGCTTATTAAAAGCATTAAAACTAAACTAATCTTCATGCTTCTACTTATTTACTTTTGAAGGGTTTTAACCTGCTTTTACCATGGAAACATAGAAAAGGGGTGAGAACATAAATATTCTTAGTAATAATCATATATTTCATGGCATTAAACAATATAAATCGCATATCAACATTATACAATCGTTCATACAACTGTATAACATATCAAAGTTGTCTCATATCTACTTAACCTTCCGATACTCGAGCTTAATCATAATAGATTATGGTTGCTATAAGGTATTAAATCTCTATTTAATACCACTAGAACATTTACATGCTAGTATTATGTAAAAGTTCACTAACACAATGCATAATCTATAAGCCTAAACTCCTTACTCCAATGAAAAGAACAAATATTTACACAGATGTAATATATCATAACTACTTCATTCACTTACTTGTTATAGGTACTACACATATAACCATTTTCTATGAATGTACTCACTAACTCTAAAATGTAGAATTAGCAACAAGTAATGAAGTCTCTACTCCATGCCACTCAAACATTCACATTCTCTTACTCTATGTAAATGTTCATTAAGTCAATACCTAACCTTAAACTCATAAACATACCATCAATCATATTGAATAACCACCCATACAATTATACAATATCATATATCCTAGACAACTCCTCATGCAACTGCTAAGGAACAGGAAATATATATGATTGTGTGTGTGTGTGTGTGTGACTTGCTTATTCCAAATTTTCTTTAAACTTATAGGTAAGAAGACTGACTCTTCAAATTATTGTAAAATGAGTGGACAAGTTTCTACTCACTCTAGTCAGAGTACTATTTCCACTACATATAAACTAGTAATCCTGGCACTAACGAGCAGCTAGGGCTAAATCCTCACTCAAAGAGACTTTTGGACTTTCCCCTCTATTTCCTTTGGCCATGTGATTATACATCATTAAATATTACTCTACTTTGGAATTAACAAGTAACAGAAACTATGCAGTGTTATGTATAACTCATATAAACCACCAACTTAACTCATCACATGATTCTCTCTAACCAAGTGAAGAACTAAACTCTAGTGAACATATACTCTCAGCTCACTTTTAACTCATAAAGGAACATATTCCATGTTTCCAGCTAAGGAATCATAATAATGATTCTTGTATCTAGCTTGCCTTACTTTCGCACCACATGTGGTAAACTATGCCACCCGACTGTACTCAAGGTCCTAGATATCTACTTTAGGCAATTCCTAACTTATGAAATGCTTAAAACCTGTTACTTTCTCATATATGCAAAGTAATCATTTTTACAATGAAATACCTCTACTAGTGTCTCGCACACTTTACTAAGCATGTATAAGGGATTCTAGAAAGTAAGGAAATTCTCTTTCCCAAAATAAACTTTCAAGGCAACTACTTTGGGCGACTAGAAATGTCGATTTTCAAGAATGTACCAAATATACATCTTAACTTCTAAAATTTTGGAATTTTATATGCAAATAATATTATCTCATATCTTTAAAATGTAATGAACCTCACCTAATTTGACTTAGTATAGTCAAATTTATACAACAAAATGCAGATGCTGAAACAAGGTACTAGCTATTTTACCCGAATCTGACTTAACATTAAACTAAAACCCGGAATGCTTGAGGAGTGCTAAAATTCTGAAATTTTTACCACTCATAGCCTTATATGTTAGCTTCAAAATGTCACTGGTCTCATATAAATACGACCTTGGAGGAGGAAGTTATGCAATCTGGTTTGAAGGGTGTTAGTCTATCTTTTTCTGTAGAATCTGACTCAACTTCTAACTGAAACTGGTACTGATTGGGTTGGAATAAAATTCTAAAATTTTTATTACATAAAATCTTATGTCTTAACTTTCAAATGCAATAAGAATCAAGTCAATCCGATAACTACAACTCAAGTTATGCTAAAAACATCACAGGTTGTTTGGATGCTGTCCTGTCTCACACCGAGGCATAGAAAACCTATACCGCGGCGTGAGCCTACAACAGAAAATTCTGCAAATATAGGTTAATGTTCCATTGGAGCAAAATCCTCCTCCAATCACTTAAAACTCACTCCCAAGTGATTTTGAACATCAAATAAAATTTATTAACACAATATAAATCTTATACAACTTTAATTTCACTCAAACATGGATTGATAAGTCATTCATCCACCTAAAACCCCAAAATCCCATTTTTGACTCAAATGGAAACCAAAGGTGTTTTAAGGGCCGAAAAATCATCTCTATGCATCTAACAAGCTATAAATACTCTAACTCAACTCTTGGAATTAAAAACCAAGTCAAGAACACATATTTGCTCATCAAATCTATTTCTTATTATTCATATGACCTAACTTCAACCATAGAGAAATATGAAGAAAAATGATGAAGTCTAAGGTTAGAATCCTCTACCTCTGGTATGGATGATCAACCTTCAAGTTTGAGCTTTGATTTTGATTTTCCCTTACTCTTACTTCTTTTCCCCCTTTCTCCCTATTTGGTTCCTTATTTTATTTTTCTTCTCTCATTTCTTATTTATGTTTCTTTGGTTCTGGACCCGTGCTAATATAAGGAAATAAGATGAAAAGTTCAACTTTGACCCTTGGACCTAAAGCTGGAACTTTATATCTGCTAAGGACATTTGAATTATGCTAAATCAAGTTTCCTAACTTCTAACAACTTTAGAATAAATTGTTAACTCACCAGCAAGTGTATCGGTTCGTATAAGTAATATAGAAAATAGATATCATTCCCACAAAGATTGAGATTAACACAATTTTCTTTAATAATTTCACTACTTAGTCACAATCAAAATTAGATAGAGTCTTGTTTAAAACAGGAAGAGTAAACTGAATAAAGACTACTTAAAAGAAGTAAATTCGCAACAAAGAATAAGTCTGGAATACTAAAGAGAGAAAAACGATTAGGGTTTGATTTCACTTAATCAACTTATGAGTAATAACACTTGATTTAGTTCACGTTATTTATTCATTTGGTTTACGATCAAATTCTGAAAGTTAACTTATATTCAATTCCTTGAAATATGTACACCTCTTAAACTCACAAACGTCAATTAATTCATTAATTAAAATATATGAGAATAAAGATTAACATCTTATGAATTTATCAAAATCGCACACTCATGAAATTCTATTATTAGATATTCCAAAAATATGACAATTAGACTAAGAAGTATAACCCATACTCCATTTCCCAATTTCATAAGGATTCTTCAACAAATAATTGTATGAATAGCTAATTCACAGCCATTATCAAGCAATTAAAACAGGTTCAATCACTAAACCATGAAAGAAAGACTTGAATTAATATCAAAAAGTCATTACATCATAAGAAAAGAAAGTTCCATCACCCTAACCAAAGGAACTTAACTGTACATGTTGCAAATGTAGGAAACAACAAGAAGAAAAGAGAACACCCTAGTCATTCTTGATGATTTGGAGAGATTCCCCTTCTTCCTAGTGGTTGAGCAGCAGTTTTCACGCTTTTCAAAAATGATTCATCTTTTTTTTCTAACGCTTTTGACGGTTGATACCCAAATTAGGTCAGAAATCAAGTATTTATCATCTGGTATGGGCGCCTAGGCGCTGCGTCTAGAGTGCCTGGGCGCTGATGGTCTAGCACACAAGTTTGTGTTGTAAGTCTGAATGCCTAGGCGCTTCGTATTAAGCATCTGGGCGCTGAATGTCCAGAGCTTTCTTGCTGATACTCTTGAGGGAGCCTAGGCACTGCTTCTGGGGCGCGTGAGCTCTAAGTGTGTAGAAAAATTAGTTTTGATCAGCATCCAAGGCATAAAACTCTTCTTCCTTGAGTGTTTTCCAGCACAAACATATAAGAAAAGTGAGGAATCTTCTTCCTTATGATCAATTATTCTCATTCATAAACCAAAACATTCAAATTCTCAAACCATGTTCATAATTACAAGATACTTGAGTAACAAACAAACAAAAGGATAAATTAGGGGTTACTAAATTAACTTTTCATTCCATAAAGTAATGCTTTTCGCACACTTATCACTCCCCCAAACTTATGCTTTGCTACGTCCTCGGGCAAAGAGACAAAATCATAAAAAGAAAGAAATCAAAACCATTTTGTTGTAAAGGAATGATGTCTTTCAAAACAACCACAATGCTACAAACCAAGGATACAGAGCTCAGATCACTGAAATAAATAACTAAGAAAAACTTTACTCTGTCACCACATCACTGAGAACAAAGCAACTTTGCATACACACAACTTCACACGCAAACAAATTTAACACATTTGCTCTCCACTCGAGTGTTTAGGTTTGTCTTTTCACTCATTAACAACATAATCACACCCTACCATAGGCTTGATTCCTCTCTACTTATCCATTATCAACATGTATGCATGCCATAAGTCATAAGATCTTTTATTCAAGGTTGTAATTTGGCTGAGGTGGGGGTGAACAAATAAGGAATGGTTAGGTAAAAACAAAGGAGTAATAGACCTAAAAGAATTGAATTCTGAAGGATCTAGCCCACACTCCTTGCTCTATCTTTCAAGCCCCACAACCACCTTTATTCTGAATCACCTTTTTTTTTTCTTTTTCTTCTTTTGATTTTTGAATTTGATTTTGATATATATATTTTTTATTATTTACAAATTCTCACACCTTCTTTCACAATGAACTCTATTAAACTCATCATTTTTCAATGTACACTTTCAACACCCCTTTTATCTCCAAATCAACAATAGCCTATTAACTCCTTTAGTAGTTAATTCTTATGGTTTTACGCTTAAGGGTTGTACTGAGCTACATAGAATGAAATGATATTCAGGCTCAAGGGGTTACACTAGGGAAAATGCATCAGGTAGTCCTTTTGGCTAAAAGATTATCAAACAAACAATGCCTAAATCATTTCTTATGTAAGCATACATGCCAATAAATTCAAAAAGAGAGAAAACAAGTTCTGAAAGGTGTTCCTATGAGTGAAATGCACACAATCAAGAAAAATGAGTGGGTGAATGTGTTCCCTCTCATGTATCAAGGCTCAAAACTCACTTTGGGTTCTTACCAACATGTGAATTGCACAAACAAAGTTACATGATCCTTGAACTGTGGTGAAGAGGAGCTTACCCCAAGTTAATCCTTCAGTTACCTTTCTCCTTCTTCATGATTGATAACCATATTGACCTTTTTTTTTATAAAAAAAAAACCATGAAAAAAAACAGGGGAAGGTCAAAATGGCATTGTTCATGGCATGAAAACAGATTAAATTCTCCCTCAAACTTATTCTCGTGCTTGTCCCCAAGCAATTGATAATTGAACCAAAAACATTAACTATGGTAATGCAAAATGTTTAAAAACAAACTAAAGAAATTAACTCAAATAATGAAAATGCAAAATAAAAGAGATGAAAAGAGAAACTCCCCCTCATAGGCCATTGTGTTAGGGATATGAGCAGGTTCACTCAAGCATCGTTGTCCTCACTCTCATCCTCATTAGCGCCAGCTTCTTCCTCGCTCTGCGAGTCCTCCTCAGGAAGTGAAATGTTACCTAGAGCATCTAGATCAACATTCAGTTGTATAGCCAGGTTCCACAGCATCCCTTCAAACGCCTGGTTGGATTGAATAATATAGCGCTCAAGACACTGAATGCATCTCTCCACTTCACTAGAAGAAGTTTCAGGGCGTGGCCTGGCTGCTCGGGCTCGAGCTACTGGATGAATCTGAGTGGGGTCGTCCTCTTGTAGGTAACGGTTGATCATGGCCACATCCACAGCTGGAGCTGGTCTGATAGAGACATCACCACTGATCTCAACCCCAGTTGCCCGACATTGCTGCGTGATTAGGCTGGGGTACCATAACTGAGACCGCCGGGTCCTACTCTGGGCTAGAGTTTGAATGTTACGGGAAATTAGTAAACCTACGTCCACTAAACTCCCAGTAACAATTGCAAAAATTAATATTGTCCGGTCTCTTGTAACTTCTTGATGGTGAAAGTTGGGGAAGAATCCAGCTTCAGAAAACGTGCACCAAGCTTTGGGAATTGGAAGCAGATCAGATTTCTTCAGAAATTTGGGGTAGCCTTGAGCATCAAGTTCCCACTGGGCCCCATGCCTGCATATGGTTCGCAGCACTAGGTCGGGGTTCAATGCCTCTTTCTTTAGCTTTGTGTACCCACAATCGCCCATGGCCTTTGGTGTTTCAAGGAAACGGTCTAGAGTTCTCGCATCAAATAGAATGTGATGGCCCCAGACATAGGATTCTTATTTATATCGGTCATCACCTTCTGGCTGATATGCATTTGTATAGAATTCACGAACTATGGAGGCTAAGCTATCGATTGGTAACTTGCACAACTTGGACCAATTTATTCGGAGGATCTGGATAAAGATCTCGTCGCAGACCCCATTTTCCAGAAGAATACCTTGCTCTAGCACAAATCCCGAATTACAGAGGATTTTTGTAAGGCACTTCTCATTCTCCTCAAATAGAAAGATGTCTATGTTATATAACTCATGTTTGCGTGAGCTCTCAGGTTGAGCAACGCGTTTGCGCTTGGGTTGAAGTTTAGGTGCCATTATCCTACAAATGAAACACACAAAACATCAGTGCTTAAATCTAGGAATTCATAATATATCACACAGAATAAGTTACCCATCATTACCATATTACGCACAAACCATAAGACAACAATTCACCAAAAATGCATCAAATCAGAGAGTGCAGAATATCTCAGGAGGTATCAATATGGCTAGCAATATGTATATTCCCAACCAAAATAGATATGTTTATTTCAATTAAATCAATGAATCCAAAATTTACTTATGACTAGCATTAAAACAGCTATTGGCTTTGTAAAATTCTAGTCAAATCACCCAATTTTTGAATTTTTCAATTAATCCAAATGACTCATAGGCAAAACAAATTTAAAGAGCAGTATATTCAACATAGTTCTCACCCAATAGCCAAACCAAAATACAAAGTACCCTTCTTCCTAAGTATACATTATACCCATGTAACCCCAACTCAGAATATTGAAAATTTCAACAAAAGCAATTTGAAAAATAAAAACTATAGGGTACCTATTGGATGAAAATTGAAGCATCAAGAGAGAAAAAAAATGAAAATTACATACCTTAACTTCTAGAAATCAAAAGAATGAGAGAAGATGAGGGAGTAGGTCACGAAGAAGAAATCCACACGCACTTGCATGAATGAGGTAAATATAAACGATGGGAAGATCAAGAATGAGGAAGAGAATGAGTGAAAGTGTGTAGGTGAGATGGAGAAAATAATAGTGGGAGAGAGAGAGAAAGAGAAATATACGAGTGGAGGGTAGGGTTTGAGAGAAGGAAATGATGTGAGAAAATGGGGGAAATGAAGGGGGTCTGCATTTAAAAACGCATGTCTGCATAGGGCGCCTAGATGCTGACGTTCAAATTCTCTTTTTTTTTTTTACAAAGTGCCTAGGCACTTCGGTTACAATGCCTAGGCGCTATGTGCTCGTGTGCTAAGTGAGGGCAGAGTTAAGCGCCTAAGCATCCATACATAGCGCCCGAGCACTTGGTAGGCGGCGGAGAATCTGTTTGAGCACCTAGGCGCTCAATATATAGCGCAAAAGCACTACTATTGTAGAGAAAACTTACCTTAAGGATGCTTGGGCGCCTAGGCATTACGTCTGCTGTACCTGGGCACTCCAAACATTGCTGATATACTGAAAAAAACTGCCTTCTTTTCTGAGTTATCAATAAAAATACCTCAATCAAGCCCTCATTCAAATGTTTTTCAATCTCAAACTCTTCTAACAAGTAATGAATAATAATAATGAAAAAGAAAAAGAATAAAGAATAAAAACAAGAATAGATAGGAATACAAAACCAAACTTGAGTTGCCTCCCAAGAGAGCTTGTTTGACGTCCCGAGCCTGACGTGCTGTGGCAATTTATGGGTCCTTCAAGTTAATGGACTCTTTGGAGCGGTCCAACTCTCTTCTCAGGTATAGCTTCAACCTTTGGCCATTTACCTTGAATCTCCTGTCAGACTTTGGCTCAGAGACTTCCACTGCTCCAAATGGAGAGACTTCTTCAACCTTGAATGGGCATGATCATCTTGATTTCAATTTGCCCGGGAATAACTTCAGCTTAGAATTGTAGAGTAGGACTGATTGCCCCTTCTCGAGGGTGTGTGGTCTTATTTTTCTGTCATGCTACTTCTTCGTCTGCTCCTTGTAAATCCATGAATTCTCTTAGGCCAAGTAATGAAACTCATCCATATTATTCAGCTGAAACAGGCGTCTTTCTCCAATAATTTCCATATCAAAGTTTAGAAACTTGATTGCCCAGTATGCCTTATACTCCAATTCTACTGGAAGATGGCAAGATTTACCATAAACCAGGTACTATGGGGACATACCTATAGGAGCTTTAAATGAAGTTCGATATGCCCATAGAGCATTATATATCCTTCTTGCCCAATCTTTCCTCGAACTACTCTCAGTCTTCTCAAGAATTTTCTTCAACTCCCTGTTGGAGACCTCCACTTGTCTACTAGTTTGAGGATGGTATAGAGTAGAAATTTTGTGCTTCACTCCATATTTGGCCAGGACATGTTCAACTTCTTTGTTGTAGAAGTGTGTGCTACTATCACTGATAATAGCACGTGGTACTCCAAACCTAGAAAAGATGTTCTTCCGAAGGAATTTTATCACCACAGTTCAATTATTAGTTACTGTGGGAATAACTTTCACCCACTTAGAAACATACTCTACTACAACTAGGATGTATTTATTGGTCATAGATGATAGGAAGGGTCCCATGAAGTCTATTCTCTAGACATCAAAGACTTCCACCTCTAAAATACCTTGGAGTGACAATTTATTTCTCCTTAAGATGTTCCCCACACGTTGACATCGATCACATCTCTCCATAAAGAATCTAGCATCCTTGAACACTGTAGGCCAATAAAGTCCACTTTGAAGGACATTTAAGGCTGTCTTCTCCCCCTTGTAATGACCTCTATAATCAGAACCATGACAA
Organism: Ormosia emarginata; assembly: GCA_029884605.1. NCBI lineage: Eukaryota > Viridiplantae > Streptophyta > Magnoliopsida > Fabales > Fabaceae > Ormosia > Ormosia emarginata. Next base: position 18,678,862 of record JAQQTP010000085.1, read on the forward strand.
TGCCATAGTACACTATCAAACTCCTCCTTCGGGATGCATCGCCTCAATATACCATATGTGTAACACCACAAAATTTGTTTATTTTATTATAAATAGTCATTTTATATTATTTGTGATTTTTGTGAAATTTTTTGGATTTTTCTAAGAACGTGAAATATTTTAATATTATTTTTCGTTTTGTGTGCATACTGAGTGGAGCCGAGAAAGTGAGATATTTTTTCCGAGGACCTTGATCTGTGGAAACATCGACGGAGGATTTTACTAAACCCAAGACTGGACACATTTACGAGATTTCATGTTTTTTTGAGATTTTTTATCTGATAAATAAAAATCGCTATGTATTTTATTATCTGTTAGACAATTAATACTGACTTCAGTCAACTGTAACAATTGTCTATTAGATAATAACTTGTAGTAGAAATTATATCACCTTATCTAAAAATCTACTTTATGTCAAATCAAATCACTTTTTATTCAAAAAGAAATGTATTTTAATCAAAGCTTCTCAAGGAGGCTTTGACCAAAAATGACTAAACTACCCAAAACTTACATGAGAAGCCAAATCTCTCCCTCTCATTCTTTCTTGATGCCGCGGCTTAGGGCCTTTGGGGAGCCAAATTTTTTTATCTTTTTGCCTTATTATTCCTTACTCCAAAATTCTAAATCACAAAAAGCTATTACCCTTTTTTCTCTTCATTTCCTCTTCATCTTTTTCTCTCTTCTTCTTTCTCTCTTCCTCTTCACACTCCACGGTTGCAGCCCCTTCATGTGGCCATCTCCATTTGCTTACTTCACTACTACCATTTCTAGATTCCTCTTCTCATCCTAAACCTTTCCTCTTTGGTGATCATCTTCCAAATCCATCATTTTCATCACTTTTCTTCAAGAACAAAACTTGAAGCTTTTGAGGTAAATTTTTTATTCCTTACTTTCTCTTCTTCTTTTTCATTTCTATGGTCATTTTAATGGCCAAGGATCCTTTCTTTTCAAGACATTGGTGTTGATTCCTTGAGTTTGATTTCCTAGGATTTTGTTGAGCTCTTGGCCGAATCTCATAGGCACATCAAGGAGTGATTTTTCATGTTCTTCCCTTAGGTAAGAGGGAGATTTACTCACTTCAACCTTTATTGGTGGTGAGGGAACTTTTGAGTGGTTGTTGATGAAGGAATCCATAATGGATTGCTCACTTTGTATGCTTGTTTTTTATGTTTTTGTGTATACTTAATCTATATGAAAATGTTGGTTGTTTTGGATGCCTTGATGATGTTGGAATTTTTAAACTAGATAAATGAAAAAATGTAGGGTTTCCTACCCTTTTGGGGAGGTCACGGCCTTGGGCCATATTTTGGGGGTTTGAGTTTGATTTTTTGTGGGAATTGAAACTTAGGTAATTAGGTGTTAAAAGTTTGATGCATGTAATGAAAAAATTGGGTTTTTATACTATTGGGACGCTTACGGCCTCTAGGGAGTTTTTGGGGTCCAAGTAGTGTTTTTGTGCAACATTGTGATTTAAGCAATTTAGAGTTATGAAATCAATAATGTGATGAAAGAAAACAGAATGGCGCAGGACGCCCATATAACCTCACAACACATATATATCAACAGTAATAATAAAAATAAGCAATAAAAAGGGAAACAACAATAATGTCTCAGGCAGTAAGCAGTTCATCAGTCAGATAATTATTATAACATTAAAAAAGGTAATTTAATAGTTATAGACACTTATGCCAGATGAAATATGAGACAGATGATGCATAATGCATAAGGTACCAAAATTTTACTCCATGGAGCTAGGCATAAACATTCGGAGAGAATGATCAGGAAGTCATACCAGTATCTCGTCAGCCTAAAAATAAAGTGCTTATAAAAAAAATAAAGTGCAACCGTATTGTTTCCCTATATTTTTGTTTTATTTATGTACCTCTAAGAAGACGTTCGTGAGGAGAGGAAGCACCCGAGTTCCCTGGTTTCTGACCTGACTACGACTACTGCTTATTCGAAGATGTCGTCTCGTCCGCGTAGATTTCTGGGATACGCGAGGATGACTTTCCACGAATCGTTGTATTTATCACGGGGACTTGATGGTGTCGTTAGCTTAGGGTCGCTATGACCCACTTGTTTTTAACTTTACTGTTTTTGTTCATCTAGAGTTTTACCTACCCGTCCGTGATTTGTGGGATGATCTCTATTACACCCCACAAGAGGATTCATTCCTATCTACTACACGAGCCTCTGCTCGTAATTCGGTCGCTCCGATGATGATGACGAGGAAGACACAAAAGAGGACCCTGCCACGGTTCCTTCTTGTCAGTCTTAGGGGGCTGGTACTGTCGGTGGCTACTGATGGTTATCCGTATATCTTTTTGGGAAGCCTGATGTTTAGCTATTTTGATGGGTTGTATATTTGTAAACATCTTGGGGGTTGGTAAAGCTTTTGCTTTTTGTATACTTGGTGATGTGCTTAATGCAAATATATATATATATATATATATATATATATATATATATATATGTGTGTGTGTGTGTGTGTGTGTGTGTGTGTGTGTGTGTGTGTGTGTGTGTGTGTGTGTGTGTGTGTGTGTGTGTGTGTGTGTGGATGTATGGTTTTTCTTTCATGCTGATTTCTACTGTAACTATATTTATTATTCTCTCCCAACAAAAAAAAAAGAAATTACATTTACCCAATTACTATATATTTACGATTGAAGAGACATATTTATATATTAAATAAACCGGGTCTTAATTTATGGTTTGTTATTTTTCGTATTTTATTTTAGTGTGACGTTCCCTCTTCTTCTAGAAAAAAAGGCTGGTATTGTCGGTGGCTACTGATGGCTATCTGTATATCTTTTTAGGAAGCCTGATATTTTACTATTTTGATGGGCTGTATATTTGTAAACATCTTGGGGGGTGGGTAAAACTTTTGCTTTTTGTATACTTGATGGTGTAACTAAACAGGCTTAATGCAAATATATATATCTATATATATAATATGTGGATGTATGATTTTTCTTTCATGCCGATTTCTACTGTAACTATATTTATTATTCTCTCCCAACCAAAAAAAAAAGAAAGAATTTACATTTGCCCAATTACTACATATTTACGATTAAAGAGGCGTATTTATATATTAAATGAACTAGGTCTTAATTTATGGTTAGTTATTTTCCGCATTTTATTTTGGTGTGACGTTCCCTCTTCTTCTAAAAAAAGAGGCGTTACAATCTGTGCATCTCTTGAACAGGTAAGGCTCGTCCCACACGTTAAATATGGCCTCATGAAGGAATCTTTTCTTTTGCTGCCATGAAAGGTATCCCAGAATCATGTTTTCACCCTTGTAGTTTGCCATGTCTGCAAACCATGGTAGTCCTTGGACTCTCATGAGTTGTTCATCTGGAAATTCTTCCCTGATAGGAACTTGTGGCTTGTCTTGCTCTCCATCATGCTGCAATCTAGAGAGATGGTTAGTTATGACATTCTCTACACCTTTCTTATCTCTTATCTCTATGTCAAACTCTTGGAGTAGTATGATCCATCTAATGAGCCTCGACTTTGCTTTTTGTTTGGCTAAAAGGTACTACAATGCCGCGTGATCTGTACACACAACAACCTTCGAACCTATCAAATAAGAATGAAATTTATCAAAAGCAAAGACAATGGCAAGCAATTCTTTTTTTGTTGTCACATAGTTAAGTTGAGCATCATTAAGAACACGACTAGCATAATAAATCACATAAAAAATCCTATTCCTTATTTGACCCAAGACAACACCTATAACAAAGTCACTCGCATCACACATAAGCTCAAATGACGCACTCCAATCAAGATCAACAATTATAGGTGCAGAAACTAATTTCACTTTCAACAGATTAAAAGCATGCAAACAGTTTTCATCAAAATTAAACATTGCATCCTTTTCCAACAAATTGCAAAGAAGTTTTGAAATCTTTGAAAAATCTTTAATGAACCTCTGGTAGAAACCGACATGACCTAAAAAACTTCTCACCCCCTTTACATTTGTTGGTGGAGGTAAATTCTCAATTATCGAGATCTTTGCTCGATCCACTTCTATACCATTAGCAGATATCTTATGTCTGAAGACTATACATTCTCTTACCATAAAGTGACATTTTTCCCAGTTTAGAATAAGGTTAGTCTCTTGACATCTTTGAAGCACCAAAGCAAGGTTATTTAAACATGTATCAAAAGATTAACTAAATACAGAAAAATCATCCATAAATACTTCTATGAATTTTTCAGTCATATCAGAAAATATGGAAAACATGCACCTTTGAAATGTTGCTGGCGCATTGAACAATCCGAATGGCATCCTTCGATATGCGAAAACACCATAAGGACAAGTGAAAGTTGTCTCCTATTATAGCCTGAGTATCCATCCAAAAAGCAGTAGTAAGCATGTCCAGCCAACTTTTCAAGCATTTGATCCATAAATGGAAGTGGGAAGTGATCCTTACGGGTGACACTGTTCAACCTGCGGTAATCAATACACATTCTCCATCCTGTAATTGCCCTTATAGGAATCAACTCATTATTTTCATTCTTCACAATGGTGATTCATCCTTTCTCTAGGACCACCTAACCAGACTCACCCAAGCACTATCTGAAATAGGGTAAATAAAACCGGCATCAAGCAGTTTCACCACTTCCTTTCGAATAATCTCTTTCATGGTTGGATTTAATCGTCTTTGAAATTGTATAACCAGCTTGAAATTCTCTTCCATGAGGATTTTATGCATGCAAAAAGTTGGACTAATACCCTTCAAATCTAAAACGTTCCATCCCATGGTCATCCTATATTCCCTTAGAACTCTCAGTAGTTTCTCTTCCTCCACCTTGTTCAACTCATTATTAATAATGATTGGGAATGCGTCCTCTTCATCAAGGAAAGCATATTTAAGGAGGAAATGAGAGGCTTCAATTCTAGCTTGATAGGTATTTCTTTTTCTTCCTTTCTCAAGTCCTCTGTTTTTGGCTCCTCATTTTGGTTAAGGAGAGGTTGTGCTTTGAGCAATCTCACAAGCTCTTGCTTTTATTTATGTAACTCATCCTCTTCTAAGGACACATTATGGGAGATTGTGGTAGCTAATGGCTCATCTGGAGTATTCATGTAGAAGGTCTTCAACGTCAAAACTTCAATAACATTTATTCTCAAGCAAATTTCTTTTTCAGCTGGATATTTTATAGATTAAAAGACATTAAAAATGACTTTCTCGTCATGCACTCTCAACATAAGTTCACCTTGTTGCACATCAATAAGAGCTTTCCCCGTAGCTAAGAATGGTCTCCCAAGGATCAATGGGATGTTTGCATCTTCTTCTAAATCAAGCACCACATAATCTGCGAGAAAGATGAATTTGTCAACCTTCACAAATATATCTTTAACCACTCCATATGGATGCTTGATTGACCTGTTAGCTAGTTGCAATGAAATCATGGTAGGCTTCACTTGTCCAATACCCAGTTTGTTAAAAATGGAAAGGGGCATCAAATTAATACTTGCTCCCAAATCACATAAGGCATTTCCAATCATCAAATTCCCTATATGACAAAGACTGGTGAAGCTGCCCGGATCTTTCAATTTCGAAGGAGCTTCCATTGAAGTGTGGCGCTACACTATTCTATCAACATCACATTTTCATCATGCTTGAGCTTTCTTTTGTTAGAAAGAAGCTCTTTCATGAACTTCGCATATGTTGGCATTTGTTCTAAGGCTTCTGCAAAAGATATATTGATTTGAAGCCTCTTAAAAATGTCCAAAAATCTCTCAAATTGCTTCTCATTCTCTTGTTTCTTCAACCTTTGAGGGTAAGGAATCTTGAAATAAGGATTGGTGGTCAAATCATAGTCATCAACTTGATTCTTCCTTTTTTCCATAGCCCTACTATCCTTTTGCTTTACTTTTTGTTTAACCTTCTTGTCTTGCTTGTCTTCTTGTTCCTCTAACACCACCTCCTCTCTTACACCAGTATTGCTCTTTTCTACCACCTTGCAACTCCTCAAAGCGATGGCTTTGCAGTGCACTTTCAGATTTGTTACTGTGTCACTTAGTAAGCTTCCAGGTGTTCTTTCAGAAATTTGGCTTGAGAGTTATTCAATTTGTTCTTCCAAATTTCCAATACTTGACTATTGATTCTTGAAATTTGCTCTTGTCCCAGTCGTGAAACTCATCATTTGTTGCACAAAAGAAGAGGTTTGTTGTGTAAGCTTCTCTAAGGCCACCTCCAATAGCGTTGGTTTGTCTTGAGTGGGTGGAACATAAGGTGGTTGGAAAGGAGGTTGTTGAACTCTTTGTCCCCCTTGGTTGTTCCAGGCAAAATTAGGGTGATTCCTCTAACCAGGGTTGTATATTTGGAGTATGGGTTATTTTGATTTCTCTATGCATTACCCATAAAGTTAACCTGCTTTTGTGAAACAGCTTGGTGTCCTTGTGGACCCTCACATTCTCCATTAGGATGGTTAGTACCACAAAAATCACAAGTTAAAGGAGGATTAGGAGAAGAAGTACTTATTGATGCACCAACTTGAACATTACCTAGCTTTTGTGTGATATTGGTGAGCTGTTGAGAAACGAGCTTGTTTTGTACTAAAATTGCATTAAGTGTGTCAAGCTCAAGTACTCATTTCTTACCTATAGACCTCTCACTGCTTGTTTGGTAACTATTCATAACCAATACATCAATTAGTTGTTGAGCTTCTTCCACCGTTTTACAGTTTAAGGAACCACCAGTGACTGCATCTACCATTACCCTTATTGAAAGGGTCTATCCATTACAAAAAGTCTGAATTTGTAGCTAATCGGGTAAGGCATGATGGGGACGTCTTCTTAGCAAATCTTTGTATCGCTCTCATGCATCATAAAGTGATTCTTTATCGTGTTGAGTAAAATTTGTAATCTCACTCCTCAGTTTAGCAGATTTTAATGGAAGGAAGTATCTTATCAGGAATTTGGATACCAAATCTTCCCATGTGGAAATGCTATCTTGTGGTTGAGATTGGAGCCAACTCTTTGCCTTGTCTTGTAATGAGAACGAAAAAAGTCTTAGCCTAATTGCATCTTCACTTGCACTGTGGATCTTGATTGTGTCGCATAGTTGCAAGAAATTGGCAATATACATATTGGGGTCATCAAGTGGTCTTCCCCCAAACTGATCTTGCTGCACCAAATGCAAAAGTACGGGCTTTATCTCAAAATTGTTTGCTTGCACATTTGGTCTGACTATGCTTGTGGTACAGCTATCAGGACTTAGTACTATATAGTCCCCAAGAGTTCTTCGAGGCTGCTGATTATTGTTGTTCTCCTCCATACTTGTACTCACAGTAGCTTGTGGAGGATTAGTTTTCTTAGCCCTTGTTGCCTTCCTTTTTGCAGCTTTTCTGTTTCTTTTTGCAGCCTTCTCTATCTCCGAGTCGAATAGTAAGAAGTTCGGGTCAATTGTACCTCGCATAAACCATAACAATCAACTAGTGAATATTGTAGTCAAGTTAAGCACAATTAACTAAAAAAAAATGACATAAGATGTAACCAAAGCAACAAAATTAGCTACTTTTAAATGTGTCAAAATTCAATCCTAGATAATGGCGCCAAAAACTTGTTAACTCACCAGTAAGTGTACCGATTCGTATAAGTAATATAGAAAATAGATATCGTTCCCACAAGGATTGAGATTAACACAATTTTCTTCAATAATTTCACTACTTAGTCATAATCAAAATTAGATAGAGTCTTGTTTAAAACAGGAATAGTAAACTGAATAAAGACTACTTAAAGGAAGTAAATTCGCAACAAAGAATAAGTCTGGACTATCAAAGAGAGAAAAACGATTAGGGTTTAATGTCACTTAATCAACTTATAAGTAATAACACTTGATTTAGTTCACGTCATTCATTCATTTGGTTTACGATCAAATTCTGAAAGTTAGTTTATATTCAATTCCTTGAAATATGAACACCTCTTAAACTCACAAACGTCAATTAATTCCTTAATTAAAATCTATGAGAATAAGGATTAACGTCTTATGAATTTATCAAAATCGCACACTCATGAAATTCTATTCCTAGATATTCCAAAAGCATGGCAATTAGACCAAGAAGCATAACTCATACTCCATTTCCTAATTTCATAAGGATTCTTCAACAAATAATTGTATGAATAGCTAATTGACAACCATTATCAAGCAATTAAAACAAGTCCAATCACTAAACCTTGAAAGAAAGACTTGAATTAATATCAAAAAGTCATTACATCATAAGAAGAGAAAGTTCCATCACCCTAACCAAAGGAACTTAGCAATACATGATGCAAATGTAGGAAACAACAAGAAGAAAAGAGAACACCCTAGTCATTCTTGATGATTTGGAGAGATTCCCCTTCTTCCTGGTGGTTGAGCAGCAGCTTTCACGCTTTCCAAGGATGATTCATCCTTTTTTTTATGCTTCTGACGGCTAATACCCAAATTAGGTCAGAAATCAAGTATTTATAATCTGGTATGGGCGCCTAGGCGCTGCGTCTAGAGCGTCTGGGCGCTAATGGTCTAGCATACAAGTTTCTGCTGTAAGTCTAAGCGCCTAGGCGCTTCGTATTGAGCGCCTGTGCGCTAAACGTCCAGAGATTTCTTTCTTATGCTCTTGAGGGCGCGTAGGCGTTGCTTCTGGAGCGCCTGAGCGCTAACTGTGCAGAAAAATTGGATTTGAACAGCATCCAAGGCAACAAACTCTTCTTCCATGAGTGTTTTCCTGCACAAACATATAAGAAAAAAGATGATTCTTCTTCCTTATCATCAATTATTCTCATTCACAAACCAAAACATTCAAATTCTCAAACTATGTTCATAATTGCAAGATACTTGAGTAACAAACAAACAAAAGGACAAATTAGGAATTATTAAATCAAATTTTCATTCCATAAAACAATGTCTTTCGCACACTTATAATAAATACTAAGATTCATCTAAATTATTGGTTCACCATTATCCCATTTTTTCATATCTGCTACTAGTCAATCTGACATTAAAATGCACAACCAGTATGCCTAAAAATACTAAACTAACTCTGATTGTTGTCAAATTTTAACTACATCATCTTCCACCTATTTGTGACTTAGAAACAAACTCTTAAGGTTTATTTCCCTCAACTCAGCAAACTTTCGATTACAACAAAGTGCCTAAACGAACTCAGCTTGTCACAAAACTTAACTGACATGTTAAACAAGTAATATGCTACCTTTGTACCCATTTACAAGTCTAAAATGAATTTTGGGATATTACAATGGTCAAACATGATGCTTTAAAGTCAGGAATATACGTGCACAAAAGACCACACCACTCATCTTGAAAGGTTACCTAGGGACGAAACTTAAAAATTACGAATAGCTTGGAAAAGCTCGGTCATTCACTTTGTGATTTGTCCATGTTGGGGGGTTGTGTACCGTCCAAATTCACAAGCTTGGATAAGAATAAACATTAATAATACAAGTTCGGGCTATCATCACTGATTGCCTAAGCTGAGGGGCTGTGGACTGTCCTAGCTCAATTGACATCTGACCACTCATAAGCTCGGTCAATCTTCATAGATGACCAAGCTAAGGGGCTGTGGACCGTCTTAACCTAATTGACATCCGACTATAAGCTAGGTCCATTTATGCAAGGTCTAATTGACCTATATCTAAATGGGTAACGACTTGACAAATACGTGTTTAATACAACCCACCAACAGACATAACGGCCTTGCGCCATATGTAAGTTTATGAGTTTTCTAATGATCTTAATATGGAAAACTACCATTCAAACATAAGGATCTTAGAATTCATGATTCCCACAAATAAAAGTTTAAGAAAACACTAACCTTTATTCATGAAGGATTAGTAGACTGTATTCCAAGAGCGTTAGAGAGATCCTAAAACTCATTTTCTATTCATTTTGTCTTTTCTTTATGCTTCTTCTACTTTAGTAATAGTGAGAGAAGAAGAAACCTTGACGGCAAGGAACAGACCTAGAGTTTTGAGCAGAAACTATTCCTTAAATACTGCTAACTTTCATCAAGTTTACAGTTACTATAATTGCAAAACTACCATTTCATTTTTATCCAATAAGAGTTTAGCTCATTAACTTAATTTAATTGCTTATTAAACTAATAAGATAAATCACAAGCTCATCACATGAGACATTTAATCTAACATTCTCCTACTTGGCTCATGTGACATTACCTTCTTTATAGTTACATAAGTCTGTCAAAACATAATATAAATTCATATATATAGTCAAATTGTTCTTTACATTGGATACATCATTCATCATGACTAAGAATAAACTAACATGAGTCATGGCGGTCGTATATCATTTAATCAACATAGTCCCTTTCATGACATGACCTATAAATGGGAAGCACATAATTAATCTAACAATAATGTCTCTGTTAAAGACAGAACCTATTACATCATTCCTATTCAATCATGTATACAAACTAGGAAAATAGGTGTTGCAACCGAAATCGTGACGGGACGACCAAAAAAGATTTAGAGTCGACGGGACGACCAAAAAAGATTTAGAGTCTTTTGAAAATTAAATGGAGTCGCCACTAATGTTTATTTAATTTGGGAAAACATTAGAAAAACCCTTAAAATAGGCAAAACTGGTCTCTTTAGAAAAAGAGTTTGGATTCGGGAGTCGATTACAGGTAAGGAATGTATTAGCACCCTACACTGTCCATTCCAAAAATGGTATCTTAAGTTAATTGTGTAAATTTTAATAATCTCAAATGTATTTATTTTACCCCTTTTTAAAAAAGAAAAGAAATAACTAAATTATGAAAATTATTTTTAACTTGACAAAATAGAGATTCTGCTGTTGTGCGATAAGGAACTCAAAGTCACATAGTTCTGCAGAAAATAATTGAGTTTGTTTTTTTTTTTAATTTTGAAAAGATTTTTTATTTTGAAAACTCATTCAAATTTTTTAATGTTTTAGAAAAATGTTCGAATCATCAAGCTGTCACAACTTAGATGATTCTAAAAGTTATAGGATTAACAAGTTGTCATAACTCAGCTAATCCCAATTTTTTATTAAATTAATTTTAAAACAAAAAAGTTTACAAAATAATAATAATAATAAATAAATAAATCAAACTAATAAATGAATAAGCTAAAATGAATAACACGTGTATATAATGAAAGATAATAACACAAGAAAAAATAAGCAAACTTACCTCCGAGGTGTATAAAAATAATATGCTCAGAGAAGTTGGTGCACAGGGCCCCACACGTTCTCTTCAAATTAAACCTTGAAAAGCAATTCACTTGCAAGAAATTTTTTATTTTACTAAAGTCCTCTAGCTCTTATACTTAATATTAAGTCCAAGAGTATAATTTCATTTAGCTCTTATACTTAGTATTAAGCCAAAGAGTGTAAATTTTTTTGGATGCCAAAACAAATGAGAACCACCTCTTTATATAGGAGAAGGAGAGGGGGAAGGAGGATGACTTCTCCAATGTGGGACTTAGACACCTTAGTTTTTTCTTCAAATTTCTTCTTCTTCTTCTTTTCCTTTTTTTTCTTTTTGTTTTATTATGAATTTGAATGACCCAAGCAACAAAAGTTTATGGACAAAATTGGGTATCAACTGTTGCCCCCATTTGCTTTACATTTAAAATAAATGAGAAGCAAATGAATTAATTCAATTTTGTCCATGAAAATTTCTTACGCGATGCACATCAAAACTAAGTAAAATGCGGGGTATGAGGACTTGGAAATGAGAAGGCAATGGGTGAGGGGACCCAGAATTGAAAAGACAATGGGCGCGGGGACTCGAAATTGAAAAGGCAATGGACGCGGGGACCCAGAATTGAAAAGGAAATGGGCGCGGGGACCCGAAATTGAAAAAGGAATGGGCGCGGGGACCCGAAATTGAAAAGACAATGGGCGCAGGGACCCAAAATTGAAAAAGTAATGGGCGCGGGGACCCGGAAACTAAAAGAGGATGGGTGCGGGGACCTAGAAACTAAAGGCGATGGGCGCGGGGATCCAGAAACTAAAAAACGATGGGCGCGGAGACCCGGAAACTAAAAGACGATGGGTGCGGGGACCCGAAAACTAAAGGCTATAGGCGCGGGGACCCTAAAACTAAAAGACGATGGACGCGAGGACCCAGAAACTAAAAGACGATGGGCGCGGGGACCCAGAAACTAAAAGAGATGGGCGTGGGGACCCAGAAAGCTACAAAAAGGTTTTTGCTACTTTTTGCTTTTGCTTTTTTTTTTTTATGTGATGACTGAGTTGATACTTGATACAATTGATGCATGATGATGTAATGGGTGTGAAGCTTGAGGACAGTGCATGTAATGCCTGGGATGATGCATGATGTAATGGATGTCCTACTATAGAGATCCTCATTAACAAATTGGGTAAACAAAATTGACACATCAGAACTTTAGCTGGATCGCTTCTTGGTTCCACAACACCCTTAAGAACTTCTTCACATAACAGGATCAAGGTTGAACAGTAGCGAAATTTACTTTATGATTTGCCTGATTATTCTTCATTTTCTCATCAATGCTCTTAAAGGGCCTTGAGCCAGAAAACTTTATGCAGTGGGCCTTGAGCCCAAGAACTTTGTGCAATGAGCCATGAGCCAAACGCTTCTTGGAAAAGGGGATCACTGCCAATCTCATTTTCTTCAAATTTCTCTTCGTTAGATGTGGCTTGTATAGAAGCTTCTGACTTTCTTCCTCCAAAGATTCCTATTCCACCGAACACACTTTAATCCGAATTATCCATTGAGGGTGTCATTTCCTTCATCGATTGAAATTTTAGAGCTCTTTTGACTTGAGTTGTTCAACAGGAGACTACCATCAGATGGTTAAGCTGTACTATTGCACTCATGTTCACCGAACTTGAAGCATCATGTACCAGATATGCATGGATTCAAAAGTAGAACAAGAAAGAAATTTACTAACTGAAAAATTTCTTGACTGACTTTGGGAGTATGACTACACAAATGGCATTTACAAAAGACACAAGAAATGGATTAGTAAGAATGCCAGAAAGGTTTTTTTTTTTACAACTGGACATCATAACCATTCTTTTATCAGATATCTACAAAAATCTGCCCCAGTGTAAGGTATTGAAAAAAGAAATTGACCCAAGATAAACCATTTGAGAATAAAGCTGCCCCTGTGTAGGCCACTTGACAACAAAAAAGTCCCGATGTGAGGAACTTGAGATTTTTTGGTTTTGCCCCAGTGTGAAGCCAAATTAAGCTAGAGAAGAAAAAAAATGCCCCAGTGTAAGGCTGGATTGAACCAAAAGATTTGTCCCAGTGTAGACCAAATCGAGCTAGTGAAATTGTCTCAGTTAAGAGCTGAATTGAAAAAGGATAGAGACTTGCCCCAATACAGAGCCAGATTGAATCAAAAGATTTGTCCTAATGTAGGTCAAATCGAGCTAAAGAAATTGCCCCAGTGAAGGGTCAACTTAAATAAGGTGAAAACTTGAACTAGTGTAAGTCTCTTTTTTTTTTTTAATCTTTCTTTTTTTTTCTTTTTTTATAGACTGCCCTTGCGGGTTTTCAGTCTACTAACATTTTTTTAAGGAGCAATGCAATAGATACTTGTATGAGTATAACCCTTTTGTCTCAAAATTTAAACTTGTGAAAATAAAGGCGATCATTCATTGATCAGAATGGACTTTTTAAGGATTGTAATGTGGCCAAGGCTAGTGATTATGAAATAACAGATATAAGGCTCAAACAAGTGTTTAAAGGTTAAATGGGACCAAGGATCCTTGTTCAAACTGAAACTTTGTCAATTGCTTTTGCACTTTTAAACACAATGTTCTCTTATTGTTTTACTTTCTGCCCCTTTCACATTTTCTTCCTTTTCTCTTTTTTTTTCATTATGCTTCAAAATAGTAACCATGGCAATCAACCTTTGCTTTGTTCTATTCCCTAGTGTAGGAGTGATCCTTGCCCTGGGTTTATTGAAAAAAACTTTCAAGCTCAAAATGGGACAACGAGAAATAATGAAAAGAAAAGATGAATTCGTATGAAGGATAGAGAAAGATGGTCAATCTTCATTTCAAATCTTGAATGTTAATTTTCAAAAATTTTAATTTAGAGGCAAAAGGATAATACACATCAAGTGATTACTCATTTGCTCCATTTATTTTTCTTTTTTCTTTCACCTCTCCTTTAGTCTTTTTTTTTATTTTTTTTGTTTTGTTTTTTGTTTTTGCAAAGAACACCTGCACACGTGGGCTTTATGACAACCAAAATTTTTCTAGCATAAGAGTCTCATGGGATCCGGACCAAAAGAAAACAAGTAAAGGAAATAAAGGAATGACAAGAAAGATATGACAAGGACATGAGTACCAAGAACATAGGAAAATGACACAAGATATGGTGAGATCCATGCAAATCCATTACATCAATGTTTCAAGAAAGTTTACATAAGTTCAAAACTAGAATGAATCACTACTAAGTTGAACTTTCTAAGGTTGCCCCTGAATGACGACTTCAAACATTCGCTCCTATCACAGATGAGCATGCCTAGAAACATCTAACATTACTTGCTGAACTACTGTTTAGGTAGCCGTTATCGTCCATAAGTTTTCTTGAAAACCCATTTGATTCATTCGACCTGAAGTTCACTCTTAACCAGTTCAATATCTTCTTCATCATTCATTTGATGCAATCTTCCCTTTTTCATTTCGCTTTCAACCCTTTCACCAATCATTACGATATCTGAGAAATTCGACAACACACACCCAATCATATGATCATAGAATGACGCATGAAGTGTATCAGTGAAGATATCAACCATTTCTTTCTCTAACAAAAGGGGTTCTACTTGTGCAGCTATTTCCCTTCACCTTTGAGCATATTCCATGAAAGTCTCAGCATCCTTCTTAAACATGCTTTGTAGTTGCATTCTATCTAGTGTCATGTCATTGTTGTATTTATACTGCCTTTCAAAGGCATCAGCTAAATCCTTGAAACTCCTTATATGGGCACGCTCAAGATGCATGTACCAATTCAAAGTTGCCCAAGTTAAACTGTCTTGGAAGAAGTGGATTAACAACTTGTCATTATTAGCATGCGAAGCCACCTTATAGATATACATGATCAAATGGTTCTTAGGGCAAGAGATCCCCTTATATTTGTTGAAATCTGGGGCTTTAAACTTCGGAGGAATCACCATGCCTGGGACAAGACAGAGGTCAATAGCATCCTTGATACCATAACAACATGCTCCCTCAATGACCCGTAATCTCTCTTCTAGAATTTTTAACTTCTCTTTGGACTGAGAATTTTCTGTAGAAGAATTCAAAAGGTATTGTGGCATGAAAGTGGGGACAAAGTGTTTCAATGGTGGGGTTCCACTGATATCAAAGTAATGGACATGTGACTGGGTTATGCTCAATGGATTGAAAGCAGGCCTATTGCTGTCAAGAGAATTAATAGCCTGTCGTGGTGCACAGCCGGAATGGAGGCCATATGGTAGGAAGCTTTGCATCTGAGCTTCTTGAGAACTGGTGACTGATGGTTGAGCAGTGTTATTTGGGTAAATGGTGGGCAACATCACAACTCCTTGAGAATTAATGTCTTAGTATTGTAGAAAGATTAGAGAGAAACCAGAAGGGTGAAGAAGTGTGGCCGGATGTTCTACACTCGCAATTGAGGGATTCCCATATGTGCTCCTTCTATTCTCCATAGACTGCAGCATCTCCATCATCTTAGACACTTGATCTTTGAGCTGATTCACCTCATTCCTCAGCTCTTAAGTTTGTTCTCTTTCATCCATGATCCTAGCTTGGAAATAAGTCTTGTAAGGGTGTCGTAGAAGCCGCTTCCTTTCTTTAATGTATACTTTTCTGCTTGGGAAAATATGATATGAATATGCAATTATCAGTATTGACTGAATAAAGTTAGCATGTATGCAAAGTATTGATTATTTGTGCATATGGATTTCTTTTTTTTTCTTTTTTCTTTTTTCTTTTTAAATACTATGAATGCCATGATAATGTAAGATGATATATCAGCTTTAGAGCTGAATTTTTTTGTTTTTAAAGTGAGAATGAATGAAAATGTAAACCATGAGAATGCAAGATGATATACCTTTTCTTTTATTTTTTATTTTTAAGAATGCTAGGAAAATGCAAGCCATAAAAAATGCATGAATGAATGATATGAGAAAGAGATAGATAAAGAAGAAGTACATTCCCTTTATGTCCTAAGGAATTGCCTTAAATTTGAGGAATTCTATCCCGAGGATCTATGAGTCCTTAATTTGTGAGAACTTTCATTGGGTGGCTCTACTATTCTAAAGGCCTCTAGAGCTAAGTCCCATTTCAGAATGTTGACCACAAACAGTGGGTAAACCACTAGGTGCGTGACATTCATGAAAAAGGCACACTCTAGATGAGGTTTTCGCGATAACCAAATAGGATGTACATCCAAAATGGCTACCACTACGCAACCTCTACCTACTTAAGCTTCACTCAGACCCGGGTATAGGGCCTCACTAGAATGTGTGTGATAAACATGTAGGTGCAGTGGGTGTAGGGAGCATATAAACCTCCATAATCCTAAGAATTAACCTCATCCTGCAAAAATAACAGTCAAATATAACATATATACAACAGTCAGCCAATAATTTTCTATCTTAAGGTTTCAACAATTACGCACAAAATATTAAAAAAAATATACAAGTAAATCGTGTCAAGATAAACACAGAAAAATGTTAGCAGATATTTATAAAAAAAACTAATTAAGATATATTTACAAGCAAATAAAAAAACAAAAACAAAGACAAAAAAGGGATAAAATAAATAAATAAAAATTATTAATAATTTGCACAACTAACAACAACAGGTCTGACTCTTTAAATTCTCCAGTGGAGTCGCCAGCTGTTGCAACCGAAATCACAACGGGACGACTGAAAAAGATTTAGAGTCTTTTGAAAATCAAATAGAATCGCCACCAATATTTATTTAATTTGAGAAAATATTAGAAAAATCATTAAAATAGGCAAAACTGGTCTTTTTAGAAAATGAGTTTGGATTCGGGAGTCGATTACAAGTAGGGAAGGTGTTAGCACCCTACACTGTCCGTTCCAAGAACGGTACCTTAAGTTAATTATGCAAATTTTAATAATCTCAAATGTATTTATTTTACCCCTTTTAAAAAAGAAAAGAAATAACTAAATTATGAAAATTTATTTTTAACTTGATAGAATAGAGATTCTGCTCCTACGTATCCCCGGGTGCGATGGAGAACTCAAAGTCACGTAGTTCTGTAGAAAATAATTGTGAGTTTGTTATTTTTTTTTAATTTTGAAAAGATTTTTTAGTTTGAAAACTCATTCAAATTTTTTAATGTTTAGAAAAATGTTCGAATCATCAAGCTGTCATAACTTAGATGATTCTAAAAGTTATAGGATTAACAAGCTGTCACAACTCAGCTAATCTCAATTTCTTATTGAATTAATTTTAAAACAAAAAAGTTTACAAAATAATAATAATAATAAATAAACCAAACTAATAAATGAATAAGCTAAAATGAATAACACGTGTATATAATGAAAGATAATAACACAAGAAAAAATAAGTAAACTTACTTTCGAGGTGTATAAAAATGATATGCTCAAAGAAGTTAGTGCACAGGGCCCCACACGTTCTCTTCAAATCAAACCTTGAAAAGCAACTCACTTGCAAGAAATTTTTTTTTTACTAAAGTCTTCTAACTCTTATACTTAGTATTAAGCTCAAGAGTATAATTTCATTTAGCTCTTATATTTAGTATTAAGTCAAAGAGTGTAAATTTTTTTGGATGCCAAAACAAATGAGAACCACCTCTTTATATAAGAGAAGGGGAGGGGGAAGGAGGATGACTTCTCCAATGTGGGACTTAGACACCTTAGTTTTTTCTTCAAATTTCTTCTTCTTCTTTTTTTCCTTTTTTTTCTTTTTGTTTTATTATGAATTTGAATGACCCAAGCAACAAAAGTTTATGGACAAAATTGGGTATCAACAATAGGTAAGACAAAAACATATTCATTCATGAGCTCAGAGTGTCAAAGTACATAAAACATTATCATTAACATAATAAACAATAATACTCATACTTTTAACATGTCCACTAAATGTTTTGGGCAGTAACCATTTCGTCAAATGTTCAACAATCATAAAGTTGATGCTAACATGTTCTATTGACACTCTATATTTTTGAATTTCTTCTTTTAACGGCAAATAGAATACTTGTCATTTTTAGAAAAGAAGATTGCTGCAGATAATAAACTTTAGCGACTTGGCAATATTGTCGACAATTCCAAGTCCTAAATAAAACTTTGCAACCACAATTCATTAATAATAACCTCAAAGCATGCCATAACATTAATTTGTCTCCTTTTTGAATTGGAACTATACTTGTTGGCCATTTATCCAACTATAATGACTATACATAACGTCTTTGCGTCATAATTACCAGACATAACGTTTAAAATCCTAAATGACCTGAACAGAAGGTATTTGGAGAGTCAGTCCTCTGAATCTCTATATAAACCGGCCTGACAGCCTAGATCATGTATGTTCAGTTTTCTCTACCTATGCCTTCATCATGGTTTTGACTCCAAGACTGATCGGTCGGAGTGCCTCTGCTGGCATCCGACTCAGTCTCCAACCAACGAACTGTCGAACGATCGACTTGGGTCTCTCTTAGGGGTGTAAATTGGTTCGGATAACCTGACCAATCAGAACTGAACTAATTAAATTGGTTCAGTTTGGTTCAGATATATTGATTGGTTCAGGTAAAATCCAAACCAAATAAAGTTTAATTGGTTCGATTCTTGAATTTGAAATTTCAAATTCAAGAACCGAACTAAACCAAACCATATATATATATATATATATATATATATATATATATATATATTCTCATTGATTCGTGATCTTCCTAATACCGCACATATTGACTTCAAGAACTTGATTTCATTGAATGTGAGACGTGAATTTGATCCACATGTAGTAGATGGAGTATCAAGTTTAGTTCAGATATATTGATTGGTTCAAGTAAAATCCAAACCAAATAAAGTTTAATTAGTATATATATATATATATATATATATATATATATATATATATTCTCATTGATTTGTGATCTTCCTAATACTGCACATATTGACTTCAGTAACTTGATTTCATTGAATGTGAGACGTGAATTTGATCCACATGTAGTAGATGGAGTATCAAGTTTAGTTCAGATATATTGATTGGTTCAAGTAAAATCCAAACCAAATAAAGTTTAATTAGTTCGGTTCTCGAATTTAAAATTTCAAATTCAAGAATCGAACTAAATCAAACCATATATATATATAGGGGTGTTCACATCCAATCCAATCCAAAAAAAAAACCGCAAACCGATCCAAAAAAACTGAAAACCGATCAAAACCGAAATTTATTGGATTGTTTTGGATTGGTTTTTTGAAGAACCGATCGGTTCGGTTTTCGGTTCAATTTTACGAAACTGATCCAAATCAAACAGAACCGATTACTTTATTAAATATTCACCTAAATTATCTAAATACCCATAGTTATTAACTACTCCCTCATCTCCCTCAAATTGTGTACCTTTGCTTCTCAAATCTCTGTTACCCAAGCTTGATTTTGATAATTATTTGCACATTTAACGAGCTTTGTGTTTGCTTATCAGATCTTTGATAATTATTTGTTACACGCATCTTCTGTGTTAATTTTTTATTTGAAACCAAACGGAAAAATCATCTCCCTATGCACATTTAACAAGCTATGTTTTTTATTTGAAACTGGTGGATGCCTTAGGGGTTCTTTCAAAGCTGCTCTTGAGTACTGAGATTGTGTATATGAGATTGTCAATTTGAGTGTTGAAATTGTGTAAATGCTAGTCCCCTAAACCCTAAACCGAATCATCTAATCCAATCCAAACCGATTAAAATCGGTTTGGATTGGATCGGTTTAGTTATTGGAATTCATCCAATCCAAACCGAATCGATGATACTTATATTGTTTGGATCATATGGTTTTTTACCTCAAAACCAATCCAAACCGATCTAAGAACACCCATATATATATATATATATATATATATATATATATATATATATATATATATATATATATATATATTCTTATTGATTCTTGATCTTTCTAATACTACACATATTGACTTCAGTAACTTGATTTCATTGAATGTGAGACGTGAATCTGATCCACATGTAGTAGATGGAGTATCAAACTTCTTACTTCAAGACTCTCTATTTGCAGAAGTCACAATTATTGAAGGTAATATATTAATGTTTAATCATTGGTAGTGAGTCATATAATTAATTTGGTTATAACTTTTTTCTCTATCCTCTCTCTACAATTTCATGTCTAATCTTATTCATTCCTAATCGACGGACCCCAATCTACAATTGTCAATGTAATTCACCAATTTCTTTTTCTTTGTTATGATGAAGGTGTTCTTTCGAAACTCATTGAGTAATTCTTTAGTATACATTCTACCTCATAATAATATTTCTTTTATTGTTGGCAAAGTTGAGAAGTTTAGGGTCTTAGTGTTGTGACTTCTTAGGCTTACGGTGAATGCATAGTAGGATAAGTTGAGTTATATTGTCCATTAGCATTTGGTAGAATAAAACAATAGGAGGTGGTAGGGTAGGTGAGTGATTATTCATAGGGTGGATAAGTCAAGGTAGTATAGAGAGTGCTCTTGGAGGACCATAACGTTTCTATTGTTAAATCCTTGGACATTGGTTATTAAAATGAAGATGAAGGACCATAACGTTTTCATTTGTGCTTATTACAGGATGTAGATGAAGTTCAAAGATAAATTGGATTCGATGAATGATGTTTGATGAATCATGTTTTTTTTTAATATTTGGATTGAGTTTAGATTAAATTTGGATTGACTTTAGGTGCTACCTATTGTTATGTTGTGTACTTGTGTTTTCTTTTAATTATATTTGGGACTAAGTTTGAGTGTTGTTGTGACTTGTTTGATCTTGATATTCATTGTTATGTATATTTAATTATGTTTGTTTGTTTAGACTTTGTCTATTTGTTGTATTTTATAGTGTGCTTATTAAGATAAATAAGTTTGATTCTATTTAAAAAAAATATAGGTTTATTATATTTTTTTTACTATAAAAAGTTAATTATTTAACTAATTTTTGTGTAAAAAAAATAGTTAACTCAGTCACTTGAACCAGACTAATTCGTTGATATTTGATTCAGTTTAGTTCAAATTTGACTATCAAAAAATACAAAAATTAAATCAAATCAAACTAATCTTTGATTGATTTAGATTTATTTTTTTTTTAAATCTAAATTCAATTACCTACTTATATCTCTACTCTCTCTGACGACCAACTCCACGAGTAAAGGAGGGAACATGTTCTATGAGAAATATTGCCTGATCACGATTTGTCGTGAAAAACCATATTCACAAGTAGATTGGATTGCTGTTTATAAAAATGATACAATAATATTCCAATTTTACTTAATAATCTCTTGCGCCACTAAGAGCAGTTATTGAACGTCCGATAAAATCTCGGCGGAAACTGCTTAAAGTTGGGCATCAAGAGCCTAATTAACTAATTAAGTCACCCACCCAATCTAAAAGAAGGTCATCATTGTACTACGAGAAAATTAGTGCAGCAAGCTGTGGAAAACTTGAAAGAAGGCGACAAAAGAACACAAAATGCTTTCGGTGCCAAATTAATGAGGCGGCGGCCAAGAAGAATGGGAACATAATCTCCTTGTTTTCCTCTAAGTTTACATGTCGTTGTCCGTCATGAATGGGAAAGGAGCAATTCATGTATAAATCAATCCACGTCTAAGCTATGCTCTCAATTTGCCTTTTCCATTGAGCGTATATAGTAGGTTGGGGTGCTATGTTCTAGATCCAACTCTCTTGAATAACCCAACTCGGTTGGTTTAGGTTCTAAAAATTAAATTTGGTATATTTTTAAATTAAATTTAAACTATACTTCAAATTAGTTTAATCATGTCAGATGTTTATAATATTTTAAAATTTATAATTTTTTTTAAATAGGGATATATTATAAAAAATTTCACTTAAATTAATACTTTATATATAAATGATAATATTTTTATATTGATATAATTTATTTAAAAATATATATTATAAAATATTATTTAATTTTAATTTTAAAATTTTATAAGTTAATTATACATGATGTCTAAATTTTATATTTTGACTAAATCTCAAGTTAGTTCGGTCTCAACACTGCCATTAGTCAAACTATCATCAGACCGTTACCCAAATTCAAGAATATTGGCTCAAACAAAATATTATACTAGGTTAAGGCTGACCCAACTAATGAGCTCCCCTAAATTAATAGCAGTAATAGTGTTGGGCCTTGGCTAATGCCTCAAGACGCCCTCTCAACAAATACCCGCCGTGCTGCAGTGCAGTCTTAAATCTTAATTAAGATTCGGTCCATGTCTACCTAGTTTAAACTCAATACACTCAACATATTAAAAGATCCTGCAACACTGAATTTGAACAATGAGAAAGGGATATTTATATCTGTCACATGCATGATAACTTCATAAGATCTCACGATCCCCCACAATCGTTAACTTCAAGTCATTTTTGTTTTCCCTTTTTTAGTAGTGTTGTGGCTTTCTATTTAGTTTGTGTCACTTAAAAGTGGGGTTCATAAGAAAGGTGTAAAGATAAGTCAATAGTGCTAAGAATGATTTTAACTTTGTCCATGATCACGTTCATAGCATCAGGGGCAGGCCTCTCTTTTCTTTGGGGCCAAATTTTTTTCAGATATTTTATTTTTTATATACTTTAACTTTATGATGGAAATGGAAGGGTAGTTACGGGAAAGAATCTGTTCTTGGTGGCATATCTATTCATTGATTTGAACAATTTCTTCCTGGCTGTGTTGAAAGGACAACCGTTTGATTGGTTTGTTGGTTTGGTGCATCCAACAACAAAGATGAACCTTATCATAGATGATGGTGACAACAACATCTCTAAGCTTCACGGCCAATTCATTAGTTTCTCGATTTAGAGCTACTAGTACTGATTTGCAGCAAGCCAAACAGTACATATTACAGAATGAAGCCTTTTAATTCTATAGCCGAATTTGTTAATGTTTGCAGAGGTTTACCAATTTTGGTTTCATGTTCTTTTTTTGGAACCAATTAATTGTCGTTTCAGTATCATGATGATAGCAATTAACAAAGCCCACATATAAATAACTTTTATTAATTTCTTTAACAAGTACTGAAGCTATGTGGAGATAATATGCGGATAAAACATATAATTGTGATTTAATTAAAAAAAAGTGAGGATATAGCAGCTATCAAACTTTTTTATTGATGAAGTTTTAATTTTAATGCTATATTAGAAGTTAAATGATGTGGCAATACCTCATTTGATACATGTGTAAAATTAAGATTTTATATTAATTCAAACTAAAATTTTATATTTATAAAAACTTATGATATGCGCATTTTGAACTGATTACCTAAAATTTTAGCTACAATACGCTAGTTTATTAATTATTCATAATTGTATACACAACTACACTTATAAGTTTATTTAAATTTAATTAGACTCGATTAGTTTTTCAGATATAATATATATATATATATATATAATAAGAAGAATTTTTATTGTAAAAAAGATAAGAAGAGTAAATCTTGATTATATAATTATATATAAATAATCGAGATTAAAAATTATTTAAAGATTATATGATCATTTAAAAAAATTATATGTATTTATATTTTAATCTTAATTATTTAAATAAAATTTAATAATTAATATTTATTCATTTTATCTCTTATAATAAATATTCTTTTCATCGATCGTATATATATGCAACTGCATGTGCATAATAATTCCTAAAATTGTGTAAGAATTATTACTCCTAGATAAGTAGATATTATGACAGCTGTAGCATGAAGGCGAGAAGAAAACGAAAACAACTTTGGGCTTTTAGTACGAAAGTTACAGAACTAGTAGTGGTCCACGGATTGCATTACTTTGGCGGAACTGGCACGAAAATGATCTGCCTTTTCACGAATGTAAGTTTGATGGTCACTCACTTGATAATGCCACATAGTCACAAAACAATCATTATTTTTTATGCAAAGGTGATATTTACCACGAAGGGTACGAAAGCCACTACAGGAGGACGTGACACTCACTTGTGCTGCATTAGGTTAACAAATGCTAAGTATATATATATAGTGATTAGACAAAAATCATGTAGGTAGTTCGTAAAACAGTTTTTGTAGAGTTCTTTGTGATAATTATCATTACTCTTTTCTATTTTTTCTTTTCAAAAAATTAATTATTTTTAAATTTTGTTATTAAAAAGAGATTAGAAATGCCATTCAAATTAATTAGGAGAGTAGGAACGACATATGATAATACAAAAAGCAACAATAACGTACAAATTTGTCACTATAGTCTGTAGGAGTGCACGGTGATAATACATTCGTAGGGCAAGGAGGGGCATCAATTTTCAAAACTGCACATGTTATATGCACATGAAGTTCGACAATAAATTTGTATTTTATAGAGTATTCTTATTTATTCGTGTTAGTGCTTGTAATACCAAAGACATTTTTTTTTTGTGATTTTGATGTTTTATATACATTATTGTTTCATATAAATCACAATTGTTTGAACTAAATAAATAATCCACGTATTTTATGGTTAAAGGAAAGTTAATGATGAAGAGGAAATAACTTCATTTAATCATTTAAAATTGTTTTAATCAGGGGCAGAACTAAAAATTTAGTGTGAGAGGGATGAGATCAAACATATAATATAAAAAAAAATCAAGTCTTTTCTTTTTCTTTTACTTTCTTTTATTTTTTTTATTTTGTATAAATAAATCTTATTTGATAGCAAAGATTATATTATTTACACAAAAAATTTAAATAATTAATTAAAAAGGCCATATGTAAATTTAATTCATTTTATAAAACTATCAACTAAATGCATAAAAGAGTATATAAAGACAATGACAAAGTTGAGAGAGATCATGACATAATCATGCCCACTCTGTGCCTCTGGTTTTAATGCTCCAAGAATGAAGTCGAGGAGCAACATTTTGAAGTTTTACGAGAGATATTTATTTTGGTAAGATTTCATGTGAGAAAGAGGATATTTTTTTCTTCCTTTTTTCTTGTCTGTTAGATGTTGACTTATGCTGAAAGGAAAATAATTTCGACTCCAAGTTACATCATAGAACACTTTATTTACCACAGTTAGATTTTGAACCTATGAGGTAAGGCTCTCACAGCTTAAGGCATGGTACTCCCATATGGGAGCTTATACATAATTTTCACACAATTAAAATTTGTATTGCAAATATCAGTTATATATTGACTATTTTTTTACCATTAGCTAATGACACCTTGCAAATATGTTGAATTTGACTTTTTTCTTATTTTTGGGTCTGAATGTTGAATTAGAGTTGAAACTTTGCACGTAGTAGCGTTAAAAGGGTTAGCTCGACTCGACCCACATGCTAGCTGGTTGTTAGTGAACGAATGCGAGTTATATATGTTATTAGCCCATGATTTAAACTGCCCAACTAATAATATAAACGTATAGTTGGGCTACAATTATGTTATCTGCTCGGCGTGATCCAAATAGGCCATAAAAGCTTAGTAGCTGTGAAATCTGTTAGAAACCCAAACTGGAACAAAAAATGGGATTTCCTGCAGGCAGGGTCCATCTTGTGGCTCTTTAATCAGGCAGTACTTATGGATTAAAGGACAGTTTTATGAACGAAATATTTTTTTTGTACACATACACAAAAAATAATTATTGATTCTGTTTCCCTCTGACTTGAATGACAAATGGTTGGATTTGGATTTGATCAAAACGGTTGGATAAAAAATAAACTATTAATTTATTTAAAATTTAAAAAATATTAAAATAATCTAATTTATGTTTAGTATAATTTAATGTATGAATATCTAATTTATCTATCAATTTATTTTAATAGATAGGATGGATAGAAATTCAATTCAATAATTTAAAATATTTTTTTATTAAGATAAATTCACATTCCCTCTCCAGAGCAAATTTACGCCATTTTCTATTTCATCTCATTCTACTATTATTTCACATTCTTCCTGTAAAACCTATTCTTCCGCTTCCCTTCACTTTCTCTGTCCTCTTTCTTTGTCATGGTGATGTTTACTCTGTTGTGGTGGTGTTTGTTTTCCAAAAAGCTCAAAGGAAAATACATACATTGTTGAATGCTGAGCAAAACTCTATAATGCGTTAAAACTGAAAACGAAATGCACAGTGAAACAGGAGCAAGATGAATAAGTGTAAAGGGATATTGGGAAGAGTAGGTTGAGTTGTCAAATGGATATCCAGTACAATCCATTGACCATAAAAGAAAACGTGATACATTTAGAGTGTGTTTGAGAACTGTTAGTAACCCAAAAGTGAGTTGATTTGTCTAGAGCAGATGTAAAAATTTATTTAGATAAAATTTGATGAAAGTTAATTTGTATTGTTTTTACGTAAAATTTGTTTTCAATTGACGTTAGAGTAAAATGAAAAAAATTTTGCTTTTGAGTTGGGTTATAATTTTATTTTTAATATTTATTTTTTAAATTTATTTTTAAGACAAAAATTTTTAAATATAAATTACGTTATTTTAAATTTATTTTTAATTAAATTTAAATTTATAAATACACTTTTAATTAAATTTAAATTTATTAATTTAATCTAAACATATACTTAATCCAATCCATTAAAATTATGGATCAGGATCACCTCCTATTCCTTTAGGAACAGGAGAGTGTCCTGTGGGAGTGAAAGCTATGGGATGAAGGGGAGAAGAAAAAAAAAAAAAAAGAAGAAGAATGGAGGATGGGGATGGGAACAGGAGATGATCCTGATCCTAAAATTAATTATAATAGATGGATGGATATAAAAGAGGATGGATTTGATGGTTAATGGTTCCATGACTTGTTTTGCGACCACAACTGGTGACTGGAATGACAATGAGGAAAAGTATTTGTGAAGACACTCCAAACTTGAAGATATGTAACTCAAAAGGAATGAGTAAGATTGTTGATCATATCACGGGCTAGGCCCTTATATATAGATGTTCAAAGAGATTCCTAGTTGTAATAGAATAGGAGAGTTCCACTATCTGTAAGCATGGGATATATCTCCTCTCTAAGAGATAAGTAAAGTAATCCTTTTCGAATTGTTTAAATGCTAATAATTATGATAAAGATCTTTCCAAATTCCTCATACATATGTCTCTTAATTGAGGTGGGCTAGCCGAGTTGGACCTTAGCTTTGGGTAAAAGTCTTAAACATCTCTACAGTAAATATTCTTTTGTAAATCTTGTGGAAAGAAGGTTATATTGTTTTGCTCTTAGCTCGAAGGTAATTGAAATTCTGAAGCAGACCATAGTCATCCATAATATTGACCCATGATCGCCGTAACTCCTTTTAAATAAGGAGATTTGGACCCAAAAAAATATATCAGCAAAGTATCAGAAATAGTGGTGTTGTTCTTTGTTTTGATAAAAGCATAATCAAATTTTGTTGGGATTTAATTTGGACTTTGTGCCAATTGTTGTTTCAAATATGAAATTTAATAAGGGATGGACGTGGTAGTAAATGAGCTACACTCTCAAAAAAATAACCAAAGTTTAAATCATAAAAAGAAAAATTATTTAAAAGTCTCTTAATCGTGATAATATATAAGAAGTTAATCTTATGACAATATATGTGGAGATATACTGATTAAAGACAAAAAAAAAAT
This sequence comes from Ormosia emarginata, assembly GCA_029884605.1. Taxonomy (NCBI): domain Eukaryota; kingdom Viridiplantae; phylum Streptophyta; class Magnoliopsida; order Fabales; family Fabaceae; genus Ormosia; species Ormosia emarginata. Next base: position 18,706,706 of record JAQQTP010000085.1, read on the forward strand.
TTTATTAGGCTTAGTGAAATTTGCTTGTGGGTGTAGCATGACTCATTGTCAAGTGAAAGACATTCAAAGACAAGGAGTGATTTATGTGTTTGTTATAAAAGAAATATCCTAATCGGTGACTTGAATTTAAAAGAAAGGAAACAACTCAAAGAACACCTTTTAAACTACGTCTTTTTGTGGAATATAAAAAGATTTTAAACAGTTTATTTTAATGTATTATCACTGTAAATCTCATTATGTATTTTCATATTATTAAAAAATAAATTTTCAAATACTTATTATGGTGGTCAAACTGTTACAAAAAATATAAGCTAATTTGTTAATATCTCCCATAATATTAATCTTGATATTCTTCAATATATTTTTAGCAGTTGTGTGTATTGATCCCCCTCTCTCTTTTTGTTTTTTTTTTTTGTTACATTGATCACTCATTTCAGTATTCTTTATTTTGTTTGAGATATTAGAATTGTATGTCACAAGAAAAAGCACAAAAAAATGAACAATTAATTGATTATCCATCTGTGGTGACCTATGAGTACTCATGATGAAATAAAACACGAAACTAAAAAATCCTACAAAATAAATGGGTAAATTGGCACTTTCTTGATGCTCGGGCAGGGGTACGACTGCCGCTGCAAGCATATTCCCACAATACGTTAAGAAAAAGAAATTAAAACACAAAAATATATATATAGCTAAATTGCTAACTTGCACGTGTCTGCTCCTTAAGCCTTTAATTGAGTCATTGATATTCTACGTAACACGTAAGGGTTTCCACGGCTTGGTTAGTTGGTTTTGGACTTTGGATTTTTTTGAGTCTGGACAGTGGACACCATTGCTTTGCTTACGCTACGCGTGGCTCCAGAAATTCAATAGGAAACTAGTAATTTGCGTCCCTACCAGTTCCCTATTGTTCGCGGTAGGAGGAGATTTTATAAATTAAACCAAACTGATTAAATTGAAATAAATTAGTTAATTTGATGTAGTTTAATTATTATTAATTTAATTTGATCCTATTTAATGTGTTTTTAATTGATTTAATTTATATAGTTTTAGTTTACAAAAACCAAACCAGTCATCTGAACTAAATTAACAATATTCTGAAATATATTGGCATATCTCTCTTTAATTGTTATTATTATTTTATAGGAAGAAAAATTCTTCTCTTGTATAATAAAAAGTACATTGTTTCTCACTTATTTAGTTTTTTTTATACAATCGGACTTATTTAGTTTAAATTGAACTCATACCTAAAAAGTTCTCTAAATTTATTATTATTATAAATTATTTGTCTTCTTTAACCACGTATTTTTTTTTTACTTCAATGGTATGGAATACGGAATCAATTTAAAAAAACAAACTTCTAAAGTTTAAAATTTTAATTTATTTTTTCTCAAATAGTTAATTATGTAAAAACTATATTTTATGGTTGCCTAAATCATTAAAATATTATTTATTTAGTTCAGTTTGAAAATTTTTAATTTATGATTAGGCTTAAAATTTAAAACCAAACCAAGCTTACCAGCGTATGAAATATTATGAGCATATGGAATACCATTTTTTTTTTTTACTAGATTAGAATACCAATTTGATCCAATTGCAATAACGTAATAATACTGATTAAAAAAATCAATTTAGGTATTACCTAGATATGAGTAATGTAACTTTTTTCTTTGGTGACAATACAGAGTAATGTTATATATGTTCAAATAAAAAAAATGCTATATACATGTTTTTCACATGCATAATTCTAAAATTGTTTCAAATTGTAAATCTCAAAATAAAAATATTATATTAAATTTTTAAATAAATTATAAAATAACTCTGTATTTTTTATTATTTAATTTCTCTATTTTATAAATAGTTTATACAACATCTTGCTGAGAGAAAGATTGCAGACCTTAAATCTTTGAACTACATAGATTCTTGTTTTTTAAAAAAATCTACGTATGTATATTCATCAAAATTTATATGTACGAGAAAAGAACAAAATAAAAAAGAAAAGAATGGAACATTCCTCAAACGTCTCTCCAACTGGATGCCATATATAATTCTAGGTGGATGCTGGTATATTAGAAACACGTGTAATTTTTGTATAATGTTATTCATATATTTAAAATATATATATTATATTTATATCGTAGATTTATATAAAAAATATTAAATTAAATTATATATAATTGTAATATTTTTATAAAATATAAAATAAAAATATGAGTAATTTTAAAAAAAAAATTTATGTGAAGGAATTGCGCTATCCATAATTCTATACGTTGGTTGTTGCCACTGTGCACAATCCTATACAATATACAACTATAAATTCTCTATTTTGTCCTTATCGTACGCTATCTGAACCATTTTCTTGTCATTTTCATAAACGGAAACACGAGGTGGGCCATGACGGTGCCGGCGAGTACCCCAACATTACGGGCGATTGAAGCGATGAGGAGAAGCAGGAGAATGCGACGAAACGCTACCCGAACCCGAATCTATCATCCCATTCCCATACAAAATGTCAGAAAGATAATTCCCCAAATCATCGGGTGAAAATCTGATAAATGACTCCGACCCGACCCGATTCTTCTCGTAGAATTCCCGATATTTCGCCACCAGCTTAGAAGCTACCGAAATTTTGATTTCGTCTCGCAGTTTCGGGTCGGATACGACCCACGAGGCCTGCGTACTGCACACTTCGTGGAACGCGGCGTTGAAACTCTGAAACACCGCCCTAACTTGCTCAGCCGGCATCTCCACCGCGGGATTCTCAGGCAGCGACGAAAACACCTTGCTCCACCCCACGCGCTCGTACTTAGATACGTACTCTTTCACCTTCGCCTCGTGCTTCGTCAACCAATCCTCGCCGAGGAGGAACCCTAGGTTTGATTTGCGCACCTTTACGACGACGTATTGCATGTTATTCGCGAGGAACAGGTAAGCGAGTGCAACGTCCTTGTAGAGCTCCGCTTTGCCGTCGAGCTTGCAGAGCATCACCAGTATCAGCCACGCTAGCCGTTCCGCTATCTCCGACAGATTTTGCTCGCGATCTGGACTCCGGTAGTAAGACTCCGGCAACGGCATTTGCGGCCAATCGGCTACTATATCGGCGAGTAAACCGCTGTAATCGGCGAGGAACGCGATGTAGTTCATGACGTAGCGCGGGAGCGGGTGGACCCCACCGCCGGGCACCGGAATCTTCGAGGACTCCTTCTGAATCGCTGATTCGAAATCCGATAACATTGCTCGAATCGCCTCGCCGAGTCTCACCTGCGAAGCAATAGCCTGTGATCTGATACTTGATGTTGATTCGAAAGAGAAGAGGGACTCAAGTTGAGGCCAATTGTCAGAAATTGCTTCGTACAAGTCTAGTGTTCTGAACATTTTCTCGGGAGTTTTCTTGCACTTTGCCACGTTTTCAGGGAATCCAAACAGGAGCATTGCACCTTCTCTGCAAATCTCAGCGAAACAAGACTCCGCGATCTTATTCCTCTCACCGAAGAAGACGTGATCGCAGAGACTTCTCTCGCCGGGAAACAGAGTGCCGACGGCAACCTTGACGGCGTTCAACCAGCACTTAATCTTCAACTCGAGCACCTCCCAATCCATTTTCTGAACCTGAGAGAAGGTGAGCCTCTCCACTCCGAGATTGTACAGCGCCTCATCCACGATCGACTTTCTCACGATGATGTAAATCTTCACACACTCTTTGCCGTAACCGGCATTGATCATGCACTCCGCAATGGCTCTCAAATCCGCCATGCTAACCGTGGATACTCTCTCCGTCTCCGAGACGGAGTCGCCGGCAAAGCGGAACTCGTCCTCGGAGAATTCGTCGTCGTAATCGGAGACGCTGCTCCGGTGATCGGTGGAGGAGCCGGCGGAGACGGATTCAGGGTCCAAGTGGTCCCTGTTATCGGCTAAGATCCGATAGAACTCCTTCTTGAGCCTCGTCATTGCAACTTGCATTAACAATTGAGCTTGCACGAGCATCTCGGAGGAGGAATCCTGTGCGACGAGGTGCTGCATAGCGGATTGCAGGTTGTTAACGGCGTTAAGGTACTGTTTGGCTTCCTGGCGAGTGTTGCTGAAGAGAGGGTTGGCTTTGTCGAATGGACATGATAGAGATTGGTTGTTGGGAAGTGGATCCCATTTGGTTATGAGGGAGCGAGCGGTTTCAATGTTTTCTTCCATTATTGAATCCGAGAAGGTCTTGAGAGGAGAGGAAGGTGGGAATGATGATGAAGATGAGGGTTTAAAGAAGATGTTTCTGAATCCCTTTTTTGGCATTTGAGGAGAAGAATTAAATAAACTGAAACTGGAATTAATGGATCGATTTATTGTTAATTGTATTGCTTTTGGCGTTTCTCTCCTTCTTCTTGCTGTGTTGGTTGGGTTTGCGTTTTAGGTTCGGTCTGTGAACTTGAGCTTTTGAGAAGTGTAGTTTGGGTTTGAGGGGTGAGAGTTGTGAATTGTGAATTGTGATTTGTGAGGGGTATTTATAGATGGAAGTGAAGGGCTTGAAGATTCCTTGACCCTTGCGCGTGGGACTGGATTCGTATCAGCGTGGGGTAGGAGAGGACTGTGGTGTGGACTGTAAAGAGTATAGAGACTTGCATACGCGGCAAAATCCCAAAACGTCACACTAATTTTCTTTCTGTAATTTTTTACGCCTTGGCCGACCTACGTTCACAAAGAATTGTGAACAGAAAGAGATAGATGCGTGGAAGGATCTCGCTAATCACAACTCACGAGTTGCTATCAAATTAATTTTCTACAGAGAACTGCTAAATATCATCAATGTTTTTTCTACAAATTTTGGCTACGAAAGAAGTGGCTTGTGTCATATATATGGTCCACCTCTATTTTATTTTCTCAACTAGCCAAATGATGCAAATAAAAAATGAAAGGATTGTTTAAAAAAAATACAAAAATAAAGGATAAACCTTAAATAAAATTATCTACATGTTACATGTTTATGGTACTGTTCTTTAATATAAACAAAATGTATATCATTTTTAACACTCATTAATAAAAATTTTAAAAATATAATAAAATGATTAAAAATTAGTACACATATTATATTTGTATTAAAGAATAACATTACAAGTATTTAAATAACTTTACTTAAGGTTTTCAAAAAAAAAAAACCATTGGAGAAATAACATGTCAAGTCATCCGTAAAAAAGTTTTGTAAAAGCTAATTACTAGGAATTAGTATTTTCCTTTTATTAATCTAATTGCTTGATTTTATTTTACTGATGTGTATATATTCAATGAAACAAAATTCCGAGAGCATGTAAGAATCTTTCTTTATTTAATTTAGAAAAACAATGTCAAAATCAAAATACGATTGCCGACGTTTATAGGAAGAATTATCTTCCATTTTTTTCAATGGCTACCAAAACTTGCATAATATAGCCACACAGATGTATAAATAATCTTACCTTACACTGAGTTTTTTTTTGGTAACCTTACACTGAATGTGAAATCATTAAAAAAATCATTGATGTGATTTAGGAATAATTTAAGCTCAACAACAATTAAGTGGATTTTTACATGTATGTAATTAAAATAACAATGATTTTTAAATTATAAAAAAACTTAATTTTAATAAATTTTCAAATAATGAATTTGTTTTCAAAACCAATTCAATCCTAATTTTATTTTTTTGAAATATTATTTATAAATTAAATCAATTTCCAATTTTTGTATTTCCAAATGTATTTTCAATATATATATATATATATATATATACATACCAAAAAATTGTCTTGAATTTATAAGAAATTCTTATTGAACTTATAAACTCATTTTGGTCATAAGCCACTTGACCCTAAAGAGGGAAACAAGTATTAGATATTTAAGCAAAATGATTAATGCTGTTTGTTTGAGTGAATAGAAAATAAAGAGATAAAAAAAATCACTTTACATATGAGTACAATTAGGGGTAGCAACTACAACCACATTTTTACTATTACAGAGACCATTATCACCATTTAAATTCCAACATTAATTAAATAATAGATCAATTCACAAGGTCTATGAACTAAATAAATCAATGAGAGCCTTCCCACTAATTGAATTGTTTGGTGAGATTGACTTTTTTCAAAAAAAAAAATATTGGCTAATGAGTTCTTTTATGTTTTTGTTAGTACAATCTAATGTGTCATTTTTAATCGCCCATTAAATTTGAAAAATAATTTTCACACATTATTTTATAATTTACATTATTCATATTTATTTATGTGACAGAATTATAATATAAATATATAAAAATAAAATATAACTAATTATAATTAAATGATAAAAATTATTTAAATACAAAATGATATGTGTATAAGTGTATGTGAATAACATTACTCTTATATTCAATTTCGTAAATTTTGTTCACACTTCAAAGCTATTGCACGCGTTTTTTCAGCGGTAATAAGGAATTGAAATAAACATTTCTGTATGCCATATTGCCATTTTAGTTTTACTTTCTTACCTATTTTTTATCTACAAAAATAAATATAACTAAAGTTTATATGACATTAACTTTTTATGTTTCAAAAATATGTATATGAGATTAACTTTTTCAAAATTGTATATAACCTTCGATTTTAAAATTCACTTACAACTTGACCAAATAAAGTATTGAAAATTTCGAAGGGGAAATGATTGTATTTCAAAATTTAAAAATTTCGGTTACGCAGCGTTAAAACTTAAAAATGATGGTCGTGCAACCTTCTTTTGGGCTTTGCACGGTAATTATATAAGCTCCCATTAAGTAAAATTTAAAAATGAGATCATGCACTTACCCCCCGACCCCCTCTTTTTTTTTTAAAAAAAAAAGAGATTATCGCTGTTATATATATACACACTTCAGCTTTATCAAAAATATATATACACTGACAGTGACGGATGCAAGTGCAATGGAGTAGGGATTTATTCTCCCACTCAAGTTATAATTTTTTTTTTTATTTCATATATATATTTATTTTTTTATTTTTTATATATATAAAAATAATTTTTGTTCTTATTACTTAAAATAATATTGATAATATTATTTTTATTCTTATTATTTAAAATTTTTAGGTCCATCACTGTACACTGATATATTAATCATGCAATCGGCGATTTAAAAAAAAAAAAACCTAAAAATTTGTGTTTCTGATGACTTGGTCTTCTCATTAATGCATGTACACATTTCCTGTCAGCAATGGAACTTAGAAGACCTAAAGAGTCATGGTTTAGGACCAGTGACCACTGAGGGTATAGCTAGGCTTGTACAGTTGCACTAAATGAACAACGCTCGGAAATGAAGTTCAGCGCCTGCGACCTCGTCTCCTCATTGATAATATATGGGGCATGGTTTCTGACAACGTATAGTTAATAACCAACAACCACATTTTATTCATGTATAGTTAATAAGATGCTCGATAACATATATGTTATGAATCAGTCTAAACGAAACACATCCGTTGGAAGTTAATAAGGGATAAGATAAAATAAGTTTATTTAAAAGTTTGTTTGTATAAGTTGGTTACGTATTTTAGTTGGTTACGTATTTCAAATTGCTTGTTGTTATACCGATACCTAGAGATAGGCTCCATCAGTTATACCAAAACAACTTAAAGATAAGATTCAGTGTATTACCAGTTATTATCATGATCTGTAACGTGTATATATGAACTCTTGTAACTTTATCAAACGATAAATGAAAAGAGGCACAATACGAGCCTTCATATTTTATGATGGTATCAGAGCACAGGTTCCAAGAAACTGAAATAGAGTCTGAGAAGTCAAATGCCTCCGGCAACACAGCTACTTCAACAACCATCACCCCATCAGGAGGGGCATGCTTAGCTTGGGCGGGTGACAGTCAAGGACAAGCAACCAACATTGAAGGAAGTCATGCCTTCCACAGTTCCTATGCAAACACAGGCAGCGAGCAAGCCGAGCACATGTCTGGTAACACATTAATTAATATCACACAAAGTTGGGTTTTAGATAGTGGGGCATCGCACCACATGACCCTTGTGTACTTCTTTCTTGAAGAAATATATAATCTCAAGGAACCACTTAACATCACAGTGCCCACTGGAGACATTGTTGTAGTGTAGAAAATGGGAACTGTGAATCTAAACGAAACCATAAAGCTGCATGGCGTTCTTTACATCCCTGAGTTTAGCTGCAACTTAATTTCAATTCATGAACTGACTAGTGATTTGAACTGCATGGTGACTTACTTTGATAATGGCTGTGTTATACAGGACCGAGCCAAGAAGAAGACGATTGGATCGGGTGAGCTGCATGACAGGGGTCTATGTCCTCAAGAAAGGTGCGCAAGGATTCTCTCAAGTGGCTGTGTCAAGGGATGTAGGGAAGTTGTGGCATGCAAGGATGGGTCATCCATCTGATCAGACGATGTTGAAACTCTCTAAATTTCTCAATTTTCCTTTTAATGCAAATAAAGAGGAATGTTGTGATATTTGTTATCGCTCCAAGCAATGTAGACTCCCATTTTCATTGAGCAACAATAAAGCTAGTGCTGTTTTTCATCTGATACATTGTGACTTGTGGGGGAGATATCAAATCAAATCGGCTCACACTACTTCCTTACAATTGTTGATGACTATTCACGAGGTCTGTGGGCTTATCTGTTAAAAGACAAAGCCGAAGCGCCCATTCATCTCATTAACTTTCGCAAAATGGTGCAAATCCAATTTGACACTAGAGTGAAGATCGTTCGCAGTGACAATGGAACTAAGTTTATTAATTCAATAATGCAATCTTTGTTCCTTCAAGAAGGTGTTCTTCATGAGACTTCATGCGTGGAGACACCACAACAGCATGGTAGGGTTGAGCGCAAACATCGGCACATCCTCAACGTAGTAAGGGCACTTAGATTCCAGGCGAACTTGTCGCTCTCCTTTTGGGGGAAATGTGTATTAACAGCTGCTCACCTTATCAACAGAACACCGACTGTGGCCAATGATGGGGCAACACCATATAAGATGCTATATGGAAAGAGCCTCCATCATATGCTCATATAAGGACTTTTGGGTGCCTCTGTTACGTGAAGAACTCATCCAAATCACAGGACAAGTTTGATGCTAGGGCCTGTAGATGCATATTCGTTGGGTATCCCCAAGGTCAAAAGGGATGGCGAATATATGATCCCCAAACATGTCAGTTCTCAATTTCACGGGATGTAGTATTTTATGAAGTCATTTTTCCTTTTGCTTCACATGAGAATCCTGTCTCCAGCCCAACGTTTCCAAATGTCACACCGTTTCCAGATGATGAGATCACACCTTCCACGAAGGTACAATTTATAAGCAAGTAAGACATGCCCATATTAATGAGGTGGGGGAGATGACCGAATTGCACATTTCGAATGAGGGGGAGCATGATGTTGAGACAAGCACTGCAACATTGGAGCCACGCACAAGGCAACCACCCAGCTACTTGAAGGACTATCATTGCTACACTGTCGCCAATGACCGCCCATGCACGTCACTCGATTCATCAGTCTCTTCTAGTAAGGTCTATCCTCTCTCAAACTATGTCAGTTATAATCATTTTTCTCCCTCACATCAAGCTTTCCTTGTGGCCATGCAGTCACATGATGAGCAAAGATATTATTCACAGGCTGTTAAATATCCACAATGGCGCAATGCAATGGCTGAGGAGATCAAAGATCTTGAAGAGAATAAAACTTGGACGCTTGAGCCCCTACCCGAAGGGAAAAAGTTGGTTGGTTGCAAGTGGGTGTATAAAGTCAAGTATATATCTACCGGAGAAGTTGACAAATATAAAGCGCGACTTGTACCAAAAGGCTATATGCAAGTAGAGGGCGAAGACTTCACAGAGGCCTACGCTCCAGTGGCGAAAATGACTACCGTTTGTTGTTTACTAACAGTTGCAGCTGCAAAGGGCTAGGGACTACACCAAATGGATGTGCTTAATACCTTTCTTCATGGGGACCTTGATGAAGAGGTGTACATGACACCACATCCAGGCTACATAGTTCCAAATCCAAGGCTTGTGTGTTGACTACAGAAGTCATTGTATGGGCTTCGTCAAGCCTCTAGAAACTGGTTTGCAAAGCTAACTCAAGCATTGATCAAGTATGACTTTGTTCAAAGTCCAGCAGACCACAGTTTGTTCACTTACTTAGCCGAATCCACCTTTTTAGCAGTACTTATTTACGTGGATGATCTCATAATAGCTACCAATGATTCTGTTTCTTGTCAGGAGTTCAAGACGTATCTTAATACGTGCTTTCACATGAAAGATCTGGGCAGGCTCAAGTATTTTTTTGGATTGGAACTTGCACGAGGTTCAGCTGGTTTATTCTTCTGTTAGCGTAAAGACGCGCTTGATATACTCAATGAATGTAGGATGATGAATTGCAAACCATGTAGGTTCCCCATGGAACAACATCATAATCTATCCACAGAAGAAGGGGATTTGTACTCATATCCAGCTCAATATCGGAGGCTCATTGGACGTCTAATCTACCTTATAATAACCCGTCCAGAGATAATGTACTATGTTCATACTCTAAGCCAGTTTATGCAGGCTCCACGACAGAAGATTGGTATGCTGCCATGCACATCCTTCGTTATTTAAAATCTTGCCCAGGCCAAGGAATAATACTACCAAAGGACAATGACCTTCGCCTCTCAAGTTATTGTGACTCTGATTGGGCCTCATGCCCCACAACAAGACGATCTATCAGTGGGTATCTCATGAAGATTAGGAATACACCAGTATCGTGGAAAACTAAGAAGTAAATGATAGTAGCACGATCCTCATGTGAGGCTGAATATCGAGCGATGGCTCACGCCTTTTAGAATGTCTGAGATTTCCGGCTAATGGAGACTGTTATCCTCTCTTCACGTATCTTGCAATGAGCCTACCACACTCTTTTGTGATAATCAAGTTGCGCTTCATATTGCAACAAACCCAGTTTATCATGAGCGCACTAAACACATAGAAGTGGATTGACATTTCATTCGTGAGCACATTCAAAGAGGCACCATCGCAATAGGTTACATTTCGACAAAGCGACAATAAGCAGATATCTTCACTAATGCCTTAGGTCTTCGGCAGTTTCAAGAATTGATGTCCAAGTTGGTCATTCACAATGCTCATGCTCTAACATGAGGGGAAGTAATAAGGGATAAGATAAAATAAGTTTATTTGAAAGTTTGTTTGTATAAGTTGGTTACGTATTTAAGTTAGTTACTGTTCTAGATACTGATCCGAACCTAGATTAGCTGGAAAAGATCTACTAAAGACCCATCGAACGAGTAACAGAAAAACCCGCAGTATCTAAGTCGATCAGTAAAGTATAAAGTTTGATTGCTAACAGTGCTAAGAGTAGAGTGGAACATGCTTGGTTTAGATTACCAAACTGACCTTTATAGGAATCCGATCTCTTACCTATTGGATTCCGACCGTTAAAGATATTCAATATTATGATTTCATTATGTTCGGATTGAATGGCGCGAAGCCGTTTCTGAACGTTGGTTATCAAGGTTTATAACTGTTTGATGACTACGTGATGGAAATGGCGATCGATCGAGATCCCTACCGAGATCGAGTCACATGCTTTAAAGGAATCTTTGAAATTAAGAGATGACTTGAAGAAACCGAATCTAGTTATGCAAGCCCGCTAATAGGCAGGGCCAGCAAACCATAATTCCATAGGCTGATCAACAGTCAGAGCAGGCCGATGTAAAAATAATGGGCCCGATGACAACTGGGCCAAGATGGTCCACCACATCAAGTCGGTTATTTACTTTGGGTTGACCGAGATCATGGGGCAACCCGATGTTCAGATGGATTGGACGATCCACAGCCCCCCAGCTCGTTTAATCATTACGAGATTAACCGAGCTTATGGGAAACCCGATGTTGAGATGGGCAGGACGGTCCACAATCCCCCAGCTCGGTTAATCATTACGGGATTAATCGAGCTTATGGGAAACCCAATATTGAGATGGGTAGGACGATCCTCAAGCATATCAGTCAACTGTTAAAGTTTGTATGAATTGACAAAAGATCCGATAATATTTGGGCCGAAAGCCGATGGGCCTCGTTTGCAGAAAGAGAAACAAATGTGCCAGAACTTTTGTCCAAGATTTTGGATGCTTCGAATTTCGTGTGGCAGTTCTCAACAGTATGTTTTCGCCATATGTCACGCGTTTATTCCTCAAGCGTCATTTCTATCATTTCGCAATTAATATCCTCGTTTCAACTTCATCAAGACCATTAATTAAACAAGACTTTGTTTCTTTATCGTTGGATGTATCAAGAACCTTAACTGTTAAGTCTGGCGGTTCACTTCCATTTAAATATTTCCCCTTCAACTATACTTATAATTACTTTAAATATTTCCCCTTCAAGTACACTTGAAATTACTCCTACTCCTACTTTCTTCTTCTTCACCAAACTGTTTCGTTTTTTCTCATTTCCTATGCAGCTTCCTTCACTACAAGTACTACCAATACAAGTTTGTTTACTTTCGCAGCACAACTCCAGGTAGCTTTCTTAGTCGTGAACTCTTTTCTCCATTCAACATTTGTTCCTTTTATATCGATTTAGGATGAAAAACTTTTAGATTTTATCACGACTGAGAAGTTTCGTGAGTTATGAAATTTCTGAAGTTAAAACCATAGTGAGAACATGATGCCTCTTTAGTTCGCTATGTGAAATGTTTAAACATTAATTTGATATTATTGTAAATATGTATTTAGAAATCTAAAAAATAGGTTTAATTTTGAAAAAAAAACTTAGTAGTGTAGGATTCAAAAGTTCCCTCTTGAACAATGGTGGTACGGATGACTAGGTCATTAGTGTCTAAGGTAGGTGACGAAGAGAGATCAATACCGACCTATAATGGGTAAAGCTTGTAAACAAATATGCGTCGACTTTAAACTCAATCCAAGGGATTCCATTGACATGCTTCAAATCCATGCACACCTTGAGACATACGATGAGCAAGGAGTGGCGATGAAATTCACTTTTCTTTCATGCAAATTTCTGCTTTCTTCCCCAAGCCGAAATAACGAAAGAATTTTCCTATCACCCCGATCTGACGATGATGTCGGTTGGGTATATATGTATGATACCATTTTCCTTCGTTTACACCTGAAGTTGCCATTTATCAACTTTCAAAGTTCAGTTCTCGCCCGACTAAATGTTGCCCCGACACAACTTCATCCTAATAGTTGGGCATTTGTGCGAGCTTTTGAAATTTTGATGGATTTCCTGGGTAAGGCCTCGAGTGTCCAAGTATTCTTCTTTTTCTTCCAATGTAAAGGATTTGGTAAAGGAGGCTGGGTTTCTCTCAACAGTCATTCTCGTAAAAAAACTCTTTTCTAGCTTTGATACGTTATACAAGAATTTTAAGAATAAATTTTTCCAAGTCAAAACTCGGATAGGAGACCTACCCTTCTATATCGACCGGTTCGGAGTAGAAAAGGTTTCTGCTCTATTGGAGGGAAAAACCGACATCCATATTAAGTATAGAATACCGAAGTCTTCCTTTGGCCGATCGAGAAATCATCGACTTTTTAGAAGATTGCCCCCTTCTGGATATTAATTCTTTTATCAAATTCGGGGATAATTCGGACGAGATGGCAAAACTGATGAGTAAGTTCGAGATTCACCTTAATTTTTTCTTTGAGTTTATAATTAATCTGACATTAATCCTTGGTATGTCTTTCCAGAATCCATAGCACCTCGGATTTCCTTTCGGCAGTTGTAGAAATTTGCTAAGAAGAAAGAACTGTTTCCTCTGACCGATAATGCTGAAGTTGCTACTGATATTGACTCCACGAAGACTGGTCTTCCAATTAATGTCGACGATTCCTCCGAAACCCATTCAGAGAATTTAACTAGAAAAAGGAATCAGGAAGATAGTGAAGCCGAGGTTGAAAACACAAAATCAACAGTTGTACCACCTCCAAAACGTCAAGCAATAGGTGAGGATTCTTCCTCTAGAAATCGAGAAACTCAATTTGTTCTTGAGGCACTGAATGGGTTTGATGCTGATGCAGCTAGTCCTTTGCTTTGGGCGACCACATTTCCCTATGAGTCTTTTGTGGAGACTCAAATCACTCTCCCAAGCAACAAGGAGAGAAAGAACAAAGTCGGTGGAATAGGTTTGTGCCGGTGGAACGAAGTGCAACTTCTTCGTGCGGTGAAGCGATGGTCAAATCGGTTGAAAGACGTTTTTTTTGTCGGCGGACTCGAAGAGGAAGATATCATCTTTCAACAAGCTCTATAAGATAGAACTTGAGAAAGCTCAGAAGACCCATTCAGCCGAAGTTCTTGAATTAAAAAAAGAGATTGAAGCCCTGAAACAAAAAGCTTCCCAAATTGAAGGTCTGGAGGCTATGGTAGAACTGTTAGAAGATGAAAAGAAAAAAGTAGAGAAAGACTTGGAAAAAAAAAAAAAGAAGCAGAGAACACTGAGATGCGAAAAGCAGAATCCGACCATGCTTTAAAGGAATCTTTGAAATTAAGAGATGACTTGAAGATCGAGCTGGTGGGGTTGAAGGAAGAGGCAGTCGAACAAAGAATTGTCGGCTTTGAATCTAGAATAGAACAAGCTAAACTTCTGAATCCAGATGGGATTTTTTGATTTACCGATTATTTGGGAATTACGTGATATTTTTTAAAATTATATCGATGAAATCATATGTTGTTATGATAATTAGATTTTGATCCTCTTTGTTATTAGATTAAAGCTTTTCGACGAAGAAGCATAAAGCTTCATTTTATATCTTTTTGTAATTATTATTATTACTTTTGGTCAACTGTTGTACTGTTGTATTTGCAATAACTTTATGAAAATTAATGATGAAAATTAATGACAATTTTTGAAATCATCAGTCTTGTAACGACCACTCCGCAATAATTTTTGAAATTGATAATCTTATAATGACAGATCTGCAACATTAGCATATCGCTGAGATCGGCCGGCATGTTCCGAGAGCCAGAGATTTTCATCGTGGGATGTATCCCTACGAATCGGATGCGCGCGCCGTGAACGAGATTTTCACCTAGAGTTATATCCATTAGCGCCATCGGTGGTGTGTGCCGTGAGTAGTGAGAGATTTTCATCGTATCGCCGGCGGTCTCACGTCCGGCGTGTGCGCGAGCTAGAGATTTTCATCGATGAGCATGTCATCGAGGAATAAATATTTATGATGGCGTGTGCCATGAGCAATGTACTCAAATTGAGGGTCGTCCTATTATATTTTCTTGTTGCTCTGATCTTGACCGCTTCCTCCCAAATATAAGCAATCTCCCTTTCTTCTTCCAACAAATCAAGATCGGTATATTCAACCCATATTAATCGTAATGAGTTCTTCGTAAAAATTCATCCTTACGAAACTTTATATATGTGACCTCGACTGGAATCATAGCATCGGCTCCAAACGTTAGTCGGAAAAGAGTATCTTTGGTTGAAGACTGCGGCGTGGCATGGTATGCCCAAAGAACATTTGGTAGTTCCTCTGGCCAAAGGCTTTTGGCCCGTTCTAACCTTCTTTTGAGTCCGGTCAGAATGACCTTATTCGCCGCTTCTGCAAGACTGTTAGTTTGTGGGTGCTTAACCGAAGCAAAAGCCTGTTTAATACCATTCTTCAAACAAAATTCTCGAAACTTTTTGTCAGTAAACTGCGTTCCGTTGTCAGATACAATAATAAATGGTAATCCAAATCGACATATAATATTCTTCTATACAAACCTTTTGACTTTCTCTGATGTTATGCTGGAAAGGGGTTCGACCTCTATCCATTTTGTAAAGTAATCTATTGCGACCACAATGAACTTTAACTGACCCGATGAAAGTGGAAATTGTTAGTCATTGCAACCATCACCCAAGAAGGAGGGTGAATTGGGTGATTACAAATTTTTAAAATAACTTTCAGAAATTATGCATTTTGATATTTTCAATCACCATATGCAGCGAAAAAGGTACAACTATTAGATATTTCTCAAATACTACTTAGGCTATAGGATAAATCAAACAAATAAGCTAGATATCAAATTTAACTTAAGCATATATAATTAAAGCACAAATGTAAAGGAGATAGAGTTGAGAGAAGCAAACACAATATTTATCCTGGTTCGGCCACCAACTACTTGTGGCCTACGTCCATTCCTCATGTAAACCACCCGAGATTTTTCACTATCACTTCAAGTTTGAACAGGTGCTTGAAACTTTTACAAACTAGAGCATTGAACACACCTTGGGATAACTCACCCTTTGTGCTTGAGCCTCAACTTCAAGGGATACCTCATCCTTTACAACATTTGAGGAATACCTCACCCTCTTTATAACAAATCAAATGGAGATTGAATGATAAACTCTCACTAGAGTATATTACACAAGTTGAAGCTTTATAATGCTCTTCAAGGATATCTCAAATATTTACAAAAACGGAGCACAAATGGATTGAAAGATTGATTCTTGGATTAGAGCAATAGAAATATGTTTCAAGTTTTTGGTTAGGTGTAAAAGATAACTCAAAATCATGTATTTATAGTGATCCAAAAAAAAGAACCGTTAGGTATTAATTTCATTCATTAAAAGCTAAGAAAAATAGTCGTTACGTGATTTCTGAGTCGTGTTCTTCGAATAACAACATTGTTATTCGAATAAATCCCCAAAAACGTGTTCTGGAACATTTTCTGGGTCGTGTTATTTGAATAACAACATTGTTATTCGAATAAATCTTTAAAAACACATTCTGGAACGTTTTATGGGGTGTGTTATTTGAATAACACATCTCTTATTCGAATAAATCACTCTGATTTTGAAAACTAACTTTAAATGGTCATAACTTCTTCATTTCTTATTCGATTAAAGCAAATAACCAGTCATTGGAAAGATCTTTGAGTCTATTTGAAATGAAATAAGTTTCACAACAAAACTCAAAGTATTTTGAAAGTTATGGTAAAAAAAGTGACCAAAGGTCAGCTTTTCAAAACTCAAGCTTGACTATATTTCATAGTTTAAAGCAAATGGTCATAACTTCTTCATTTCTTATCTGTTTAAAGTAAATGACCACTCATTGGAAAGATATTTGAGTCTATTTTCATATGAAATAAGTTTCATAACAAAACTCAAAGTATTTTGAAAGTTATGATCAAAATAGTAACCAAATATCAGTTTTGTAAAACACAAACTTTGCTATTTTTCAAAGGTTTGAACTACCACCAAGACTAGCTTTCCAAAAACAGTTTGTTGGGTATTTAAACATGTGAAAACCATTTGTAAAGCTTTGAAAAATATATTTGAGATATCCATAAGGCTTCTTACATAATGACCCTAAGTCCTATAAGTTATACCATTTAATCTTCCTTTGGACTTGGTCTTTGACATGACTTTGTTGTTATCAAAACCTTCATGGAATGGACATTCACATTCTCCTTGAGTTGAGCATAATTGAGATCTTTTGCTTTCTTGTTGCAATGCTCACTTTTGGTACTTGGACTATCCTACAAAGTATTGTTCACTTAAACAAACATAGTTAGTCCAAATTCATAATTCAATATCTTCATATGCATGATTCATAAATGTACAACTCTAATTAGTCTGACATGCATATAAGACTTTCATAGACATATCTAAATAAGATATTTATCAATTATATATGCTTTATGTAGGATGTAACAAAAAACACTTTGCACATTTTCATTTAAATAGAGTTAAATCCAATATTAATTCATTATAACTCATATAAAGCATTATTGGATATATTATATAAAGAATGCTACACATATCTCATTGCATGATCATTAAGTGAAATATAACTAGATAAAGTACATAATCATGCATGAACAATATAATCTATTAAGTACATCTATGTAGCATAAGCATCATTCTTTTTAACTTGTATTTGTCATCATCAAAACTTAACATATTAAACCATTGAGCCAAACTTATTTCTATATAAATGGTCCTAACAAATCTATTCCCCATCTACAAAAGGGCCATGAGGTATCCAAGCTATGGGCTCCTCTGGTGGAGCTTTATGAAAATTAGCAAATTTCTGACATTTGTCACATTTTTGGACATATTTTAAACAATCGTCCTTCATTGTTGGCCAATATAGCCCAGCTCGCAAGACTTTTCCTGCCAAAGAACGACCTCTAATGTGACTATCGCACACACCTTCGTGGACTTCCTCCATTACTGATTCAACTCGACTTAGCTATAAGTCGGGTTGCTCCTATCTCAACAGCTAACGCGAGTCCAGCAAGGAGGGCTTTGTTTTCAGCTTGGTTATTACTTGCCCTGAAGTTGAACCTCAGAGATTGTTCGATCAAAACCTCATTTGGTCCTTCCAATATTACTCCTGCCCCGCTTCCTTTCAAATTCGACGCCTTGTTAACAAAAAGATACCATAAATCATTGTTTGAATCCTGTGAATATGATGAAGATAACTCGACTAAGAAATTAGACAAAATTTGTGATTTGATCGATCCTCTGGGTTGATATTAAATATCAAATTCGGAAAGCTCTACTGATTATGAGATCATCCTTCCGGTCAACTCCGGCTTTCTGAGTACCTGTTTGATTGGTTGACTGGTCTTGACGACTATCTGATGACTTTGGAAATAGTGGCGGAGCCGTCTTGCTGTCACCACAAGCGCCAGAGCCATTTTCTCGATCTTCTGGTATCTTGTTTTTGGTCCTTGTAAAACTTGACTGACAAAATAGATCAGTCTCTGGTCTTTTCTATCTTCCCTAACCAAAACTGAACTTAAAGCTTTATCAGAGACAGATATATAAAGAAAAAGTTCATCACCTTGTTCTAGCCTGGTTAAGATCGATGGTGTGGTCAGAAAATGCTTCAAGTCCTTGAAAGCTTTTTCACATTCCTCAGTCCATCGAAAATTGTCTGGTTTCTTCAAGCATTGGAAAAAAGGTAGAGCCCTATCAGCCGACTTTGATAGGAATCTTGACAGAGCAGCAATTCTTCCTGTAAGCCTCTGTACTTCCTTGATCGATACGAGACTCCTCATCTCCATTATAGCCCTACACTTGTCCGGATTGGCCTCAATTCTTCTATTGGTAAGAAGGAATCTGAGGAACTTTCCTGCCTGACCTCCAAACACACACTTCTCTAGATTCAGCTTCATGTTATATTTCTGCAATTGGGCGAAAATTTCAGCAAGATCAGAACAGTGGTCAGCATTATCAGGGGTCTTCGCTACCATGTCATCAACATATACCTCGATGTTCTTGCCGATCTGGTTTTCAAAAATTTTGTTCATTAACCTTTGATATGTCGCCCCGGCATTTTTTAGGCCGAAAGCCATAACTCGGTAACAGTAGTTTCCGAACTCAGTGATAAAAGTCCTTTTTTTCTCATCCTCTGGATGCATTCAGATTTGATTGTATCCTGAATAGGCATCCATAAAATTGAGAAATTGATATCCCAAAGCTCTATCTACTAACCAATCTATGTTAGGGAGGGGATAAGAATCCTTCGGACAGGCCTTGTTCAAATAAGTGAAATCCATACCATCCTCTACCTCCCTGTTGATTTTTTAACCATAACCACGTTGGACAACCAAGTAGTGTATTCTACCTCTCTAACAAAACCTGCCTCCAACAACTTTTTTGTTTCTTCAATTACAGTCTTCTACCTTTCAGCCCTGAGTTTCCTTTTTTTTTTAGCAACAGGTTTTACTTTTTGACTCAAAGATAGTTTGTGGGTAATTACCTTTGGATCAATTCCTGAAAAATCTGCTGCGGCCCATGCAAATAAGTCAGAATTCTGTATCAATAACTCCTCCAGTCTACGCCTAACATCAGTCGGTAGATGAGCTCCGATATATGTTACTTGTCCAGGCTTTGGACCTAAAGAGATAGACTGCACTTCTTCAACTGGTTAAGGTCGATCTTACTCATCGCTCCTTGGATCCAACTCGGTCATGTTAACATGCATTGACTTAATGAAAGGTTGAACTCGATCAGCTATCTCCTTTGGCCTCGGCTTCAAACTTTCATTGTAGCAAATTCTTGCTTCTTTTTTATCTGCATGGACGACATTGACCTCACTTTTGGAAATGGGAAACTTCATTGTCAAATATGAAGTCGACACTACAGCTCCAAGTAAATTTACAGAGGGTCTTCCAAGAATAACATTATAAGGAGTATGTGAATCAATAACCAAATATTTAACAGGGATCGATTTCAGGAGAGTACCTGTTCCAAAGGTCGTTCGAAGTTCAATATAACTTTTCACGCTTACCTGTTCTCCGGAGAAACCAATCAAATATCCGCTGAAAGGACTCAACTCTTCCTCTGGTATTTGCAATCTGTGGAGAGTTGATAAGTAAAGTATGTCTGTCGAGCTTCCTTGATCGACCAGATCCCTCCTTATTTGAAAATTTCTAGCAATGATGGAAATCACCATCGGATCGTCCAGATTCTCATCAAGACCAGAAAAGTCTTTGTTGGAGAATGATATAACTGGTCCCGCTTCATGTTGCATTGTTTGGAGTGGAGAAATATGACTAACCTACATAACAGGTCGGAGACTCCTTTTCCGAGATGAATTTGAGCTTCCTCATCCAGCAAATCCTCCGGCTATAGAATTAATCACGCCCCTAATCATATGATCCCGAGAATTTGAAACAGAAGCAATGGCTTTGCCTTTTTCACCTAGACTCGGGCTCCTCGGTCTAGCTTAATTGCTTTCTTTGGCTTCTCTGCTCCTGTTTCTGTGTCGGTAGACATACTT
Organism: Ormosia emarginata; assembly: GCA_029884605.1. NCBI lineage: Eukaryota > Viridiplantae > Streptophyta > Magnoliopsida > Fabales > Fabaceae > Ormosia > Ormosia emarginata. The sequence goes on from JAQQTP010000085.1 coordinate 18,727,470, forward strand.
TCCGAGGTGACCCTCTCTGATGAGTTGTTCGATTTTATCCTTCAACGTTATGCATTCCTCGGTGGAATGTCCATACATTTTATGAAATTCACATCTCATACTTTTATCAACATTAGTCGAAATTCTTTGTTTTCTGACATACCTTGGAGTTTGAATCAAACCAGTATTGTAGACTTTTCGAAAATCTGATCTTATAGGATATTCAATGGAGTATATTTATCAAAAACAGATCGATATTTTCCGAACATCATCCTTTAACTCCAATTGAAACCATCATGTCGATCATCAAACCTAATTGGTCTGCCTCTTTGACTCAATTTTCCCTTTTGGTACTTATTTAGGATCGGTCAGATGGATATGTGTGGGTTTCTCTTGCCTCCTGTGGCCTATGGCTCAGAAAAACATTGCTCCATTTGTCTTCTCATGAGAGCAATTTCTTCCATGTTAATATACCCAGTAGACCTGTTCCGCAAATCATCCAAATCCAAGGGCGGCTTTCTAGCCAAAGAATCTGTGAATGGGCCTGGACACAAATCGGCCATAATTGCATGTAAGGGCGCGACAAGGTTAAGATCTCTTATCTGAATCGCTTCTTCTCCAAATCTCCGCATGAATTCCTTGAGGGATTCATCTCTACCCTGTCTCAGATTGATAAGACTCGTCGAAGTTTTCTGATATGTCCTGCTAGTAGAGAAATGGTTAAGAAACTTAAACGACAATTCAGAGAAATCATAAATGGAACCTGCTTCAAGGCTTGAGAACCAAAGTAGTGCCGATTTTTTTAATGCAGACAGAAAAGCTCTGCATTTGATTGGGTCAAACCCACCGTTCAATAGCATCATGGAGTTGATCATTGTGAGATGCTCTTGAGGGTCGGTCGTCCCATCGTAAAGTTCCATTGTTAGAAGTTGGAAACCATCTGGAAGAGGAATCGACATTATGAAGTCAGAAAACGGATGATCAGCAACAGGTGAATAACTCGTATGTCGTCGGACTTCTTGATTGGTCACCCTTGGCTGACCCTGCTGTCCATGAAACTCTCCATTTGGAATGTCTTCTTTAGCTTCCCTTTCCTCCTCCCTTTCCGGTTCAGTTCTATGCTGATCCCTGCTAGACATCTGATCAACGCGGTCTATGCGGCTGCTAATGTCTCTGATGGCTTGCATGATCATTTCCAGAGGATTAGTTTAAGAGCCTCCAACGTTTGTTCCATCAAGAATGTGGTTCTCATTGGAAGCCATAGCTAATCGAAACGTTGGTTGATTGCGGTTGATTAATTGTGGAGTAGGAAAGTTTTACCTGACCCCACAGTGGGTGCCAGATGTTCCAAATACTGATCGGAACCTAGATTAGCTGGAAAAGATCTACTGAAGACTTGCCGAACGAGTAACAGAAAAACCCGCAGTATCTAAGTCGATCAGCAAAGTGTAAAGTTTGATTGCTAACAGTGCTAAGAGTAGAGTGAAACATGCCTGGTTTAGACTACCAAACTGACCTTTATAGGAATCCGATCTCTCACCTATCAGATTTCGACCGTTAAAGATATTCAAGATTATGATTTCATTATGTTCGGATTGAATGGCGCGAAGCCGTTTCCGAACGTTGGTTATCAAGGTTTATAACCGTTTGATGACTACGTGATGGAAATGGCGATCAATCAAGATCCCTACCAGTCGAGTCACAAAAAACCGAATCTAGTTATGCAAGCCCGCTAATAGGCAGGGCCGGCGGACCATAATTCCATAGGCTAATCAACAGTCGAAGAAGGTTGATGTAAAAATAATGGGCCTAATGACGAGTGGGCCAAGATGGTCCACCACATCAAGTTGATTATTTGCTTTGGGTTGACCGAGATCATAGGGCAACCCGATGTTCTGATGAGTTGGACGGTCTACAGCCCCCTAACTCGTTTAATCATTACAGGATTAACTGAGCTTATAGGAAATCCGATGTTGAGATGGGCAGGATGGTCCAGTTACGTATTTCAAATTGCATGTTGTTATACCAGTACCTATAGAGATAGGCTCCATCAGTTATACCAGAACAACCTAAAGATAAGATTCATTGTATTACCAGCTATTATCATGATCTGTAACGTGTATATATGAACTCTTGTAACTTTATCAAAACGTGTATATATGAACTCTTGTAACTTTATCAAACGATGAATAAAAAAAGGCACAATACGGGCCTTCATATTTTATGAGAAGTCATGATTAATTAATCATTAGTGTCAACTCACTACTATAATTAACTGAAAGGTTTGAACCAGCCAGGTTCGTAAGAAATATAGAATAATTAATGGTGGGTAGAATGTTCTACTCGTCAGTCGTCACATATCTGTAGGAGTGATCAGAGTAACCAGGTCAAATAGTCCACTGAAGGGGTTAAGAACAGTTCAGTATATTGTAAATTGAATACATGTTTATATTATATGAAAAGTGAAAACCACCTAAAACTTAATTTAACTCTTGGACCTTGTTGGTGGCTTTTACTCTTATTATATTATATATGCATGTAATGCTAAATTACCAGTAAAACATGCTTATGTTTCGTGTTAAGTAAATAGACCATTTCCCTCTTGTTGTTTCTAGCACATCCTCATTTTGTAATTGGAGTTACGTGGTTAATTGTTTGTACTTCTGTCTCGGAGTACGTATGCATTATTATGTATATATAGCAGTCATCTAACCGAACGATTTAGTCACTTGCCGCCCTATTCTGTTACCTCATCTCATTAGTACGTCTTTATAATGTTTTATTTTTTTACCAAATACTTTATAACCCATGTCGGGTGTCATGTGTTAATTAATTACTAGTTGTTTTGCTCATTTCACTTTGATCAAGTCATAGCAGCGATCAGCCGCCATGCATATCCTTCTATTTCTTATTTTAATTTTGAAGGTTTGTTCTCTTTCTTTCTCTTTTTTCTTCACAAATCAAACGAAAAAAACTAGGTCAAAAAGCACTAAAAAGTACAAACAATAAGAAATGATCTGTTTCTTTTTAAACTGATGTATAAGACGAACGCATGATAGTTCAAGTGGAATGAGTCGGGTGTCATGTAGTCGTGAGTATTGAAGTTGAAGTTAAAGTTGAAGTTCAATTATTTCCTATATTAGTTAATGAAATTGACCACAATACGAAGTACTTTTAAATTTGTCTTGAATTTAAGAAATTCTTATTGAACTTATAAACTCATTTTGGTCATAAGCCACTTGACCCTAAAGAGGGAAACAAGTATTAGATATTTAAGCAAAATGATTAATGCTGTTTGTTTGAGTAAACAGAAAATGAAGAGATAAAAAAAAATTACTTTACATATGAGTACAATTAGGGGTAACAACTACAACCACTTTTTTACTATTCGGACATTAATTAAATCATAGATCAAATGTCTATGAACTAAATAAATCAATGAAAACCTTCCCACTAATTGAATTGTTTGGTGAGATTGACTTTTTTTTTAAAAAAAAATATATTGCCTTTTGAGTTTTTTTTTTGTCGGTACAATCTAATGTGTCATTTTTAATCGCCCATTACATTTGAAAAATACTTTTCACACATCATTTTATAGTTTACACCACTCATATTTATTTACGTAACAGAATTATAATAAATTATTTAGATATAAAATAATATGTGTAAATATGTATGAATAATATTACTCAAATATTCAACTTAGTAAATTACACTTCTAAGCTGTAGCACGCGTTTTTTCAGCCTCAATAAAGTAATAATGAATTGAAATAAACATTTCTCTATGTCATTTTAGTTTTACTTTCTTTCCTATTTTTTATCTACTAAAATAACTGTAATAAATATAACTAAAGTTTATATGACATTAACTTTTTGTGTTTCAAAAAATATATATATGACATTAACTTTTTCAAAATTGTATATAACCTTCGATTTTAAAATTCTCTTACAACTTGACCAAATAAAGTATTGAAAATTTCGAAGGGGAAATGATTGTATTGCAAAATTTAAAAATTTAGGTTACGCAGGGTTAAAACTTAAAAATGATGGTCCTGCAACCTTCTTTTGGGCTTTGCACGGTAATTATATAAAGCCCCAATTAAGTAAAATTTAAAAATGAGATGATGCACTTACCCCCACTCCCCTCCCCCCTCTTTTTTTTTTTTTAAAAAAAAAAGAGATTATCGCTGTTATATATATACACTTCAGCTTTATCAAAATATACACTGATATATTAATCATGCAATCGGCGATAAAAAAAAAAAAAAACCCTAAAAATTTATGTTTTCGGGGTTTGATGATGACTTGGTCTGCTCATTAATGCATGTACACATTTCCTGTCAGCGATGGAACTTAGAAGGCCTAAAGAGTCATGGTTTAGGACCAGTGACCACCGAGGGTATAGCCAGGCTTGTACAGTTGCACTAAATGAACAACGCTCAGAAATGAAGTTCAGCGCCTGCGACCTCGTCTCCTCATCGATAATATATGGGGCATGGTTTCTGACAACGTATAGTTAATAACAAATACTTTATAACCCATGTCGGGTGTCATGTGTTAATTAATTACTTGTTGCTTTGCTCATTTCACTTTGATCAAGTCATAGCAGCGATCAGCCGCCATGCATATCCTTCTATTTCTTATTTTAATTTTGAAGACTTTTTCTCTTTCTTTCTCTTTTTTCTTCACAAATCAAACGGAAAAAACTAGGTCAAAAAGCACTAAAAAGTACAATCAATAAGAAATGATCGGTTCTTTTTAAACTTATCTATAGGAGGAAATGATGGTTCGAATAGAAGGATTTGAATGTTATATGATTTTGAATTTAATTTTTTAAAATTTATATGTATGAAAAAATATTATTAAAAGAAATTATTATTTAAATGTTTGACTGTATTATTAGAAATTAGTTTTTTATTTATTAAGTGGAAAAGTATTATGAAAAACCAAAAAAACTTATGTATATGAAATTGAAGTTGAAGTTCAATTGTTTCCTATATTAGTTAATGAAATTGACCACAATACGAAGTATCTTTAAAATTGTTTGAGAAAAACAATTTTATGGTTATGTATGTCTCCACAATTGCAAGCAACTCTCCACGAGAGGGCTTTTTTTTTAATTAATAATACTTTTCTTTATTTTTCTTTCTTCACTTCAAATATTATTTATCAATTTTTTTTGGCGTGTTGGATCAAACCGACTTTTTAACACTCAAAAAGAAAAAAAAAATCACAAACTTGAAAATCCCTTTGTCCAAGACTGACTTCTCAAGTCATTTAAAGAAAACAAAACAAAAATTAGGCATTTAATAGATCACTAAGTAAAAAAATTATAATAAAAGACTTGACACATGACATATTAATCCAAATTCTTAAAACATTAGATCTATGGATCGTTTCATTTATATAGGTTGTGTTTGGAATGAATAAAAATAAGAAATGATTTAATTTGATTTGAATTAAATTGAATTGATTTGATTTAAAAATCAAATTTTGTGTTTGGAACTTAAAAAAAAAGAATTTGAATTAATTTAGAAATCAAATTTTGTGTTTGAAATTCATTAAAATGAGAATTGAGTTGATTTGATTTTATTATTTTATATTTTAACCCTTATGAAAGGTTGTTAGAAATAATTATTAAGGGTAAAATAGTCTATTTATTTCAAATCAAATCAAATCCTAACAAATCTTATCAAAATTGATAAAATTTCTAAAACAAAAGGAATGAAATCCATAAAATTTTAAAAATCAAATCATTTCTCATTTTTAAACATTTCAAACACAAAATTTAATTAAATTTGATTTACAAATCAAATCATTTCTCATTTTTTTACATTCCAAACACAAAGTCTTTACTCAATACATTTCTTAATTCTTATCAAGGTAGCACTTCTTCAATCACACATAAATTTCTAATTATTTACCCACAAGAATCAAATCAGATACACCATTATCAATTCGACTTTTAAACGCGACAACTGCGCTAGATAATTATATGATCATTATGCATGAATATGTTGACAACTTCCTAGCTTGTGTGAAATTCTTGCTATAAACAATGTACGGTTGATTGCATGGTACTATTCTCTTTCTCTCTTTCTATATATATGGTCTTGATCAATTGACACTAGTAAAATTGAAAAAAAAAAAAAGAAGAAGACTTTATATAATTTTTTATTGAAAATATATTATTTTACCATTTTATTAAAATTAAATACAAAGAGTAAAGTTAAATATTTTATCTTCATTAAATTAATACAGGTTTTGCTATTATCTTTCTTCATTTAATATTTTGATCTTTCTTCTTTTCATTCATTAAATTAGTTTATTTTGAATCACTAGATTAGAATGAGATCAATGGATATAGATTAGTGTATATATATTTGTATTATTCGATGCTATTCTATATTATGTTTCTATGTAGGTTAAACTACTGCAACTAATCTTTAGGATTTGTTTCGTACATGATCTATTTTTGTTGATATATTATGAGGGTGAAAATAAAAATTAATATCACTAAGACATATTATAGAAGGATATCATACATATATACACTCCCTGATCATTACGTTGATAATTAATACATGTGCGCATGGTATTTTCAAATTTCAATTTTGGACTAATATGAGTTTACCTTTTAATGATGATGAAGTTCCAATTTGATGTTAGATCAATTGAGTTAGAGTAATGTTACATGTACATACACGGTTTTACATAAACTTCACATATATTAAATTATCGCCCTTCATATTTTTTATTGAACAAAACTTGACTCCAACTTTTAGTTCTAATTCTTGTTTTCAATTTAATTTAATCTCTCTTTATTTGTTACTTCTAATCTTATTTAATTAAGTTGATAAACATGTAGAGAGAGATTAAATGAGGTTGAAACCAAATGTTAGAGTTAAGTTTTTTTCTTTTTAATTTACTTATTGTACCTCTTTCGTTTTTTTTTTTATCCTAAACAATCAACGGCTCTTCTTCACCCTGTATCTTTTCTGTACCCCAAAAAATTGTATGAGTAACTTTTCTCATTGAGTTATTTACTATTATTATGCCGTTTCATGAGATGAGGGAAAAGAGAGGGATTGGAAGTTCCGTGGAAGGCCTCTCATTATTGGCTCGTTACTTTTTATGATATTGATGGCTTGGATTCTATCAAACCAACAACTTTATTATATGGACTATGTATGGAGAAATTCTTAGGTCTAAGTGTATATGGGATTTCTTTAATTTTATATCATTTATATATCATATCAATTATAATATTAAAAATATAATTAAAGTATAAAATAATGATAACTCACGTAATTATAAATTACTTGGTTTATTAACTCAATTAACAAACAAATAAATGAGTTTTTATTTTTACTATAAAAGATACACAAAATTTAAGAGCTATTTTAACTGATTGAACTATGTGGACTTAAAACTCTAGGGTTTGATTCTTGCTAACTACTAGTAATTCTTTATTGATAGGTCACCTTATAATAGGGTGGTAACTTCTCTCTCCTAATATTTTTGCCCAAAAAAGAAAAAGAAAAAGTACTGTATACTCCAATTTGATAAATGTATAATTTATTTAATTTTTCAACTACAAAACTTTTATTAAATATCTTAACTTTTATAATTGATCTCATTAATTAGGGGTGTACATGAAACAAGTTGGGTTAGGTTTGGCTTGATCCGAACCTAACTCGATATTTTGATCAGATCATTTTTTTGGATCTGAACCCGACCTGACCATAACCCAATAATGATTGGGTCAAAAACGGGTTAAGTTTGATATATAGACATAATATATAAAAATGTTATGCATAATTAAGTTATAAAATTATAGAAGTGAAAAACTAAAACTAAGATATATTTTACAATATATATTTCAAAACAAATGATATAAATATAAATATATTATCATGTTATGCAAAAGTTATTAATTAAAGTTAAAGAATCTTATTATTTATATAACTAATTATAAAAAGTATAATATTTAAAATACTTTGGGACACAAAGTTGAGTTGAGATGACTCGAAGTATAATTCGAACTTAACCCAAAAATATATTAAGTCTAATTTTTAAAACTCGAATCGTCTAAATTACCTTCGGACTAGACCGATTAGTAAGACGGACCGAGTTATGAACACCTCTACCTTCAATTATTAATTTCTGGATAATCTATTGTTTGGTGAGCATCTTAGACTTTTTTCCGTTATATGTTTGCCTCTTGTCTTTGGGTTCGGACAAAAATAACATGTTTGAATTATAACTTGCACACTCCAAATTAAAGCTGTGCAAAATCCACAAATAATATATTTGATAAAATTATGGTTGGTTTTGTATTTGAACATGATTTTAGATCTCAATCCATGATTTGAATACAAGTAAAAAAAAGTCAATTTTTCACTAAGTCAAACCATAGTTGTATAACCTGAATCAGAAGTAAATTCGATCAGAAGGTTGAGTCACTTTGTCAACGGTCCGACTGTGAGTTAAGCGATTGAGTTAGAAAATCCTAACAATTTTTTTTTTAAAAAAATACTATATAAAAAATAATATAATCAAACATATTACATGAAAAATAGTTCATATGAAAAAATTAATATTTTGTAACCAAACTAACAATGATAATAGTCTAGCATCATATTTGAGAATTAGAATGATTGAATAATAATATAAATTAAAAAACTAAGAACACAACTCAATACAAACACATGGTCTAATGGCATGGTGCACTTAATTACAATGATATTTCATGTATCAAGTTTAAATCTTACAAGTAGTTATTTTAAAATTTTATATATCTAAAAACTCATGTCAACCCAATCCATGCAGCACTCGTAATGCATAAGAACCGAATTGACCCAAAGACCAGGTCGTCATGGGTTTCATGTCACACAAATATAAGTCAAACCATGATTTGGAAAATATAATCCAGACATGCTATAAGTGAGGTCCTTCCCTTCTCCAAAACACATTTTAATTTAGGAAAATGTTTCTTACACAACTTTAATGATCGCATCTCCTCACATTCAAAGTAGGTGATAAACTCAGAATGAAAGTGCACAGAAAATGAAGTGTAACTATCTTTAATCAAATGGTAAAAACTAAATATAAGTCAAACTATGATTTGGAAACTATAATCTAGACATGTTATAAGTGAGGTCTTTCCCTTCTCCAAAACACTTTTTCATTTAGGAAAATGCTTCTTACGCAACTTTAATGGTCACATATCCTCACATTCAAAGTAGATGATAAACTCATAATGAAGTGTAGAGAAAATAAGGTGTAACTATCTTTAATCAAATGATAAAACCTATACCGATGTGAAGTAATACATGTATTTAACATTATTGTTTCATTTAATATGTTGAGAAATTAATATAATACATACAATGACTTGCTAAATATTTATTAATTATAGTCTTTACAATAAATGTTTAAAAATTTATTTAATATAAATAACAACTAATAAAATACTGGATAACTTGGTTACCAAATTCTTAAAAAAATATAAGTATTGACACCACATTTCTAATATTTTATTAAAACACGGTTATGAATTTATAATTTAAAAAAGGGAAAGTGTAAGTGTGAAATGCACCACATGACATCTGCCGTCCAAAACTCCAAAAGGTAAAGAGCCCGAAGACTTGAGCAGCCCCACGGCCCCGCGCTATTCTCCTATCAGCTATCAAGTAGTCAAGTTTGTTCGCCTTGGACGGTTAACAGAACAGCCCACCACTGCGTAAAATGGAACTGATAGCAATTAGCGAAAAAAATAAATTCTGTTTGCCTACTTAAGAATTTATTTATATATTAATTTTTGAATCACTGTTAATATGTCATGTCAGAAGTTAAAGGTTAAGGTCAATACTCTTACTTACACACAGATTTAATATGTTATTTTTTATATATTTACATAAAAATAAAATTTATTTACAATTCATCAAAATAAAAAAAAAAATAAAATAATAAAATTATTCTTACATATTAATTATGTAAGTATATAAAAAAATAATGTATTATATTTGTATGCAAGTAAGAATTTCTCCTCTGCATAATACCTAAAGCAGCACTCCCCATTAATTCCTGGTTGAAAAAGGTTGTAATTCAATCTCTCTTCTCTTTTTTATCCTTCCTTTACATGTGAAGGTTGAAAATTTTATGCGAACCAAAATTTAGCTGCCATCATATATGTGTGGACAATGGAGGAAGAAAAATTTCTGTGTACATATAAGAATTTCTCGTATGTGATTTAATGAAACTGATCAAACTTTTTTTTTTTGGTATTATTCTAAGAGGAGAAAAAGAATCTTTGTTATGCTCTGACAAAGATAAGGCACAAATGGGAACTTTCTCATAGTCTATACCTGTAAGCAGTATGCGCCCTCTAATCTTGGCCTTGTTGAGCACCTTCTTAATATTTGTCAACAATAAAAATCTTGGCTTTTATTCTGCAAAGGAAATCGTTCAGAGTTCAGAATGGACATGGTTGAAAATGACCGCACCTGGTGTAACGTACACATATATGATTTTGTTGTGTTTCTGTTTTTTGCTGTTGGGCACACACAACACATATTATAGAAGACAATGTGTGTGAAGGGTATAAAAAGACGTTGAAAAAATTAAAACGTCGAGAAACTTCTGACTTCTGAGGTAAGAAATGAATCAATAATATGTGTGATTGTTTGTCAGCCATTGCTTGCAATGGATAGCTCAAAAATTTTCAGCACGCAGAAATATACACGAGTTTTCTCAGAGTTCATCCGTGTTTCAAATATATGTAGGCCTCGTTCGAAGTTTCCAACCCCAACTCTTCAGTGTTCACTCCTCACTCCTCAATAAAAAGCGCAATGCGCAATGCATTTATGGGGTAAATTGCCATATTCTGTAATCCATCTTCTCGTAACAGTGACATGAACTAATTGGAGAAAAATAAGTTATTTGAATCATATTTGCATCTGAATACAATTAGTATTTTTTTTTAAAGTGAAAGTTAAACAATAAATGTCAATTGATGAGATCTATAAAACATGGACACATCATTTTAGTGTCATGCCACATGTAGGACACATGGTTGACATTCACGCTTGCACAACACACAATAACATGCATGCGACACACATTTAAACTAAATATTATTTTTTTCAGCTTCGACATGATGTAATATAGTTCAACATGGTGTGAACACAATCATTTACATTTTTAAAAAAAATCCTGCATTTGGTGTATTTTAAACTTTTAAGTAATTTTTAATAACAAAAAAAAATAAGGCAAATGTGTTTTTGTCACGTATTAATATATGTTGTGTTTGTATCTTGTAATTTTTAAAATTTGGTGTGTCCACACATCTGTGTCATGTCTTGTGTTAGTGTGCTTCATAAGCTGAGATTATTGCGACACCATTGTCGCTGCTCTAGGGCTCTCTCTGTCTCGAGTTTCTCCTTTTTCCTTTGTGAAGCTCTCTTTCCCTTTATAGTGCTTTGATTCTCTCTCTTTAGATTTTCTTTCAAGGAGATGTCGTAGTTTCCTTCGACGACAACCCTCTCTGTTTTCTTTCTTGTTGTTCTTAGTATTTCTTGAATAATATTTTTAGATCTTTTAGATTTGTATCTGTCATAGTTTGGATAGATTTGAGGAGTTTAGTGTTGAGTTTTTCAAAAATGTCTTATGTTATGATAGATTTAACAATTTCAATTTTAATTTTCTCAAATCAATCATATATTTTGACCTTACGGCATAAAAAAATCTTTAATTCTATTAAACAAAGTTACGAAGTATGTAGATGCGACAAAAAAGAAAGAAAGAAAGCGAAGTCTCGGTGCAAGGAAAATATTCTCTATACAACAAGTTCAAGACCTTATGTTCAATGTAGAAGACCCTAACTTAATTTCCGTCTTTTTACTCCCCTTTAGTTTTCTTGTTAGGATTTAATAGAGATTGTCATTTTTCTTGAGTTGTTTATTCCTTTTGGTGATATTGTTTTCCTCCTCAAAGGAGTGAAATTAAGTAGATGCCCTCTTTTGTATTTTCTTGATGGGACTTTGTTTCCCTTTCATTCGTAGCAATGAAATCCTATCTTTTGAAAAAATAAATGGTTATACAATATAAATAGTTTATTTTCTTTTAATAAATTTCATTCCGTCTAATATAAATAATTTTAGAAATTTATAAATTAAAATACACAATTATTAAAACATTTTCTTAAAGACAAGTATTTAATTACGGATTAATCATTTTCAACTCTAATCATAAGATGCCAAAGATTACAGAAAGCATCAAGTAACGAAGTCTAGCATATTAATATGCCGTGCTCGGTTGAAGTTGAACAAGTAAAGGTAAAAGAGAGATAAATATTAAATAAGAGTATACTTGAACTTAAGATGAAAGAAAAAACTGTAGAACGGAGTTGCAGGCAGCAATAAGAGAGGGGTCTCTATTTTCAACTTGACTGAGAAGGGCGTCTCCGAATTCGACTTTGAGAGAACTTCTACAGTTTTATAGGTGAAATCAACCAAAATGCTGATGGACTCGCCAGATAATCTAACCCCATTGAGGTTATTAGGTTAATCAGAATTGTAGTTGCAAACCATTTAAAATCCCACTGTTCATTGTTTTTCAGAGTAAGATTATTAAACAGTACCAAAAAATAACATTAAATGATTATTAAAAAATTAATACATCAAACTATAAAATTACATATAATTTAATTATATAAAACTACACATAAAATTTTAAAAATCTACCATCTGTAAAGAATTAAACTACAGATCGTTGAGCAATTAAACATAAAACCTAACCTGCATAGCGTAATAATCGTGGTGACATACAATTTCACAATTATATAGTGACTGTCAAATGGGGCAACAAAGAGAGATAATACTCAATGAAGCTTTGCATTTATAGTTTTCTTATGAAGCACTCTTAGGCATACATGATGTAACATTGTGTTTGTACATTAGTGCTGAAAATATAGTAATATACCATTAATTTGACATTTTAAGAATTAAGTCCCAGTAACAAGCAATTGTATCAAACTAAGGGTCAGTTTGATATGGGATGAAAAATTCATGAATTAGTTTTCAATATAATTTATACAATTTTACTAATAAAACTGATCCACGAATTTTTCACCCCATTTTGACTCCAGACCAAACTGACCCTAACAATTTACAAATAAATGGTGAACCATTTACACAAAGGAATATAGCTTTCCTTGATCATGCAAGAAATTGAAAGCTTCATATATCACGTAAAACCAGAGTAAACAAGCTAACTTTTAATTCTGCTTCACAATGATTAAATGAACTAGAAAAGAAGCAACGTAAAATCTGAGAAGCCAAAAAAAAAAAAATTGTCTATCAAATAACAAATAGAAACTAGAAAGTGATGCCAAAATTATTATCCGTACTCGGATCCAACATTACACCTTAACTGCATATTTTCTCATTGGGAAGTACAATTCCTCCTTCTTCTCACGCTGTGTCTTCAAGGATGCCTGTAGGAAACACAAAGCAAATTCATTTAGCCATGTTAGGTAAGAACTATATATGCCTAGAAATATCAATTACATTCAGGAAATATTATACTGATTACTAACGAAGAATGGCCCCACAATTTAAAACAGGTATAGGAGTTTAAAATTAAATAGCATGTTTATCTTCTATAGATCACACCAACAAGATAAACAATCATGAATCAGCACAAGTGTGAAACATCAGCAAGTAATTTTCACGTTAAGTGCCCAAAAACAGGCAATTTTATCATTTACTGTGCTCCCCTAAAGGGATAGGAAAGTGGTAAGTGTGATTGCAGTGGAACATCCAACCAAGTTCCTTACCCTAGTGATTGAAATGGTACAAAATATAAATTGGAAAAATAAATTGGGAAGATTGATGATATCTAAAATGTCATGACCAGCTTTCCAATAAATAATTAATCACCCATAGATGCATCTATGATTTGATCACCCACAGATCAATTTGTTGGGTAATTTGAGGATTGGGAAATCCTTTTTTGCTAATGTTTCTTGTGATTAATGTCATAATCTAGCATTATCTAAGAATAGGTATTGTAGATTATGTGGTATGCTTGAGAATCTTGTGCTTTGATCCTTCTAATTGCATGAAATTGACCAAAGAATTAATAATTTTGAATAATTTGGAGAGGGCTAATTCACGAAGGAATTGAGTTTTGGCTAATTAAGTGTTTTCAAGATTAAGCTAAATTAACATGAATTCAAAGAAATTAAGTAAAGGTTGAGTGAAATCAACCCCTAGCACCTTTATCCATTTGATTTTCATCATAAAACTCTATTAAAATTCCTAAAAACACTATTACTTGCTTCTCAATCCTTGGGAAAATGATACTTCGTCTTAGCACTTTATTACTTGAGTATACTTGCCAATTAGCTAACAAGTTTTAATCCCAGAACGTCCATACAAATAAGACATTTTCGAGTTAGCTGAAAACAGGAGAAGCTTTCATCCAACACATTGACAATTTGCCATTTAGGAAAGTTCAAAATGAATATCTATTTCAGATTTTCAGCATTTTAGCTCAATTAAAAGCCAATAAAGATCTACGAAACATTTGTAAGGAATCCAGAAAAAACAGAGGGATCAAAATTTGATAACGTAATGAACTATTCATCATGTCCACACGAATTTGGATGCTAACCCTCTATGATTTCTTTCATCAATGATTATCAAATTGGCACTTATTTCCACAGTTGTTAATGTGCAACCTGTACTTGGCACTTTACAATCACGACAATCTGTCTAGACACATTATTATCTCTCTGCATTTCATCTTCCTTTACTCCTTTCTCTTTCACCCGTACAAAGCAAAACATAATTAAAATCATAAGACATATATATATATATGTAGGGATATATAGTGAGAAAAAATTTTAGTGTGAAAAAAATAAATTTTCATCATACAATCAAGATTAAAATTATTTAAATATTATGTGATAAAAAAAAAATATATATTTATATTATAAATATTATAATTTAATCATCCATATAAAAAAAAATTTATATATTTATATTATAATAAAATTTAATGATTATATCAATTGAGAGGAATTTTTATTATGAAAGAGTGAGAGAAATTGACCATACAACTATACATGTTATGAATGGTCAAGATTAAAAATTATTAAAAATTATCGTGTGACCACTTAAAAAGTCACATACATTTATATTATAATCTTGATCATTCATACAATATCTAATGGTCAATCTTTACTCCTCTCACCTCTCATAATAATCACTCCTCTTAACATAGTAACATCCTCTATATATATATATATATATATATCAGAAAGGTACCTGGCGCTTGGTGAGGCGCCTTCTGATGGCTCTGATCTTCTTGGGACGCAGATCCAAAGGCAGGTACTTCTTCTTCTTGTAAGCCTCCCTCAACGCTGACTTTTGCTTCTGCGAAATCACCGTCAGCACCTGCGCTATCGAAAGCCGAACCACTTTTCTGCATCCACACAACAAATGCGATCCAATTCATAAACACCTCAATCCAATTAGATTTTAATTACAATTTGATTAGAGAAAGAGAGAGAGCACATTTTGGAGAGCTTGTTTTGGGCGCCGCCAGTGACCTTAGCGACGCGGAGGAGGGCAAGTTCTGCTTTGAGATCCTTCAATTGGTTTAGAAGCTCTGCTTTCGTTTTGCTCCTCAGCTCATACACCTTGATTCTCGCTTTTTATATATATATATATATTCACAAAACAAAATACAAAAATGAAATCATAATCCAATTTAAGGAAATTGAAATTTAGAAGCATCTGCAGTAGTAGACGTTTGTTAATATACCCATGGCGAAGCTCCTGTGTCGTTGTGAAGAGGATAGAAAGAAAGAGAAACACTAGGTCAAGCTGATTGCTCTGTTTCCGTCCCAAAACCTTACTCTGCGAGAAAAGCTAAGAAAGACACTCCCTGACCCTGATCAGTGAACGTATCAAGTGGATCAGGGCCTCATTCACAAGGCCCTCATTGATTTTTCCAACTTGTGAAATCTATATTATCCAAGGAACAAAGTAACGGGCCTCGTCCATTAAAACTCATGAGTCCAGATAAAATAAATATATATATATATATAATATTTAATTAAATGAGTTTATGTAAATATAATATATAAATGAATTTAAATTAATATAAATAAAATATTTTATAACATTAACCAATGGAGGAATTCATTTTTTGGATGAGAAAACAGCAACCTCAAAATTATGCAAATTAAGAGAATCCAGATAAAATCTTGCTTTTGGGCTGTTAAGTCTTAATCATCCCTCGAGACTGGGCTCTTACTGGGTTGACAAAAAGAAAAAACTATTCAATCCATTTTGTAATAGTGTTTCACATTTTAAAGAAAACAACAAACAAAAAACACTTGTTCGTTTTGTGCACCGTTAAGAAGCTTGATAACAATTTTTAATTAAGTGCAGTCTATTATATATATTATCTAACATATGTAAGATTATCGAGATTATATTAAAAATATATTTATAAATATTAAATAATAATTTAAATATTTAAAATATAATATGATAAATCATGTTTATCTAATAATTTTTTTATAAGTCACAATCTATTCCGATGCTATAGTTGCTAGCATTTAACACTTACATGGTGTGTCTTATATTTCATATTGCAGGAAAAGTTAAAAATCCTCAACTTTGGGTTTGGAGGAAGGATTTTAAGAGAGAAATGTATTTGTTAGAAGAATTTAAAATCACTTTTGATAAAATATTTTATTTGGATACTTTGTATAATTATTTTAAAAATCACAAGTATTTTAAGAGAGTATTTCTTCAAAAAAAAATTTTAAAAAAGAGAGAATTTAAAATACTCCATAAAGAGGTGAAATTCTAAAGCCCCCTCTCTCTTCTCTTTCCATACTCCATCTTTGATCTCGTTTATTTCTATATGTCATGACATCGCACAGAGTCAGAAACTCTATCGCCAGAGACATCACGAGCGTTAGAAAGATCATCGACACTACGGAGCACAATGAGATCGATCTCCTTGTCGGTTGTGAGAAAATGGCAGAAGAACACTGATGTTGAGCTTTGCACCTATGCATCGCTAGCACGCAATACTTATGTTCCATCTCTGGCGGTGGTTGATCAACCATCTTTTTCATTGTTGGCTAATTCAACTTCAACAACGATTGATCCGCAACCACTACATGTTGCAGAGGATGCAAGCCACAAGCCACGCAGAACTGGTGTAAGACGTGCAAGGCAGCATCTAGTTGTTCAAGGGGTTAGGGAGGGATCAGATCATGATCTTCTGAAAATATGGTAGACGATGGTGAAGGCTAATGCTCGAGAAGATCTAAATGGGTGTTGTGGTCATTTTGTTTTTGTTTTTGTTCCATTTTCTCGCATACCATGCTTGTGAGTTGAGAATTTAAAATTTATAAATAATTATCTAGACTGAAAATTTTAAAAATAAAAGCAAATGAATTAATGCAATTCAATTATTTGATATTTTAAATTCTTTAAATTTTTAGAATGCCCTATGCAAACACTATCCAAGAGAGTGCCTTATTGCTGCAAAATGTGAATTGTGAACTTTGTGATTTTGCATATTCATAGAAAAATCATATGTAATTGTTTAACCACCATTTAGTAGTGTTAAATGTGTACTGCTGAGTTGAAAAAAAAATCATATGTTATTATTTAATTTGAGAACTAAATTGAAAGAATATGAAGAATTTTATTTAAGTTTTGTCCTTCCATTAATTATCAATGACTAGGTGTGTGTTTAGATTAGAGTTAGTAAATTTAAGTTTAATTAAAAGTGTATTTATAAACTTAAGTTTAATTGAAAATAAATTTGTAATAACGTGACTTATGTTTAAAAATTTTTGTCTTAAAAGTAAGTTCTGATCAAATTTTTGTCTCAAAATTGAACATAAAAACAAGAAAAACATACGTTGAAACTAAAAAATGTGTTGCAACAATCATAAAGTGAAATTACCAAACAAAAGACATATCATTCAAGATAATTGGGAACATATGTTTAAACGGTGTAACTACGATCCAAACATACACTAGGTATTTGACCAGTGAAGACCCAATCCAAATCTAGAGCAAGAAACTTAGAAGCAAATCCAGTTTCTTTTCTGCAATTCCCTGCTAATTGTCCTCTCTCAGGGGATAATTACACAAAATTATCAAATAATCATCAGAGATATGTGTTCCTGGTCCAAATAGAGAGAGATAGAAGAAAAGGACATGTTTGGAAATTTAAGAACCCACATCTTTAAACGCGTGATTATATATTAAACTCACTGTCAGAAACACAGTTAAAGCAATGTATTTAAATAAGGATCGGATAAAGGCCTTAAAACGATCGATGCTGGGAAAGAAAAGACTACAGAGACACTGGGTGCTTTTCTTTTGATGCTTAGTGGGCATCATTTTGATATCATTTCTCAAGATAGGGATATGGGTTAGAATATGAATGTAAATATATAAAAATAAAATTAAATGCGATTAATTATAATTGAATAATAAAAATATATAATATAAAAAATATATATATATATATATTATTATTTTTTTTTTTACGTACACATAAATTAATGAGAATCCGTGTGCACTTGTACGTTACCTGCAGTACTTTTGCCTAATTTTTGTGTTTTTGTTTAAAAGAAGAGTAATTTATATTTTTTATAAGTTTTTCTTAATAATTTTTTTAATATTAATTAAAAAATATTAAATAAAAAATAAATAAATTTAATATTTTAAGAATATAAAAATATTTAATATTTTTTATTTAATAATTAAAAAAATTAATAAAAAATTTTGATAAAAAGATAAAACATTTCCCTTAATAATCATGCTTTGAAAGAATCACAAGCTTGACATACTTATTTAACTTTATTGGGTAAACAAAATTACGTATGCACAAGGCTGGCGAGAGCAAAAAAAAAGAGCAGGGAACAGATGGGCTGGTAGATTGGGCCACACAGAATGAGAGGAACATGAAAAACATCTAATCATTATTCTATCAATGCGCCATGCATGCCCCTATTGCCTAACAAAAGTTGCAATTGCTCTGTTATGGTTGATTAGATAATGGTGAAGCTTTAACTTTAAAGATGATATATTGATGTATTCTTTAAGATAAAAGTTAGTGATAATTAAGGAGGATATGCAGCTTTAACATCTTTACTCCCTTAAAATGTCTAATTTTAAATGCTCAAAATTCAAGAATTGAATGTGGCAATCTTCAAAATTTGTAAGAGTGACAATTTATTTAATTTGAGCTCTTTATGAGAATATAAATTATTTGATCACTCAAAAAATTGTTTCAAAAATAATTCAAGATCTTCCAGTGATCTATTTAGGGGTCTTCATGCATTGCTTTGGTTCAGATTTAGTAAAAAAATAAATTCAAGTTGATCAAATTTAATTAGTTTAGTTTAGTTTTATAAATTCTTTTTTCGTTAATTCGAACCAAACTAACCTGATTTAAAACGGGTTGGTTTGATTTCGGCCAAGTCAATGGATTGTTTAATTAAAAAAAAATAGTTAATAGGTAAAGACAAAAAACACAATAAATGAAACATAATAAAATAAATAAATAAACTGTTAATTAAACAAATAAAATGAATATGACAACAAAATAATATTTATCAAAATAGAAGTTAAAGAAAATAATAAATTACATATGTAAAGAAAAAAAAAGGAAGTTGGTTCACAACTCATAAAGGCAGAGACTAAGAAATGTGATTCATTGGTTGGATAAGTACATTAATATGTCATCTAATCTTCTAAAACGTTTAAATGATGAATGAAATAAAAATTTCATTTATAACTTAATTAAAATACATAATATAAGTAATAGATATTTATTTTTTAAATAAAAAACTTCATCAATTTTAAAATTATAAAACTGATAACTAAATTAATAAAAATTTATTTTTTTATCAAATTTGATTCGATATAACTCTATCAAATCAAATTAATTTAATTTAAATTTTCAGATTTATCGGCCCAATCTCGCCAAAGAACACCCTAGACCTACTTCATCCAAAACATGAAAAGTACTTGAATAAACAGAGCCCAGTGCGAAACAATTATGTGTCAATAATGAAGTTAGTTGATATCCCTTAAAGCTTTATCAATTCCACAACTTGTGGTAGTAACCATGTCACAGCAAAGATGAGCACAACTTCTTAATACCAACAATTGAAAAGAAAAAAATAATGAGGAAAAAAAAGATAAAATACAACTTTGTAGTTCCGGATTAATCACACATATTCCAAAGTCTCATTAACCAGTACTTTCTAGTGGGACCTAATGCATTTTTTTTTCTCCTTTCCCTTCCCTCCCATTCTCTACCAAGTTTTAAATTAAAAGCAAGTTTAGTTGGTCTCATTAAGAACATTTTTCTGTTAAAACTTGCACCCTTAGCTCTCTCTTCGAAGTCTTCTTCATTCATCCACTGCATAACAAGTCATTGCTCCCAACTCACAGTTAAATCACAGCCATGAAAGGAATGAATCTGTTCTGTTCTTCATCTGCTTCCACAGCCGTAACCTCCAGTATAGACCATCGTTCTATGGTACGTCGAAGCACCAAAAAGTACCCCAATGTTCGAAGGAAAAGCCAACTTCGTGTCCCTTGTTCATCCCAATTGCCCTTCAATCCTAAGTCTTATTACGAGAAGCACAGAAAGAGTGCAGCAGATAAGCAAAACAGTGATGTACGTAGAAAAAGCTCCGTCCAAGTTAACAACCTATATAGTCATCCCACTACTTCATCCACAAGATATCTCCTCAGTGATGTGCCCTTCATTGATTGGGTGTCTGAGTCTGATAAAATCACAGCAATGGATCCTGCTCAGCCGGAAGACAAGCCCACCCAGGACCGGGTATTTTGATTTTGATTTATATTTTGTTTTCCTCAGAAGACTTATCTAATATTTATTTGAAGGAAAAAAGAAGAAGAAAAAAAAAACTAGCTTGTTAAGTTATACAATGATGATGAAGGACAACTTCAATTTGTCTTGTTTTGAAATCTTGAACAGGTTGTGGTTTTGAGGGTGTCATTGCACTGCAAGGCCTGTGAAGGAAAAGTTAGAAAACACATTTCAAAAATGGAAGGTGAGTTTACATACTTTGGAGTCTCAAAATTAAACATCAAATTAACTTGATACTTGTAATCATATATGTCTTGTTAGATATTTATCCATGCAATGATCTTGTATATATTAATGCATGTTTGAGTTGTGGGTTTTAATTTTATGGTTTCTTTCAGTAATTAAGAGTGGCGTCAAAATTTATGTTGAAAGCAAAATAATTGAGTAATTATGTGTAGGAGTAACATCATTCAACATAGACATGGAGGCAAAGAAAGTAACAATCATCGGACACGTGACGCCATTAGGAGTTCTTGCAAGTGTATCCAAGGTGAAGAAGAATGCACAGCTATGCCCATCTCCAGCATCATCATTATCATCACTGCCTTAGCCTGCGCCAACATCTCAATGGTCAACATGAGTTATTAATTGACATAACTTTTCTCTCTCTTGTTTACTGTTGTTTGATACGCCTATGACGGGATGTATGCATGTGTTTGTATGATTAATTAGAAGTTTGATGACCTATCAAAGCTTATAATTAATTAATGTTTGTTGAGTTAATGGAAAATCTTCTTTATGGGTGGGTGAATGTAACGCAGCTTTTTTTCTTCTTGTTTAGTGTTTACTGATTAGTGAAGTAGAATTTCCAAGCTTGTTCGGTCAATGTTGTGCTGCGACATTTGTTTCTTTACTTACACTTTAAAAAGATTCCAAGGCTCAACTCTGCCAATGTTTTTTTTTCTCTTGTTCACTCCAGCCCATACGAAACACACCTGCTTGTGGGGCAAAACTGTTCTCCAGTTATGAAAAGATGGTAGGAAATAATGCTTGTTAACTAACTAAAATGCATGTACGTAAAAGTCAAAAAGTTAAGACTCACATTAATTTGTTCCTGTTTGTGGGGACAAATTATCAACTTAATTGACTTGTGATCTCAAATCTGTTTCTAAGAAAATTTAGAAATTCAAAACAAGGTGCCAAGACCAACAAAGTGAAAGCTGCTACTGTTATTCATATAGATCTCAAATCTGTTTCTAAGAAAATTTAGAAATTCAAAACAAGGTGCCAAGACCAACAAAGTGAAAGCTGCTACTGTTATTCATATTCAACAGAATGAGAGAGAAGGTGCTCTTTTCAATACCCTGAGGCTGAGCACTAGAAAATCAATCATGGGTCTCCATCTCTTCTGTAAGCATGAGAACCTTGTTCACCTTGCTACATATAGGCACTATTTTTTTGCCGCACTCAAACGAATGTGATAGCTACAAGGATCAAAATAATAGGCTGGACACCACCTCATAATTGAAAACACAAAGACATTAAGTTTATGGATTCAATCGTTTATAATTTATAGTCTTTATTTTATTTATTCTTAAATAATGTTAGACTTAGAATTTACAAAAAATTCTTATTTAAATTTAAAATATTTAAGTTAAGTGTAATAAGTCAATGAATATTTAATATTTTTATAAATTTTTATAATTTTAATTATATGATATAAAAGTTTATAAAAATATTAATTAATTTTTTTGGTACAACTGAGAACAAAGAAAAAAACAAAAAGAAACAAAAAACTAACGAATAAAAAACACCCCTAAAGAGTCTGCCAACAGATTGCTAGAAAGATCTTGGGGAGCACGATCCCAAGTTAGGAGCTTCTCCAACATGGTAGCACCGTTCTTAGCCATCGCATCAGCACAGAAATTCCCTTCCCTAAGGACATGAGAGATGTTGACAGTCCACTACCTTTGCAAAATGGAATGGATGTCTCCCAAAACAGAAAGGTAAGCATGGAACAGAAGTGGTGTAGAAGATTTCACCAAGGAAAAAGCATGGAGCGAATCTGTCTCGCGGTGCACTTGCTGGAAACCAACATCCCACGCTAAAAGGAGGCCATGCTTAATGGCCTGAAGCTCAACAAACAGGATGTCAATGTCACCAAGGTGCCCAGCAAAGCCCAAAAGTCAATCGCCATCACTATCACGAATAACCCCACCAAAGCCTGCATGGCTAGGATTTCCTTGGAAGCAGCTTCCATCCACGTTTACTTTCACATAATTCATGGGAGGTTTTTGCCAAGCAACTTCACAAGTTGCTCTAGCATTTTGCTTCGTACCAAGGTATCTTCTACCATCCTCAATAGCGGACCTTATGTTTCGAACAACCTTATCACCATGCCAGCTCTCTGTCCCCATGGTTTCATTGTTCCGCCATTTCCAAAGCCACCGCACTACATAGGGGAAAACATGGCTATTCTTAACCTAATGGGAAATCCAAGTAGTGGTATCCGTATCAAAGAACCCTTATATATTACCAAAGCCAAAGATATGCCAAATATTTTCTGCATGAGTACAATCCCGTAGGCAATGAATGATGCTCTCAGTATCATGATTGCATCTGGGACAAGTTGCTTCGCTAGTGAGACCATGATGGTGACGAAGGGAGTTTGTAGGAAGAGCATTATGGAGAACCAGCCATATGAAGAACCTCAGATTCTCGGGGAGAGGAAGCTTCCAGATCCAGCTCCAAGAGATAGAAGTCTGCCAGGTTCTATGAGATTCCATGAGCCACCAATAACCACTCCTACGGACGTATATGCCATTACAATTGTGAGACTAGATCCAAGCATCATTAAACCGGCAAAATCTGGGAATTGGGGTTTTAGACAAAAAATCCTTAACCTCAACTGGTATACTTGTTGTAATATGATCAAACTTCCACTGACCGTCAACCCAAAGATCTCTAATATGCAGGTTTGTATCTGTGATTTGAACAAAATCCACCAAGTCACAAAGTTTAGTATGATAGAACCAGTTAGAGTACCAAAAGGAGCTATTTTCGTCCCCAAATCTAAACATGTAACCTTCTTTCAACCTTGCCATGGCTCTGATGATCCCTCTCCAAATATAAGAAGAACCAGCACAAGCTTTAGCTTGAAAAAGATAATGACCATGCAAGTATTTATGGCTCAGAATCTGGACCCATATCTTATTGGGTTCATTTATCATGCTCCATACTAATTTCCCCAGAAGCGCCACATTTGTCTCATGAGCCTGTCTAATGCTCAACCCGCCATATTTCCTGGGAGCTATAATCTTGTTCTAGTTAACGAGATTTAACCCACGTTTGGTTCCATCAAAACCCCAAATGAAATTACGAGTGATCCGATCTATGCGATTACAAATACCGAGAGGGAAATAAGTGGTTTGCATAGTATAGATAGGAACAACAGCAAGCATAAATTTAGTAAGGCAGATTTTCCCGGGTTTGTTCAGAAGTTTCATTTTCCAAGAGGAAAGTTTACTTTGAAGCCTTTCTATCACATGGTTAAAATCCCTTCTACGCACTCTCCCTTTCAACATATTAAACCCCAGATATTTACCAAGGTCCTGAGCCAACTGAATAGGAAGGATAGAAGTAAATAAAGTCCTCTTGCGATAAGGAACAAATTTTGAGCACATTGCCCTAGACTTAGCCATGTTTATTTTTAGCCCAGAAGCCTTGCAAAAATCATCCAGCATTTTTTTTATGAGTCTAACTTGGCTACTCTTAGCCTTACAGAAGAGGAGAACGTCATCAGCAAAGAAAAGGTGAGATATAGGGGGACCACCTCTAGAAAGTTTAATAGGAAGCCACTTCTTTTTGTCAACCATCTCAGCAATCAACAGGGCCAGCTTCTCTATGCAAAGGACAAAAAGATAGGGAGACATAAGATCGCTTTGTCTAAGGCCTCTAGTAGAGGTGAAACTATCGAGCATAGAACCATTCTAATGAATAGACAGATTAGAAGATCTAACACACCATATAATAAGATCAATAGTCTTGCTAGGGACACCAAAGTCTAATAAAGTCTGTTGGAGAAAATCCCAATTAACTCTGTCATAAGCCTTTTCCAGATCAATTTTAAAGGCAATACACCCCCTCTTACACTTAGATTTATGCATGTAATGAAACACTTCCTGAGCAATGATAGCATTATTAGTAGTTCCTCTTCTAGGGATAAGCCTTTTCCAGAGCAATTTTAAAGGCAATACACCCCCTCTTACACTTAGATTTATGCATGTAATGAAACACTTCCTGAGCAACGATAGCATTATCAGTAGTTCCTTTTCTAGGGATAAAACTGCTTTGAAGGGGACCAATTAATTTATCTAAGTGGGGTCGCAGCCTATTGACAATCACCTTGGTAATGATTTTATACGAAACGTTACGGAGGTTAATAGGACGAAAATCCTTTAACTGGGTAGGCTGAGGGATTTTAGGAATTAAAACAATTAAAGTTTCAACTAACCTCTTGTCCATATAGCCATTACAGAAAGCTTGCCGAACCAAGTTGACAACATCCATGCCAATACACTCCCAGTAGGATTTAAAGAAGAAAGGTTGAAAACCGTCTGGCCTAGGCGCTTTAAAAGTACCCATGGACATAGTGGCAATCCTGACCTCCTCAACGCTAACTTGCTTAATGAGAGAGACACAATCGTCATGGCTAAGAGTTGGAACATTCTCAATTTGAATAGCTTGAAGATTAACAGTAACATTGGGCGCAAATAAATTCTGATAATACTCCAAAGTAAAATACTTTAAGTTTATAATTAAATAAGTTTATACACAATTTTCTCTAAAACTTATACTTAAATTCTCAATGTGAACATCCAATTTTGTTCGGGGCTTTTTGTAAATAAAGAAAAAAATAAAAATAAAATAAAATAAAAAAAGAGAGACTCATCTTTGGCCTATTTTCCTACCCATCAACCCATAACTTAACCCAATTGACCCATTAACCCATAACCCATTATCCTATCCACTAACCCATAATCTGTGATCCAACCCATAATTCATATCCCAAAGCATTTATCCAAAACAAAACAAACCCCATCACTATCACAAACAAACTCATCTTAAACCAACCCCAACACTCATCCTAAACAAACTAATCTTTATCAAATTATAACTCAAACTCATCTTAAATCAACTAACACTTATCCTAAATAGACCCTAACTCATCAATCCTAATCTCACTTTAACTCAAACTCTTCAGCATATCTCCTCTATAAAAACTCATAACCCACACCATTAAAAGACTTTTTCAGCCATACTTTCACTTTTCACTTTTTGACCTTCAACATACACTTTTAACTTTGACCTACAGATTTTAGCCTCCACCAAAATACCTTTCCATCACCTCTCCTATACGAAACCGGCACCCACAAAATGCTCCTCACCGTGTCGCAAGCCATCTGTCACACTGCGCTACCCACCGCGCAGAAGCCGCCGCAGAAACAACGTCACACCGCCGCACCGTGCGATCTGCAACCAGACCCGATTGCCGGCGCTTCACCAACTCGAACCAGCCTAGCCACCGTCGCCACTGGCCTTCATCCTCCTTGCTCCTTTGTTTTTTTTCCTGCAAATACCCAAAAAGAAAGAAGCAAAATTCTCCTTTTTTTTGTCTTGTTTTTCATAAGTCTGTTCTTTTGATTTCTGATAGTTTTTCTTTTTGTGTTGTTGTTTTAAGTGAAATGAGCTTGTAATTAAATGGGTTAAACTAAAAATATATATATAAAAAAGAACAATGGTAAGACTACAAAGTAAAAATATAAAAATATTTTTTTTTAAAAAAAGCAAAACAGGATTAACCGAGTTGTGACGAACATTAATCTTAGAATTATTTTTGGATCATCCGAGTTGTGACAACCTAATGATTCAAATTATTTAAAAAAATAAATTACTATTTAATAAAGATTCAAAATTCATTTTATTATTATTATTATTATTACTATTATTATTATTATTATTATTATTATTATTATTATTATTATTATTATTATTATTATTTTCTTCTTTTTTTCTAGGTAATTTTAGATAAAAAAATCTCATTTAGTAGTAATAAATTTAATAATTAGTGGGTGACGTCTCTAGCGTGACACGAGTTTTACCTATTCAAACCTTAATTTAAAGAATGTAGTCGCGACGACCGTTAATTCAAATTTTTATAAAAATAAAAAATTAAATCTTTTCTTTAAATAAAATCAACTAACCTACACTTATTTTCTATAGAACTACGTGACTTTGAGTTCCTCATTGCACCTGATGGTACGTAGGAGCAAAATTTTTATTTCGTCAAGCCAAGGTTTAATTTTTCACAAATTATTTATTTTTTAGTTTTTTTTATATAAGGGGTAAAACAAATATATTATGAGATTATTAAGTTTTACATAACTAATTTAGGGTAACTGTTTTAAGACGGATGTATTAGGGGTGCTATGGGGTTAAGTCTCCACCATTCCCTATGTATAACCGACTCCTGAATTCAATTTGGTTCCAAAGACCATTTTCTAACAGGGTTTTCCAATTTTTCCTAATTTAAATAAAATTGGTGGTGACTCCTAACTAATTTATTTTGTTCGCCGCTCCTGCCGCGATCACGATCGCAACAGATGGCGACTCCACTGGGGATGCTTGAGAGTCAAGCTCATATAAGTTGGTTATGCAAAATTTTGTAATCTTTGTATATTTGTTTTACCTTTTCTTTTTTTGTTTCTAATTTTTTTAATTATTTTTTTAACCATTTTGTTAATTATTTTGTTATTGGGAATTTTTGTTTTGTATTTATTTTTGTTTGTATGCTTCTTACACCCACCGCACCTACATGTTTATCACACACATCCGAGTGGGGCCCTATGCCCGGGTCTGAGTGAATCCTAACTTAGGTAGAGATTGTGTAGTGATAGCCATTTTGGATGTACATCATGTTTGGTTATTGCGAAAACCTCATCTAGAGTGTGCCTTTTTCATGAATGTCCCACACCTAGTGGTTTACCCACTATTTCGTGGTCAACATTCTGAAATGGGACTTGGCTTTAGAGATCTTTAAAATAGAAGAGCCACCACATGAGAGTTATCACGAATCAGAAAGACCCATAGATCCTTATGATAGAATTCTTTCGTTTAAGGCAATACCTTAGGACACGAAGGGAGCGTACTTCTTTTTTATATAGCCATCCATTTTTTTAAAAAAAATACCATCATGCATTTTCATGGCATATTTGAAAAAATAATAATACATTTTCATGGCATTCCTAACATTTAAAAAATAAAAAAAATAAAAAAAATCATACATTTTCATGGCATTCCTAGCATTCTAAAAAAATATATAAAAAAAAATCATGCATTTTCATGGCATTCATTGCATTTTTTTTAAAAAAAAGAAAAAAATATTTCCATTTCATCCATTTCATTTTATGTATATCATGAATCTCATTCATTTCATTTCATCTCATTATTTTTATTTGGTGTTACCGTGCTCAGCACCATTGCGTGACCAAGAAAAGAAGACACAAATCAAACCTGAGTTCATAACACAAAGGCTCGAACAAAGTTTGCAATAATGACAGCTGAAAATGAAGGAAGAAATCTGAGTATGGAAGTATGTCTCAAAAAAGAATGGAGGAAATGTTGTCAACTATGAGGGAGGCCCTCTCCTTGATTGCAGCAGCCAGAGGTATAGGAGTAACTAGAGCACACTCACACCCTCCAAATATCACTTCCATGGGAACAAATCTTGGGGTCACCACTGAAATGCCTTTTGTAGAAGCAACCTCAAATACTGCATCGGTAATGATTCCTATCGGAGAAGGGTATCACTCATTGGAATGTACCCGAAATGAGGAACCACCGCATATGTCTATCCCAATGCCAACGGGATTTCCTGCTGGGACTGGTCATGTGGCCATCCAAAGTGACAAGATAAGAGAAGAATGGATGGAAAAGATGGAAGAGCAAATTAAAGCAATCAAGGGCCCCAGTACCTATGGCCCCCTTGGGATAGAAGAATTGTGCCCTACTGCAAACATCATCATCCCCAAGGACTTTAAGATCCCAGAATTTGACAAGTATGATGGGAGCTCCAATCTTTTTTTCCATCTAAAAACTTACATTACCAAAATGTCCATCTGGTCAAAGGACTGGAAGTTCCTTGTCAGTTTCTTTCATGAAAGTTTGACTGGACCTGCTTTGGAATGGTGTATCCAACAAGACCTTTTGAAAATCTCCTCTTGGGACGACTGGGCAAATTTGTTTATGGGGCAATATCGGTTCAACCTGGATACAGCCCTAACCATAGAGCAGTTGGGAATACTGCAGAAAAAAAAATGAAGAAACGTTCAAGCAATATGCCCAGAGGTGGAGAGCTCTCGCAGCACAAGTGCAACTGCTATTGACTCTGACAGAAATGTGCTCATACTTCTTAGGGACCTTAGGAGCTCTTTATATTGGGACAATGGCGGGCGCTGCGTATCAAGACTTTGTTGATTTAATTGTTGCCGGAGAGATGATTGAAATTCTGGTAAATGCTGAAAAATTACCAACTGGTATTGATGAAGATGGTTTCAAGAAGGGGTTTCCTCCTAAGAAAGGAGAGCCAGATGTGAGCTACGTGCAAAGCCAACAACCTTCACAAGCCTGCTACCCACCATCTTACCCTGCCTACCAAGTCTCTGCATATAATCCAAATACTTACCATTCTTATCAAATACTTACACCTTCTTATTTACCTGGCCTAATCGCCCTTCCCATGAATACACCTCAAATCCCACAACTTCAAATTAATAATGTTCCCGTACCCCAACCATATCGTCCAATCTATACCCAATACCCACCTCCACCTTCACAAAACTTCTCAAATCACCCACAACCTCGGTCAAACTTTCAAAATCAAGGCCGCTCTCGCCCCCAAAAACTACCCTCTTTCCCAAAACTGTCCATTTCAAACGCAGATTTATTCCAAAGGTTGTTTGATACTCACCTCATCTCAGGAAATCCTGGAGGTCCCTTTAAACCACCATTCCCAAAGTGGCATAACTCAAATTTAACTTACAAATACTACATGGATATCCCAGGACACTCAATTGAAGATTGTGAATCTTTCAAGACTGCAGTAAGAAAGCTAATTGCTTGTAGAAAGCTTGATATTGAAGAAGTAGTTGGACCTAGTATTGTCAATAACCCAATTCCTAATCATGGTGGAAGGAATGAAGTAAATGTTATGCCAGTAACTCGAAACCTCTGAACAATGGGAGATTTGAGGTTGTTAATTAAAATGATTGCCATAAAATAGTTTGTGATGTTGGACTCATGTTAACTTTCTTGAAGCATTAATGTAATGAATTTGCATGGGTGTCTTGTTTCCTTTCATTTTCATCCCTTTGTCTTTCTCGGTATTTATTCTCTTTCATTTCTTTAAAGCATCTTCTTTGGTAATTCTCAGTTTGGTAGTTGTCAATAAATTCTGCGTGTGTAAGTATCTTTTGAAAAAAAAAAGGTCAAAAAGAAAAAAAGAGCAAAGAAGGAATTACTTGGTTTGCACAATCTTTTTTTTCTCAAAATTAAAGTTATAAAAATAAACAATCATGATTTGAAAATGAAGATTGGCCATTTTTCTCTATTTTTTACAAAATTTCATCATTTTTATCCCTTGTTACCCCTTTTGAGCTTGAAATTTTCTTCAATAAAACCTTAGACAAGGATCACCCCTACATTAGGGGATAGTACAAAACAAAGGTTGATTGTCATGATGAATGTTCTGAAACATAATGGAAAAGGAAGAAAAGGTGAAAATGACAAGAAGTAAAAAATAAAAAAATGATAAAAAAAAAGGAGAATGGAAAGGAGGATGAAAGAAAATGAAATGAAATGGGAAAGAAAAGGAGAATAATAAGAGAAAGGTGTGTGGAAAATCAGTTAATGAAGTTTAATTTTGAACAAGGATCCTTAGTCCTATTCCACCCTTAAACACTTGTTTGAGCCTTATATCTTTTCTTTCATAACCCTTAGCCTTGGCCACGTTACAAGCTTCAAAAAGTCCATTCTGATCAATGAAGGTTTGTTGTCATTTTCGTTAACTTTAATTTTGAGACAAAGGTTACGCTCATCCAAGTATTTAGTTCATTGCTCCTAAAAAAAATAAAAATGAAAAGTAAAAAAGAGACTTACACTAGGACAAGTTTGTACTCCGTTCGACTCGACTCTAAACTAGGGCAATTTTTCCTTAGTTCAATTTGTCTGAAACAAATCTTTTAGTCGCTAGGATAGGTCTTGGTCCTACTCAATTCAGTCCTAGACAGGGGCAAATTTCTCTTCGATTCAATTTGGCTTGATGTAGATGTTCAGCAGAAGAAAATCCTTTTCCATAATGTCTAGTAGGCAACTAAAGATTAGTCTCATGAAGGTCAAACCTATTCGTATTGGGTCAACACCTCTTTGGATCTCATATCATCATTTGTGTCTTTTCGTGTAGTCAAACATCCAAGACCAATCTAGAAGTTGTTTACCCAGTAAGTTTCTTTTATGTCGTACTTTTGAATTCATGTATGTTTGTTACGTAATGTTTCAATTAAGGTGAACAAAAGTACAACATTATGATTTGACCATCTGATGACAATCCCCTGATGAACAATTCAGATCGAAAGGAACTTAGAAGTTTCAATTAAAGGGGAAAATGATATCCCAAGGGATAATCTAGAAATAAGAGGTATCTAAGCAAAAACGAAAAAAGAGTCTAAAAGGACAGTTTAAGCAAAAGTTAGGGCAAATAAATTAGAATTGCTTAAACTGGGGCAATTTTGTTTGCATTTAATTGGCCACACTAGGGCAAAATTTTTTTTGAAGAATTAAGGAGGAATTGAATGAAGTAGCAAAGAAAGACAAACAATGGAGTCATCGTCGTCATGGGAAATCAATGATCAAGGAACAAATACTGGGGCAAAAATTTTCTCGCAAAGACTTTGTTGAAGAAAATCCTCTCACTTCTCAAAAGGCGAGTTAAGAATGAAAAAAATGAAGAAAAAATAAAAAAATAAG
The DNA here is from genome assembly GCA_029884605.1 of Ormosia emarginata. Taxonomy (NCBI): domain Eukaryota; kingdom Viridiplantae; phylum Streptophyta; class Magnoliopsida; order Fabales; family Fabaceae; genus Ormosia; species Ormosia emarginata. The sequence continues at coordinate 18,759,429 of JAQQTP010000085.1, forward strand.
GGAAATGAGGTCAAGAGGATTTCCAAACGAGCCGAAGTGTCTGATGAAGAAAAACACGTGAACAAAAATTTGATTGGTCAAAGCTTTCCAAGGTTAGCATTAGTCCGAATATTTTTACATCATCTTGCATTTACAAGGCATTAAAATAAAATTAAAAAAAAGAAAGAAAAAAATAAAAAAAGGAGAAAAAGAAAAAAAAGAAGAAAAAAAAATCTTTTCGGGACGCAGATGCCATTGTCTTTAATTTTCGAGAAGTAGATGCCCATTGTCTTTAATTTTTGGGACGCAGTAGCCCATTGTTTTTAATTTTCTGGACGTAGTAGCCCATTGTCTTTAATTTTTGGGACGCAGTAGCTTGTTGTCTTTTAAATTCAGGGATGCAGTAACCCACTGTCTTTCAGGAGCAGTAGCCCATTGTCTTTAATTTTCAAGACGCAATTTCATTGTCTTTTAAATTCGGAGACGCTTGATAGCGCCTTGTCTTTTGGGACGCAATAGCCCATTGTCTTTAATTTTTGGGACGCAGTAGCCTGCTGTCTTTTAAATTCCTGGACCCAGTAGCCCACTGTCTTTTAAATTTCAGGACACAACAGGTCATTGCCTTTAATTTTCGGGACGCAGTAGCCCGCTGTCTTTTAAATTCCAAGACGCAATAGCTCACTGTTTTTCGGGATGCAGTAGCTCGCTGTCTTTTAAATTTTGAGACGCAGTAGCCCATTGTCTTTTAAATTTCGGGACGCAGTAGCCCATTATCTTTTAAATTTTAGGACGCAGTAACCCGCTGTCTTTTAATTTTTGGGACGTAGATGCCTATTCTCTTTAATTTTCGGAACGTAGGTGCCCAGGGACGCGGTAGCCCATTGTCTCTATAACATTTATCTTCAAGCGCATCGCTCTTCGCCTTTTGTTCTCGCATTTTTTTTCTCCCAAACAAAATTTGGGTTCATTTCTTTACTCGTTCCTCACTATGATAAAATGAAAAGTTGTGATTATTCTTTTTATCTAGTAAGAAACAAGTAAAGAGGGGCAACTGTGAACACCCAATTTTGTCCGGGGCTTTTTGTAAATAAAGAAAAAAATAAAAATAAAAATAAAAATAAATAAAAAAAGAGAGACTCATCTTTGGCTCATTTTCCTACCCATCAACCCATAACTTAACCCGATTGACCCATTAACCCATAACTCATTATCCTATCCACTAACCCATAATTTGTGATCCAACCCATAACCCATATCCCAAGTACTTATCCAAAACAAAACAAACCCCATCGCCTATCACAAACAAACTCATCCTAAACCAACCCCAACACTCATCCTAAACAAACTAATCTTTATCAAATTATAACTCAAACTCATCTTAAATCAACTAACACTTATCCTAAATAGACCCTAACTCATCAATCCTAATCTCACTTTAACTCAAACTCTTCAGCATATCTCCTCTATAAAAACTCATAACCCACACCATTAAAAGACTTTTTCAGCCATACTTTCACTTTTCACTTTTTGACCTTCAGCATACACTTTTAACTTTGACCTACAGATTTTAGCCTCTGCCAAAATACATTTCCATCACCTCTCCTATAAGAAACCGGCACCCACAAACTGCTCCTCACCGTGTCGCAAGCCATCTGTCACACTGCGCTACCCACCGCGCAGAAGCCGCCTCAGAAACAACGTCACACCGCCGCACCATGCGATCTGCAACCAGACCCGGTTGCCGGCGCATCACCAACCCTAACCAGCCTAGCCACCGTCGCCGCTGGCCTTCATCCTCCTTGCTCCTTTGTTTTTTTTCCTGCAAATACCTAAAAAGAAAGAAGCAGAATTCCCCCTTTTTGTTGTCTTGTTTTTCGTAAGTCTGTTCTTTTGATTTCTGATAGTTTTTCTTTTTGTGTTGTTGTTTTAAGTGAAATGGGCTTGTAATTAAATGAGCTAAGCTAAAAATATATATATAAAAAAAGAACAATGGTAAGATTACAAAGTAAAAATATAAAAATTATTATTATTTTTTAAAAAGAATGAAACAGGATTAACCGAATCCAGTGAGTTTGTTAATCTCAGAACTATTTTTGGATCATCCGAGTTGTGACAACCTAATGATTCGAATTATTTTAAAAAATAAATTACTATTTAATAAAGATTCAAAATTCATTTTATTATTACTATTATTATTATTATTATTATTATTATTTTCTTCTTTTTTTCTAGGTAATTTTAGATAAAAAATCCCATTTAATAGTAATAAATTCAATAATCAGTGGATGACGTTTAAGCGTGACGTAGCTTCACCTATTCAAACCTTAATTTGAAAGTAATGTAGTCGCGACGACTGTTAATTCAAATTTTTATAAAAATAAAAAATTAAATCTTTTCTTTAAATAAAATTAACCAACCCACACTTATTTTCTATATAACTACGTGACTTTGAGATCCTCATTCAGACAGAAAAAGCGTAGGAATAAATTTTTATTTCGTCTGCCAAGGTTTAATTTTTCACAAATTATTTATTTTTAGTTTTTTTATATAAGGGTAAAATAAATATATTATGAGATTATTAAGTTTTGCATAACTAATTTAAGGTAACTGTTTTAAGACGGATGTATTAGGAATACTGTGGGATTAAGTCTCCACCCTTCTTTATGCATAACCGACTCTCGAATTCAATTTGGTTCCAAAGACTATTTTCTAAATAAAAAAATTAAATTTTTTTATTTTTTTTAATTTAAATAAAATTAATGACGACTCTTAACTAATTTATTTTATTCGTCGCTCCCGCTACAATTACGGTCGGGACACTCAACATGCAGTAGACAGCAGCACTCAAGGCCAGGCTGGTTTGGGACGCATTCTTCTGCAAACTTTCTTTTTCACGCTGGTGGGTCATATAGCCCATTGCCAATTTTTTCTGTTCTTATCATTGTCACAGTCACAATTCAGAAGCCGACCTACCCTTTTCACTTAAATCAATGTCAAATAATATAAATGTCACCCGCATTTATCATTTTACTCTAATAATGCTAGGTGCATATCACCTCATATCCTGCGTGAGTGGCAGCATGAAAGTATAAGTGTGCTTTAGCTCTGGCGAGACCGCTTACAATCAGATGTTGAAAATTGTAAAAAGATGCAGGTGCAAGTAATTAATGTGCACATGGCATTATTCATTATATTCATATAAATAGTGATGGGGATCTATTAATACAAATTTCTCTCACAAATAGCTAACAAGAGTTAAAGAAGGTCAACGTAGTGCTAGTTAACCCTACAGGTCCCAATGTTTGCTGGCTTCAATTTGCTTTTTCTATCAATGTTGTCATGTTGTACCTTCCCTACAGTTCACCAAAAGATGGCAGCAGAGTACACCTACTGGTTGCATAGTCTAGATCAAATATGCCGGTGGTGGGGCTAATTTACGTCTTGTGTTTCATCTTCTTTTTTGCTTTAATTTGGAATTCGACTCAATCTAACCAAGTTATGAGACAGAAGGCATTATGTGGAAGAGAAGAGAATTCTATCCATTAACTTCATGATTTGTTTAATTTACTTTCCTCAGCGACCTGTTTGGTTGCTTTAATTTCTTTGACTAAATCTTGGACGGCTGGAGAAATAAAATGCAAGAAGAAGTTGAAAAGCAAACAACGTATTACTGACATTAACCTCACCTCATGATAAACAAATGATAATATTTGTTAAAAACTCAATATTATAAGCTGCAAAAGTTTGTGGGCGCGTTCTACCATGCACCCTCTAAAGTTGGGGTGCATGGTGCACCTTGCAGGTGACTTCCTGTCCCAAGTTAAATTAGGTTTTTTTTTTTTTTTACATTGAGGCCCTAAGGCCAAAGACAAAAAAAACACAAAAACAGAACAGTTTGGCTCGAAAGCCTCTGGGCAATTGTGTCCCACTAGCATCATTCACTAGGAGCAGATTCAACTCATCAGAGGGGGTTAGTCCCACTCTTTCAAGCCAGTACCATGATTGAAACTAAAGTTTGCCATTCGATCTGCACAAAAATTTCCTTCTCGCAAGGCGTGATTAAAGATGAGCAACCAATTTTGTTTCCTCTAGTATTGGATTCAATTAAGGAGGTTATTTGTTGTAGTGGCATAGGTGGAAGATTATTAATCATAGTAGGACTACAATTACTTACAGTCTGCAATTATAAAAATTTGTTGTAGAGGCTATGTATAAGACTGTAATTAATTTGAAACACCAAAACACAAAAAAAAAAAAAAAATAGACCCAAAATTCCGATGATGTTTCTCACAACAGTTTGGAATCCAAAATATAACCTTTTAAATCACACCCACTACCCTACCATTTGACCCATCATCCTTCATTTCCTCCCTTGAATGACACACCAGCTACCACTCTACCAGTGGCCAAGTCTTCCACCTCAGTCCCACAAAGCTCCAACTATGGGAAGGAGATGCTCTCTGATCAAATAAGCTCATCTGCTGGAAGCTTGAGTTGACGACTGCTGTCGTTCTTCATCGTATTGCCACTCTTTATCCACTGCAATCTCCACGGAGTTGTCCATGGTTCCGCCATAAGATTCAGTAAAAGCAAGTATGGGGCCTATGATGGATACTATTTTCATTACTTGAAACGTGATTTTTTGACCTTTTTAACCTTAACCTGTTCAGCGGGTTCCATCTCATACTTTACAGTTATTGATCTCTACTTCATTCAAATGTCACACTAATCAATGGCTAGAATACAAGGTGCACGGTGCACCTTAATTTCCCTGGGTGCATGTGTAAATTAATGAGGGGAGTGAAAATGAAGGGAATAGAAAGGTTTTTGACTTTTGCTCATTCTTACTTATTGGGTGAAAAATCACTTTAATCTCACTTTGATGCTATAAGAGTGACCAAAATTTATTATGTAAATAAATGAACTGCACTTTTTTTATATCGTGTTTCAAGTGATTTTCATTTTAAAATTTTCACCTCCCACTTTTTCCCTACTCAAACAAGCATAGCTAAAAGTGTTAGAAAAGTGTGCATAAAGTGGTGTGTGCAATTACCCACCATCCGTACTATATACTTATACTACATTGTTTTCGCATTAGCATCAATTATACTCCTCCTATAGTAAGTGTTATATCGATTTTGAGCTGAAAGTACCCTTCACATCCAGTGGACAAAACATGTTTATTCCTTTTAGCATCTTCCACCAGATGCAAGCATTCTAACAATGGTGGATGCAGAGCATCTATTATAGACAGGAACTGTTCAATTCACTACATAGTAAATATATGATAGAAGCAAGCATGTTAAATATATTAGCAAGAACATAATTGGCCAAAAAGGAAAAAAAGAAAAATGCAGGTATAGTTAACCTGTTTTAGTCTTTGAATTAGACTGATTATTCGTGTTCTGATGTAGAACCAGAAGGTGTTTAAAGAGACACGTGTATGGTGATTTCTTCCTCTTCGTGCGGCTACAGCCACCATGAATCTTGAACAAGGGGGTTGGGTACCTGCAAAGGGGTTTCAACGCTCAAGTTAGGTGATACACGAAGAGGGTATACACTATATGAATTAACAGTTACCTTGTTAAAATGATATATTTTGATACTTATAGTGCATATGCAGAGTTCTTGAACATTCATCGTAGAGTACAAGTACGTTGAGATCGTGGCTTGACCGGGAGGTACCTCCTCCTCACGATCGTTCGGGTAGATCCCTGGAATCTATGGCCTGTCGCCTTAGTGGGCAACCACTGTAACAGATAGTCATGATCCCCACACTGTAAAAATCATCATTAACAGTAATTTGGCTATGCGCAGACCTATAGAGTGTAGTTTGGAGAATACGACTAGTACCCGTTCACGGACATCCTGCCTGACCCACATACTCCGGATCCTAGTAGTGTATATTTCGAGTTTGACCTTTAGGAACGGTATCTCAGACCATGGTCCAGAACAATCTGGAAAAGCAATTAACACATCAAGATCATGCAGGAGGAAATCTTCAATTGAGAAGAAAGTGGAAGAATCTATTTTAATTTTTAAATAAATTTTATAAATTAGATACACAAAGTGAACATAAACAGCCCACAAAGACTGGGTCCATCACGGTGACCATGGTGGCATGGTCCATGGACAGGACGACAGCCATTTAAATATGAAATTGGACCAAGGCATTAACGGGGGCCTATCACATTCTTGCCGAGTCTGATAGCAAATTGTGGCTTATTGCCTGATTAAAAATGTGTAATTGGTAATTTTGTCCTAAATTGAATTTAATTAATTTAAGCCTTAAACAAAAAAGAAGCTAGTCTTTTTTGTCTTTGATTAGGGTACCCTTATAAGCACAGTGAAACTAAATTATCACAATTTAGTGCACTAATTACATTTATTAAGTTATTAAAATGTATGGAATACAATTTATTTTTAAGATATACTATGAGTTTAACTAAATTATTAATAACATTATCGTTCTTTAATTTTTTTAAGTAATCTTATCTTTTACAAGAATTTGTTTAAGTATTATATAGGGAAAAACTATCATATTTTAAAATTAGTATTATAAAACTAATGTTAAATTAAAATTATAATTCCTACAATTTTCACTTATTTTAAATTTAGTTCTTATAATTTTTTCTTTTTAAATTAGTCTTTACAGTTACAAATATTTTTAAAATAGTCTCTGTCATCAATTTCTATTATAACATCGTCAATTGACTAATCTAATAAGTGTTCATTTGTTTAGTAAATATTCTTTTAGATGCTCATTGTTATGTAAAATATCAGATAAGTGTTCTTGTATTCCAATAAATACTCTTGTAAATGATCATTTTTTTCTAAATAGATACTCATTTGTTAATGATATGTTATTTTAGATGTTTATTTATTTCTATAAAATGTTTAGTAGTGACTAAATTAACAGTATTATAACAAAAAATTACAATATGTATTACTTTAAAAATATTTAGAAATATAAAAACTAATTTGAAGAAAAAAAATTGTAAAGATTAAATTGAAAATAAATAAAAATTATAGGGGGTAAAGTTTTTTTAATTCAACTTAAAACTAATTTAAAAATATATATATTTTTTAACATATTGTATGTGATATGTGTAATTTTTTTTATAACATATCATATGCAATATGTATAATTTTTACCTTCTACTTAACAACAAGACCTCTTCTATTTTTCGAAAACAGGAGAAGATAGTGATGACAAGACCTCTTCTATTTTTTGAAAATAGGAGAAGATCGTGATCCCTTCCTTATTTGGTTCGGTAAGTGTCTTCCTGTTGCCTAACTATTATGCTGAGAGGAACGTCCAAGAAATGTGTCGCAAAAGGTGAGGATGGCAACAAAGTGACTAACCGTGAACCTGTGGTGCACGTTAGTCAAGGCAGGCAGGCATCAGGCATGCTTCCTATAGTAGTTAGGCTAACAATGGTAAGGTCTTGCGCATTGCAAAAATTAGTTCAAGACATTGACTAATAGCTGAGGGATCTACGGATAAATCTAATCAATGGTAGATTTTTTTAGTATTTCACTCAAAAGAAAAAATGCAGAAAAGATGTTCAAGTTTGATTAGAAAGATCTGATAACATAAACCAAGCATCTATCTTGAATATAACAAAGATAAAAAAATAAGGACAGGTAAAATATAAGTTTAAATTCATTATTTAAAAAAAAAAAGTACTTTACTAGAGTAACTCCACTAATTCCTTAAAACATTTCCCCGACTAGATAATGAGTTCATATAGCATACCAAGCTTTACAACCAAATTAAGCAATGGTATTTTTATTCTACTTTGGTGGAGGGAAGAAAATGGCATCGGCAGTCCTCTTTGAACGGAAGAGTTGCTCAACTCCTGAATCTACATTGAACGCAGCCTGCAGAACCGTAGGTGACAAAGCCTTCCACGCCGAAGAACTTCCAGCCAAGTGGGTAAATATAGGACTGTCATAATAAGAATCACAAGGATTATTAGAAATTATAACCATGATATGTTGACCACTACTTACCAGCAAATAAAGGATCATTGCAAGTTACCACATAGAAAACAATTAGGAGCATTATTACTCAACGCAGTATGCATTACAATCACTGATTGACAAGACAAAACACAATCTCACTCAGCTAACAACACACCAACTCCGGTAACTAATCAAGTAATCTCACCCTTTTATAGGTGAGGCTAACACGTGCCTTTAACAATTAAATATATCAATCAATTGTTATAATGTCCATGCAATACAGTACAATTGTTCACTTACTGATTTTTCTCCTTGCAAGTATAGGGATTAAGGACATAAATTCTCACTTATGATGTTGGGTCCATGCGTCAATCACTAGCTACTATAAATCAATTAATAACTAATAGTACAAGCATAAGAGAGGAGAGAAATTTGAAGTATAAATCAATTACAATCCAGAAGAAGAAACAGAAAAGCTACTATGTTCAGGGTGGGGTTCCCAAACACGAAGATAAACACAAATGGTCAGGGCAAAATATCCAAGCTATGTAAGCAACAAACAAAATATTAAACGAATGCTTGCTTATGTAATCAGATGTATAACAAGAAGAAATAACAGTAGTGGCAATAAGGTAAAGAAGTAAGAAAGACTTACTTAGGGGTGGTGATGATAGAGAACCACTCCAGTCCATCAGGATCAGCAATCTTAGATACCACAAAAAACCTTGGCACAATGAACAAATTACCAGCTTTCACAGTTGTCTCCAAAACCCTACGGCCATCAACACCAACAACCTGAACCCTGCCACTCCCCCTGACAATATAAGTAACCTGCAAAGCAGAGTCACAAGAGAATCCTGGAGAGCACATCGCTTTTCCATCCAACCTTACAAGGTCAGCTCCTAGTCCAACCTCACCAACCAAGGGAAGATTCTTGGTGTTCAAAACTACAACCCTTCCACCACCCTTAATGTCAACATCCAATGGAGCCTCTTCACAGTTCAAGGCCATACCGTGCCGGTGCTCCGGTTTAGGCTCTGGAAGGCTGATATTTCCTTCCAGCTTCACAATGCCTTTCCCTGATTGTTTCCCAACAAGGGTCTTGACAACATCCTCTTCCAAGTCCCAAGCTCTGCTTACAAACTCAGTCGAAAATCCCGTGAAGATTCCATTGGAACTAGTCAGAAAAAAATCAGTGAATTCACCAGCCTTGTGGGCTTTTGAAGTGTCCCCCAGGAACAGAACAACCAATTCAGTTTTTTCCTTATTATACCACCAGGTCACAACACCAAAGGGGAGTGCCAATGCATCACCCTTTTTTATTGCAACAACCTTCTCTTCTGATTCAGGGAGTACTACTCCAGCAACTCCACTTCCTGGATCAACAAGACAAACTTCAAAATTAACCAATATAACAAGATAAATACAGAAGGACTGAAAATATTGATGATAGGAAAAAACTCCTCAAGTAAAGATTTATCAACTGTTAGATCATTTAGTGAAATAAGATCACGATGCATTTTTATCAAATCAAAGGTTATATACCTATATACCTTTAGCACCTTTAGTTGTTCACTTTCGAGAGCTGAGTATGTTAAACAAGAATAAAGCGATTTTTAGGATCCCGATATATTGGGAATCATATTTTTTTTTTAAAGAAAAAATATTTATCAGATTCCCAGAAATCAAGCTATTATACAATTACATATCAGCCAGTTTAGCTTCAATTCTCAATGAATCTGGAAATTTTATTCATAAACCCTCAAAAATAGAAAAAATAAAATAAAATAAAGGATAGTCAGCAACGGATTCATGAAATACCCAGATCATAAAAGGAGTAGAGGAATCAATTAGACAATTACCAATATATATATATAAAGGGGATTGAATTGAATAGAATGTACCTTGGAGAACGTATGCAACCTTGGAAGAATCAGAGTAACGCGGAAGGGCAAAACCGTACTTCTCAAGAGCGAGCTTGGCGGCACCAATGTTTCCGTCGCGTAGCATGGGAAGCTCAGAGGGGGACCAGGCGTAGTAAGACCCACCATTGCCTCCGTACACCTTCTTCGCCAACTGGGGAGAAAGATCAATCTCCATCTTTCTTTTCTTTTCCTAACGAACCAAACACCAAAAGAGCATAAAGCCTTTTCTAGTTTCTGTACAAGTGCGTGAAACCACTGCGAGTGTGAAGAGTTATATATAGGGAAGGAAGGATGTGATTGAATCCCAACGTAACCGTAACAGAAGATGAGTTCAAGTGCCACTGAAACGTCACACTTCTATTGCTCGTCCTTATCTAATCTAATAATACCAGTACAGATAATAATTAAAACATTTTATTAAAAAAACATCTTATCAAAATTTAGAGTAATATTCATTTTATATTATTTCTTCTTACTATCTCTTGCATTTATTGACATGAGAAAGTCAAAGTATAGGACTATAGGCACATAAAAAATAATAAAATTAATTATAATTAAATGCTAAAAAATTAAAAAATATGTAAATATAAAATTATATATATGTGAATAATATTATATATTTATAAATTTAAGATTAGGATTAAGATTATATTATTGGATGAAGTAAAGCAAAAATTTTGAAATAATATTATAAAGGTGTTATTAAATAAAATAAAGAAATAAGATCATTCTAAAACTATTAAATGTGTTTTGATTTTTTACTAAAAATAAATGTGTTTTGATTAAATTATTTTATATTTAAAATAACTTATAATTAAAATTTTCTTTAAACAAAATTTAAAATATTATTTGCTAAAAATACATGCTACAAACATGCCATAAATTTAAAATTAGGATTAGGATTAAGATTGGAGGGAGTGTTGGTCATTGAGAGAAGTAAAAGAGTTGCTATTTTAAACTGATTTATTTCATCCTTGTACACCTTTGCAGTTTGCCTTGACTAATCTGTTAGATAATGATTGGAATGTGACTTTTTCATAAGTTTATCAGGAAGTTAATGTCTGTGCAGACACTCCTATTAATAAATAATATCAATATTCTTTAGGATATCATCCTTTTTAGGGTCTGCTTTCTTTTTTATTTATTTATTTTTTTTACTGATTGTAGTAATGAGTGTTTTTCTTGTGTAGTTGCTAGTTCGTATGAGTGTTTTGCCCAATTGTTAACTAAAAAAAAAAGTTGCCAAAAATTCCATTGGAGTTGAGACACTTAAGTTTGTGTGGTGATAGAGTGTTTTAAGTATATACATAGGGAGAGATCGTATTTGGTGAAAGAAGTACTTATTATAAGAAATGATATGAGTAAATTTTGATTATTAGATCTTACATGAATGATCAAGATTATAATATAAATGCATGTGACTTTTTTAAGTGGTCACATAATCTTTAAATAACTTTTAATCTTAATAATTTATGTATGATTGTATGACTAAGATTTACTCATCTCACTTTTTTACAATAAAACTCTACTCATTAGATAATATATATATATATATATGTGTGTGTGTGTGTGTGTGTGTGAGAGAGAGAGAGAGAGAGAGAGAGAGAGAGAGAGAGAGAGAGAGAGAGAGAGAGAGAGAGAGAGAGAGAGAGAGAATAAGTGTTTATTGTAAGATGTGAGATGAGTAAATCTTGACTATTAGATCTTACATGAATGATCAAGATTACAACATAAATGTATGTGACTTTCTTAAGTTGTCACATAATTTTTAATTAGTTTTTAATTTTGATTATTTATGTATAATTTTTAATTAGTTTTTAATTTTGATTAAATATGTCCCCTATATACAACTTAAGTTTAAGGAGATTTGATCATTGACATGGTATTATAACCACTATGATTAAGTAGTTAGGAGTTCGATCCTTGTTACCTTTCTTATAAATAAAAGTTAAATTTTAACACATGATAAAAATGAGCTTATACATTTTTCAAGTGTTAAGCTCAACTGACTCTTGTATAAAGGGACATATTAGAGATGTAATAAAGCCATTTATAATCATTTACCTAACAATTTATGCTTTTAAGAGTATTGGTCATTGACAAATATAAAAGGAGAAATCTATAACCTTAGGCTTGCTATGGATAAAATTGTTTTGATGACCTCTCTCTGGTGTTCAGCACATAAATTATTTAAAGGGATTTCTTTTGTTAGATATGGTGAGAGATTGGTCATTGGTGTGCTCTTCTATATTAGATTTTTTCTACATTTTTTATTTTTTGTTTAGCAGTTTTGTTAAGGAGGATATCATCATGTTCCCTTCTATTTGATATCTTTCCCTCTTCCTAATGAAATTTCTTCATTTATACAAACAAATATATTGAGAAAATTATGCTACAAATACTTACCATAGATTAAAAAGAGTTAATATTCTAAACGTTTAAAAAAACACAAGGGATATACGCAAGTTGTCATAGACATAAAATCCAAAGGTGAGTCTTAATTGAAACTAGCATCTCGACATGCTCAGAGGAGTGTGTCAATCGGCTTTTTTATTTATAAAATAAAAACGAAATAAAAGAGTCCAAAAGAAAAAGCTAGCCACCAGTGGCAGGGTTGTGCATTGGAGATATAGAGAGTTGATTTTATGTGTAACAAAAAATTCTAACCTACTAGAATGTTTTGTTAATTAAGTATATGTCAGCACGGGAGAATAGTAAATGACATTGTTTACTTTTTCTTTTATATATATAAAAAAGGGATATTCTGGAAAACTCGATAAGGCCTTCCCATAAGTTAAACCCTATTGGAATAACCCCTCTATCTACACCAGCTGTTGCCCTCTTGCTCTTTGCTTTTGCTGCGAAACAACACGGGCAGATACTGCAAAGAAACTAGCTTTGGCATCCAGGTCAATATTCTATCTTTGCTGGTGATGAATTTGCGAATGTTGTAAAACACCTAGCATCACCATTTCTACGCTCCAAATTGTGAACCAACTTCCTATGATTAGGATTGTGTGACCTAGATCGAGGTTTTGTCGAGGTTATTGAATTAGGAAACATTGGTAAGAATTATGAATGCATTTCTTTTATTCTTGTGTGATCTTCTTTAATTGAAAGCAAAAGAAGAATATTTTGCATAATCTGCTTGGTTAGGAATCTCTAGACCTCCATCAATGTGTGCTAGATATTGGTTAAGAGATTAGATTAGATGTATGACCTTCGATATGGTTTCACAAAATAAAATAATTGATAGGACTGCTTACTCCGCATAAGCTGTATTTCTAATTGATTCAATTTATGAGGACCGTATATAACTAATATCCCATAAGTGAGAGATGGCAGTTGTACCTAGCTGAATCTTATTTTATTGATGACAAATTACAAGTTTTGTCTAGTATCAGAAAAGTCTAATTGCTCTGTGTACAAGTATTATCTCTTTAGTGACTTCCTCAAATTTGTAATAACCTTACATAAATTTAGACAAGTAAAAAGTTGCTTGAATAAATGCTAAATATCTTGAGAATGTATTGACTTTCCCTAGAAGGGGTTGTAATGGTTTGACATAAACATGTCCATATATAGCGTTATATTGTTAGTTATAATCTCTTTACAACCTGCATTTATCACTGATATGAAATTTTATAAGGGAATTGATTTTTTTCTTTTTTTAACCTATAACGTGTGATGTTTTAATGATTTTAGGTGTATGTGTTAGCAGTTATAGATGTTAGAGCTTGATATAGAGCCCCCATTTTTTACCCAGATCATCAACTGAAAAACTTCATTCTGTCATTGAAGATGTGCGTCATGAGTACATGTGATGACAATGGATTAAGAGTTCTTGGGTCTTATTGATTAGGTTACTTGTAAAAAGTGAATTAGTGAGTATTAAGTAAGCAAGCATTTTCTTTTAGAGAAGCGGTTAAAACTTTGAAGGTGAAAAGTGGACGTGGTTAGTTTAGAACATTATTTTCTGATGCTAATTTTGTTGCTTGGTACCAAATGTTTTGTGCTCCATAACTTCGTAGACTGAAGGTCAATCTTGAATTCTGAATTACTTGTTGTGCGCATATCTGATACCTTCTAGAAAGAAAGCTAACTCTGCTTTGATGACTGTACAAGATACAGCATTAAAAAGGAGTACAAATACTTGTGCTTTTTTTTTTTAAAATACTAGCTTGTTCTTGGTGCAACTTTCTGCCATCAGTCTATGGGTCTTCCTAGTGTTGTTGACATGAACTGGCTACTTCTCATCCAAAGTGCAAAATTAACTATTATCTTACGCTCACAAGTCTTGCTCATGCGTACTGATTACTTGTGCTGTTTCTGTGTTTCACTTGTTTCTAATGCATCTTGCTAATGTATGCTTCTTCAGACTTCCTACTAATTTTCAAGAATGAGGATTGCTAAGGAAGAACCATCAAGCAGTGCTGCACAGGCAAGTATTCGCCACTTAATATAACTTGGATCCACGAGACTCTCTTGTCCCCACATTACACTTCTCAGTGGCTGGTGCATGAATAAGTTTTATTAATTTGCTTGAACAGGCAATAGGTGTGATGTTAGCAGTGAAGGAATTGCAAGGGCTTAGCTCTCTGGATCTTAATAAATTATTGAGGGACTCTGAAAATTTTACTATTCACTACCTTACCGAAAAAGGGTTATTGCTGAAGGTTGTCCCCAGACTGAGTGTCATAATGCTAGTTTATATCTTGTTTTATCAGACTGTTATTTCTAATTGTCTTTGTGTACAGATTGATATGGAAAAGCTTGCAGGATCTCTTCCATTACACCTTACTGCAGTGCTAATGTCATCTGATAGAGGTGAAGCAATGTTCAGATACTTGTTGTGTGGCATTCGTCTCTTGCATTCCTTGTGTGATTTAGCCTCCCGAAATTCTAAAGTCGAGCAGGTTAATATTAGTAATGCCTATTAATATTAATTATATTCTGCTTCTCTTGTGGATTTTTTTTGCTTGTTTTCTTGTGTGGCAAAGACACGTTATCTAAATGTTGAAGAATGATATTTATTAAAATTCCTCTAAAGTTTGAACAGCATTTATGGTGTACTAAATAATGCTTTACTGGCCAGCAATTCAGTGGTAACTTTGGTGATATACTATCTATATTCTGAATTTTAAAAAGATGAGGGGTGAGGGAGGTAACTATTTTTTTCTGGATGGAGTCTTCATTTCTGATTCTATTTACTCCTTTACTGTTCACACCAATATATGTTCATATTTTGGTAAAGAAAGATAAACATTGTAGAGTTTTGTGGAAGTTGTGTTCACTCTCCTGTACATTTTGCTTGTTCACAGAAAAATAGTCTGTTGTGGTATCATATCCATATTTATTTTGCAAATTTGAGGATTATAGCAACACTGTGATTCTGATTTCTATATTTGGAATTTGATTACAGATTTTTCTAGATGATGTGAAAGTGCTGGAACAGCTGATTGACTTTGTTTTCTATATGCTAATTGTTCTTGGTGGTTACAGACAGGTTTTTCACAGTTCTGTTCTTTGCAGTTTGATCTTCTGTATTGGCTATCTGTATTGAGATTTGCACTCATGTTGCAGGAAGACCATGCTTTTAGTCATATGTATCTTGTGCATTCAACTCTTGTAGCATGCAATTTATATCTATTAACAGGGTTTATATCGACACAATGGCAAGATATTGTCCATGTATTACTTGCTCACCCCAAGGTACAAGCTCACGTCCACCCTATGTTGTAGTTGCTGGATTCAAAAACAGTATCTGTTACTGTCCATTTGTTGTAGCTGGTAAAAAAATATGCTTTTTATAATGCTAAAAGTAAAACTATTTAAAATCCTTTTTTCTTTGACTATCACGTGTTGAACTGAAATTTATATTTTTTTCAAACACTTTAAAAAGAATTTTTGGTGTCAAAAATTGCTTTTTACCTCAAAAAAGACATGAATACCAATTGAAGTAGCATTTCTTTCAATCCAATTGGTGCATGCATCTAGAACTGTTTTCCAGTCAGTTAAATTCTTTATGTATAATCTGTATTTCTCATGACATTTTCCAAAAGTCAATGTTATTTTCTGATAACGTCTATGTTATTGCTAACCATGAATTCTGTGACAGGTTGACATATTTATGGATGCGGCTTTTGGATCAGTTCGCATGGTTGTTAGGTGTCTTGAGATTACATTGGTAGCTTATTATGAAGATTTTTCCATGGAATCAAATCTGACAGCTGAACGAGTTGTTTATTATCTCTGCCAGCAGTGTGAAGCTTCACTGCAGTTTCTTCAATTATTATGTCAACAAAAATTGTTTAAGGAGCGGCTGCTTAAGAATAAGGTTTTCCAAACTAAACTAACGTTATAAATTTGGAGCAACATATCAAGAAGTGACTCTGTGTCCCTAAATTTATGTTAAGAGGGATTTCTTCTAAATTTAGATTAGAGATGAGGATTATATAGAAGTCCGGTTGCATCCTTTATCTCTCTCTCAGTCACAATATAATATAATTGGACAGCTTCATAAATAAAAAGTGATGTAAATATACATTGTCTCAATAAAGGAAGTCATCTGATACAAACTTGGGTGAACCACATCACAAAAAGTAGCTATTGTGGTTGGAGAGTCCAAGGCCACATAAATCCCACACCAGAATCCCATACTTCCAATGTGGGACTCAAGTCCCATACCTTGCAATTAGATCCCAACATCATCATATGTTTGTATCTTTACAGTCCTTCAAGGTTACCCTTTTTCTCTCACCGTTAATGGTCAAACAACCCAAAATGGAGCAACATCTCAATTTTGGTCTCGTTGACTCTTTGTGATGCTTGGCAATTGGTTACTTTTGAGGAGTCTCTTTGTTAGATTTACAAAGGGAGGAGAACTCTTTTGTATTAATGGTTTTGTTTGTTACTTTTTGTTGTTGGTTTTCCTATTGTTAGAGATATAATAAAGCCATTCATGTCCCTTCACCTAACAGCTTAAACACATTGGTTAACTCTACTTCAGGCATTCGTCTAACCCAACAACATATGTAATTAAAACATGTCCAACCCAACAACAAAAAAACTTTGGTTTTTCTAAGTTGGTCATGCTTGAAGCCCAACCAATAAAATACAGCACAACCCAACAAGAACATATAGACTTTCTAAAATTTAGCCACCAACAAACATAAACGACAACAACATCATGTTTGCTTAAAGTAATTGAGCTTCAGACTCGCTGCCGATATGAACCTAAATAAGACAGAAACACTTATTGGCTTATGTGTTCAGTCAGGATCTGGTTGAAAACAAGGTCATATTCATGAATGGAGAGACCAAATTAACGAGGGGGGATTTCGTTTGTATGAGCCCACCTAGGGATATTAGCCTAGAGATTGTGAAATTGATGGTTCTGAGGACAACTTGCATGCAAAAGATTAGTGAAGCAAGTTGGTACACTTTTTACTCATCTATACTAACCACCATAAGGAACTAATGTCTAAGTTCCTCCTCATATATAGGTACATAAATAAATTTCAGGCAGGAAGTTGGTGGCATCCAATCATTGAAGTAGCCCCTTATCATGTCATCCACAGTTGCCCTCGCAAGAGTTGACACCACAAAAGAAGGTGGTAGGCACCACTAATCTTTTGCATGCAAGTTGTCTTCAGAGCCATCAATTTCACAATCTCTGGGCTAATATCCCCAGGTGGGCTCATACAAAAGAAATCCCCTCACGTTAATTTGGTTTCTCCATTCATGAATATGACCTCGCTTTCATCCAAATCCTGACTGAACACATAAGCCAATAAGTATGCCTCTGTCTTATTTAGGTCCATATCGATAGTGGGTCTAAAGCTCAAAGCAAATATGATGTTGTCGTCGTTTCTGTTTGTTGGTGGCTAGATGACATAGAAGCTTTAGAAAGTCTACATGTTCGTTCTTGTTAGGTTGTGCTGTATCTTTTGGTTGGGCTTCAAGCACGATTGATTTAGAAAAACGAAAGTCTTTTTGTTGTTAGGTTGGACATGTTTTAATTACATATGTTGTTGGGTTAGAAGAATGCCTGAAGTAGAGTTAGGTGAAGGGACATGAATGATTTTATTATATCTCTAACACCTAATAATTTTTTTGAGGAGGATTCCTTATCCTTTTTCCTTTGTGTATCACTTCTTTCGTTCTAATTTTTTTTTCCCATCTTACAAAATACTGTCAGATCTTCTTCCCACTGTCTGAGCAGCTGTAACTTTCTCCAGCATCACAACTACATTCTATTTAAAGTGGATCTAGATGCTCAACCATGAATTGTTGTTTTGTTTGATGGTTGTACCCCCTTGACACCACTTGTGATAATATCAGCATAGCTTTCTTAAAAGAAACACTGAGCTACCTGAATTTCTTCATTTTTTTGTCAAACCTTATACTGTTGTTACACATGTATTCTCCTTTACCTATTCAATTAAACAGAACAGAAATTGAGAATCCTATGGACAACCACCTTTCTTAGAAAGGTCAAAATTGAGGATTCTGGTTAAATATTTATGATTAAAAAATTAATACTCTACAAAATATAATGTCCTTATTTCCATTTGTAAGATAGATCAACAAAGTCCTTGTTTTATACCCATATTTATGTGAAAAACATATACCCTGTTATTCTCTCCAACTTGAATACTTTTAGGCTTGAGAACTCTTCCTTAAAATGCTTTGGATTCCTTGTTCCGAACTTTTCCCCATTTTGTTTTAGTTACCCTGTTTCAAGGCTGACCAATCTACTACCTCCAAGCTAATATGGTGCACTATATTTTTACGGGGAGAAGTAGGAGTTTTATATGCCAGAGACTCCATTTGACAAACTGGCTTCTTGCAACATAGACACTATGGAAGATGCTTAATATTATTTCATTAATTTGGTTGATTGATAGGATGAATTATGCTTTATGCATACATATATGAACTCTGTGAGTGCGTGTGTTTTTTATTTACTTACAGGAACTATGCGGAAAGGGAAGCATTCTTTTTCTGGCTCAATCCATCTTGAAGTTACACATTCAACTATCTTTTCCATCTAGGATTAAGGCGGCTATATCTAGGCTAAAAGCTAAAATACTATCTATTGTGAGTCTAATGGCAAAATTTGCAGTAAATTCCTGCTTTTAAATTAATATACTTTATAATTATGCATATTATTAATAATAATGTCACTACTTTCTTTACTCAGCTGCTGAGTTTGTGTGAAGCAGAAAGCATTTCTTATCTTGATGAAGTAGCCAACTCATCACAAAGTTTAGATTTGGCTAAATCTGTTGCATTAGAGGTTAGTTTCAGCTGTTGGCTTGTAATGCAAACTGTTGAAGACTATTTTACTGGGCTTTTGCTAATAATTGGCTTGTGGAAATTATTGCCTGAAAATTATTTATATTGACCTTATCAACTTCTTCTGCCACTCCCACCATTTCATTATTATCTGCAGGTATGTTACTGATCAACTGAGATTGGATTTCTGAGTACTAAACATATAATATGGATTGTCGAGTAAAAGTACAAGTTCTTCTGGAAATCTATAAATTGATATTGTTCCATGGTGGTCTGCAGTATGCATTTGTGCCATTATTAAGCATGCCAATGACTTTTTTATCTGGTTCTTGCTTTTAATATAGTTCTCATGATGTAGGTTTTTGACTTGTTGAAGACTGCTTTTGCAATAGATCCTGGGCATCTCAGTATTGACAGAAGTCACCCAATGGGGTTTGTGCAGCTCAATGCAATGCGTCTAGCTGACATCTTCTCTGATGATTCAAACTTCCGATCCTACATGATACTTTCATTCGTAAGTCTATGCTTTTCAAAATATAGAGTTAACTTTACTATTATTGACTTCATATCCAATGTGCCATAAAAAGGGATTTAGTTGGTGGTAACATCATTCTGTTTTGTTTGTAAAATTACACAAAATTTGATTCAAGAGAAGTGCTCAAATCTTAAAGAAATTTGCCTCTTGTTTTTATCTTTAATTTGTAGCCAATGCATTATATGCATTTTCTTTGATTTGTCAGATGTGCATTCTGCGTTTGGGAATTTGACTGTTTCCTTTCATGTGATTACAGACTAAAGTTCTGACAGCAGTAATTTCTCTCTCCCATGGAGATTTTTTATCCTGTTGGTGTTCGTCTAATCTCCCAGAGACAGAGGAGGATGCAACTCTTGAATATGATATATTTGCTGCAGTTGGATGGGTTTTGGATAATACTTCTCTAGATATAAGGAATGCCACAAATTTGGAATTCAACCTAATCCCTAACGGCATGCCTAAGGCTTCTTATGCACATCATAGGACATCATTATTTGTCAAGTTCTTTGCAAATCTTCATTGTTTTGTTCCCAACATATGCGAAGGTTGGTTCTTTGTCAACGTTCTATACATTTTAGCCAAATTTGATTGTATTACAGATATATATATATATTTCCTCATATTATTTACCATTTTTTAATTCTAATCCCCAGAGCAGGAGAGGAACCTTTTTGTTCTTAAGGTCCTGGAGTGCTTGCAAATGGATCTATCTAATTTGCTGCCTGGGTTTTCTTTTGCTTCTGATGCTCCTAAAGCTGCCACTGCTAGCAAGAATCTCCGTAAGGATTGTTCTCATATACTTGTTATTGCGGAATTATGAGCAATATATGGCTACTTTCTTACAAGTAACTTCATTTTGTAGGCTCATTGTTAAGTCATGCAGAATCTTTGATTCCAAACTTTTTAAATGTGGAGGATGTTCAACTTTTAAGGTTACTTTTCCCTCTCTTTATTTTCGTTGTAGTGTTTGACACTTTGACTTTAGCATGACTGATTTTGAACTGTTGTTTCAATGGTTAATATTGTATCAGTCATATATATGTATATATGATGCTTTATGCATGAGTGGCATTAACGCAGCTGCTTATGCCACTTGATTAAAATTGAAAGAAGTTTTTTGAGCTGATTGGGAAAGAGTACCTTCTTGGTTTTCATTTTTAAAGCAGTATTTTGTACCTTCTTGGAATGATTTCAGGAAGCACTCTAAATATAATTTTCATTTTTGAAAAAGCAGTATTTTTAAGGATAATGCTTTTAAATAAACTGTGAGAATTTTTGAATATTTTTTTTTCCTGGGAAAAAAAGTGCTCCTTTTGGGGAGCTTGTTGTCTCCACACAATAAAGAGGAATTCGTCAGTAATTGTTCTTTTGTCAGAGAGTTTTTCTTTGTTAGGAATTCAAGATTCTAATCGCAGAACCAGATTCCTAACAAGTTCGTCCGACCTGCCGGATCAAAATCATCATGGAGCAGCGAGTTGGAGCTTTGGAGAAAGCAGTGAGTGAGCACGGGGAGAAGCTGGCAGAGATGAAGACGGATATAGATTTCATCAAAGACTTGTTGTTATAAATGAACAAGAAGACATCCGTAAAGGGAGATCATTCTTATGAAAAGTCTTTGGAGGAAGAGGAGGAAACCAGCAGACATAACGATGAGGATGTACTTACTTGGGTCAAGAAAGTGGAATTACCCACTTTCGAAGGACACGACCCTTTGGGATGGCTGGCCAGAGCTGAAAAATTCTTTGAGGTGCAGCAAGTTAAATCCTCTGAGAAGTTCAGGCTAGCATTCATTAGTATGGAGGGAAATGCTGTTCATTGGTTCCAATATTGGCGCCAGAAATCCAAGAACCATTCTTGGAAAGATTTTTCAGAAGCCTTGATGCGAAGATTTGGAGGAAAGAACTGTGTACGAGCAGCTGGCAACACTGAGACAAACAAATGGGGTGGAAGAATATGTCCAAGAATTCGAAATTTTGGTTGCTCAAGCAAGACCCAACGCTGAGGATCAACTGCTTGGATATTTTTTGGTTGGGTTACACCCAGAAATCCGAAGTCAGGTATGCCCCCATGACCCAAAAGATCTAACCCGAGCCATGGAGGTAGCTCGAGATGTGGAGGAAGCTCTGGAACAGATGCGTGGTTTTGAGGTCTCGCAGGGAAGAGGAATGAATTCCTGGAACAAGTATCAAGGAGGGGGAGGAATTATGTCAGGAGTTGAGATGGTGGGTGGTTCGAACCTTTCCCAAGGGTCTACTGGAACTGGACGAGAATCACCAGCAGGAAGCAAGGTAGCTTCCATGGGTTCTGTAATGAAATCTGGAGAAAAAGGTGCTGCAAGGTCTCAAAACAGGGGAACCCGAAATCTCCCTTACCAGGAGTATGTGAAACGAAGGGCTGAGGGGAGGTGTTATCATTGTAATTCGCCTTTTGTACCAGGACATCGCTGCACTGACAAGAGTTTGAGGTTGGTAATTTTGGCTGAAGATGAGCAGATTGATGAAGAAGGGGAGATTATGCTGATGACTTCCGAAGACAATAGCAAGTATGATCATGGGTGACAAGTTTTTGAGGATGATTCCACCATCCGAGGATAGCTTACAACCTTGAGGACAAGGTTGTTTCTAAAGGGGGTGGTATTGTTAGAACCGAATCTGTTAGGTTCTGTTAGGGAGTATTGTTGAGAATGATTTCAGGAAGCACTCTAAATATAATAAACCTTTACAGGTTTATTATAGAAAGAAAAAAAAAAAGAAACAAATAATTGTTAACTGAAAAAGGGATACGGGATATTGTGTAACTGTGTGGGTAGTTAGTTAGGATTCTGTTATTGAGTGATCAGGAGCTTAGGCAGAATGTATGCTTTTAAATAGACCTCTACTGTTATTGAGAGGATAGCTTTTGAATATTTTTGAGTGACTGGAAATTCCAGTGGGAAAAAGGAGAGTGCTCCTTTTTGGGGTAAAGTTGTTTACCTTGGTTTCTTTGTATTCTTGATCCATTCATCAATAAAGAGGAATTCTTCAGTAATTGTTCTTTTGTTAGAAAGAGTTTTTCTTTGTTAGGAATTCAAGATTCTAATCGCAGAACCAGATTCCTAACATATTTTTAAGGATAATGCTGAAGTAATTTTTTGTTTTTTTTCCTGAAAAGGGGAGCTTGTTGTCTACACAAGAGGGAGTCGGGGAATCTTCCTGATCATTGTATGCTACATGTCCAGCGGACAGATTAGCAATATTCAATAGACATTCTATTCTGGATATTTTTATTCATGTGCCATAGTTTATACTTAATATTTACTAGCTTTTTGATGTTCCAGTTAGTACATGTCAACAATAACAACAACAATCAAGCCGTTTTCCACTAGTTGAGGTTGGTTACATAGATCGAATGATGTCATTGTGCCCTATCATAAACTAAGTCTTCAGAAATGTCATTCAAATCTAAATCTTTTTTAATTGTTTCACCTATAGTCTTTCTTGATCTCCTTCTACCTTTAGCTATTGGGCTATCCTCCACCTGATCTACTCTTCTTACTAAGAGTCTTCTCCTTATATGTCTAAACCACCTAAGGCGAGATTCTCCCATCTTTTCCACAATAGATGTTACCTCTGCTTTCTCTCTAATGTATTCATTCCTAATCTTATCTTGTTTTGTATGGCTACACATCCAGCGCAACATCCTCATCTCAGCGACACTGATCTTATGCTTTTGTTGGCTTTTTATCGCCCAACATTCAGTATCATACAACATTGCGGGCGTTATAGCTGTGCGGTAAAATTTACTCTTAAGCTTGAGAAACACTTTTCTATCACAAATCACTCTTAAAGCACTCCTCCATTTCATCTATCTAGCTTGAATCCTCTGGTTTATATCTCCCTCTATCTCTCCGTCATTTTGTATGATAAATCCAAGATACCTAAATCGTGTGACTTGTGGTATGGTATGGTTTCCAATTTTCACCGCTAAGCTAGTATTAGGACGTTTCTTACTGAACTTACATTTTATATACTCCGTCTTACTCCTGCTTAGACGGAAGTCATGTTCTTCCAAAGCTTATCTCCATAGCTCTAGCTTCCCATTTGTTTCCTTTCTCGACTCTCCAACTAAGACTATATCATTTGTAAAAAGCATGTATTGTGGCACGAGCTCTTGGATATGCACAGTAAGCACATTCAAGACCAAGGTAAAAAGATATGGACTCAAAGTTGACCCTTGGTGCAGTCATATAGTTATAGGAAAATCTTCAGTGATTCCACCCTGTGTTCTCACACTAGTTTTAGTCCCATCATACATATCTTGGATTGTTCGAATATAAGTTAAACGAACTCCTTTCTTCTCCAAAGTTTTCCACAAGACCTCTCTCGGTACCCTATCGTTGGCTTTTTCCAGATCAATGAAAACTATGTATAGGTCTTTTTGCTTCCTCCGATACCTCTCTATCAATTTTCGTAGAAGATAGATTGCTTCCATGGTCGACTTCTCAAGCATAAAACCGAATTGATTTTCTGAAATATGAGTCTTGTCTTAATCCCTTTGTAATTTGCACAATTTTATATATCTTCCTTGTTCTTATAAATAGGGATTAAAGTGCTTCTCCTCTATTCATTTGGCATTTTTTTAGACCTCATTATTTCGTTAAACAACTTTGTGAACCAGCTTATACCTTTCTCTCCTAGGCACTTCCACACCTCAATAAGTATATTATCCTGTCCACCAAGTTAGTACATATCAATCTGCCTTTTTTTTATTTACGTAATAAAAAGTTGTTTTTAAATTTTTAATAACTATATACTATCCACTCAATTTCTTTTTTTAATTTATTTAGAGGAGAAAAAAAGAAATAGAATAACTACTACACTGATGATAGCTTCTATCTTTCGGAATAAGGTTTACATGGTAGGGGGAGACCAAACATTAAAAACAAATTTTGACGTTATAATATAGATATTTACTAGCCATTTTATCTATGCTGCAAATAGGAAGTTTTGTAAATTCAGTTTTATGCTAGTTTCAATGAATTTATGTTCTTGAAAACTGTGTTTTATTATAATATTTTTTTGTCTCTTTCTGTTCACTTTGTTCTTTGTTATCTTCCTCTTTTTTTATTATTATTTTTCACTTCAACTTCCTGGATAAGCATATGAAGCATTTTTTTTATGTTAATCATTTAGCTCCTGAGGATCTGGCTTTATACTGTCATCAGTGTCATGTTTAAACAAACAACTTCTATTTGTAAATTGTTTGCAGGGTGTTTTTTGGCGAATTACAATCACTATTTACTTCTACTGGATTTGTGGAAAATCGTGTTCAAGTAAATCTTTGTCCTTTAGTTTGAGCTGTTAATATTGTTTGTTCCTGATCTATTTCTTTTCTCCTTACTCATGTCCTTTCTTAATTTGTGTATAAATTTGCCAATATTATTCTGCTGGAAAAACTCAGGATAGCAAATTTGAGGAGTCATTATCTTGGGATAAGTTTTCTAAACTCAACATCAATGAACATTATCAGGTATTTGCAAGGTTTCTTTTCGATTAACACATTTTGTGATCACATTTCTACATATTTGTTCAAATTGTTAAGAGCGCTAGTGTGCCAACGGAAATGTAATTAAAACTAATCCTTAGTTTAGAACTAGATGATGGCTTTAAATGTTAAATAACAAAATAAGCGAATTCTCAAATTGAGTTATTTGGTTACCATGTAGCTTGTCCTCAACATAGTGACCTTAAAAGTAAAGTTTGATTTCCTGTATAGGAGGCTCAGAGTGCAGGGAAATGCCCATCACCTTTAACAGGAAAAGAACGTACTGGTCTTAATAAGAAGGTTGGTAACTTAAAGGAAGGAATGTCTGAGAATTCTGCATTTCCAAACATAGGCCAACATAATACCAGAGCTGAAGACACAAATCAAGGCAATGACCTAAATAGGAAAGATCAGGTAGAAGATAAAGGCATATCTGGCAAAACTGCATCAGGAGGAGCAAGAGATATGGACAAGGATGCTCAGAACATTGAAACAAGTGGTTCAGATACTAGTTCTGCAAAAACAAAGAATGTTATTGATCATATGGATAATGGCGAGCTTTCAAAATCGAATGAGCATCTTAAAAAAGTTGCAGTTGAAGAAAATCCAGAGGATGAAAAGGTTGAAACTGTACAGAGGAGGAAACGAAAGCGAACTATAATGAATGATAAACAGGTGACACTAATTGAGAGGGCACTCTTGGATGAGCCTGATATGCAGCGAAATGCAGCTTCACTTCAATCATGGGCTGATAAATTAAGTTCTCATGTATGTGAAATGCAACTCAACTTATGAGTAATATTTTATTGACATATTTTCTTCTGAGCCTTTCCTGCATTATGTTTTACAGGGTTCTGAGGTTACATCTTCTCAGCTTAAAAACTGGTGAGGATGCCTCCGTTTACATAACTTATTATATAGTTTGTTAAGTTCTTATTGTGCATGCTCTTATTTAGGAATTCAGGACCCATAGCATTACCACTTTTTTCCGTATAGGATGATGTAGTAGAACATCTAGTATCAAGTCATATAACAAGATTTCTTTACCAAATTATACCGATATCTTCTTTAAGATTTTATCTGAAGCTGAACTGTTACTAGGTATGGATCTTATTTCACATGTATCTTCTACATTTATTTAACAATTTTCAGTGTCAAGAAATGATAAATGAAGCCTGGTGTGTGATCGGGCAAAGATCATAGTGTAAAATTTATTGGTCTCTGAAATATTATTATGCAATTTATGGGCATTGACACATTTTTTGGTCTTGAAGCCTTCAATATATCAATTCCCTGTGTACATCATAGCTATGTCAATTTATTTTTTTCGGGTTTGATTTGTAATGGAATTTCATGTTTGTCATATCAGGTTGAACAATCGAAAAGCTAGACTAGCTCGCACAGCTAGGGATGTTCGAGCAGCAGCAGCAGATGTTGACAATCCGATCCCAGACAAGCAAAGAGGGCCAGTACTTGGGTCCTATGACTCACCTGACAGTCCAGGTGATGTATCACATTCAAGAAAAGATCTTTTAAGTCTCGTGAGAATAGCTTCTGGCGATACTCCTGAACCTTCACTGGCTGGATGTGTTAATATTGGCTCTCCAGAATTTGGTATACGCAATGCAGGTCAATATGTTTTGCTTGTAGGTGCGCGAGGAGAGGAGATTGGCAAAGGAAAGGTGTTTCAGGTGCGTGGTAAGTGGTATGGGAAGAGCTTGGAGGAATTAACGACCTGTGTTGTGGATGTTACTGAGCTAAAGGTTGATAAAGGGTTGCAGCTACCCTACCCATCAGAAGCCACTGGCACCTCATTTGCGGAGGCTGAAACAAAGTTAGGTGTCATGAGAGTGTTATGGGATTTAAACAGAATTTTTGGGTTGCAGTCTCAATTAGTTCAATGATGTCTCGGTGTCTGCAGCTATTCCGTTGCTACCTGCTGCAATCTGTTACCAATCTTCTTCTGGTTCCCTGTATCTACGTCTTCTATTTCCATAAACATTAGCTGAAGGGATAACGGATGGGATACCTGAGAAGAACTAAAATACCAAATAGAAAGAGTCCAGTTTATTAGCGAAGGGAGGGGTAGAAAGTAGAAGAGGACTGTTTAGGCGAAGGCAAGGGCGATTCAGCAATGAAACATAGTTTAGGATATCAACAAGAGCCATATCCGGCATGTAAAATTGTTAGTAGTGTTGTACAAAACATGTTTCTCAGAATTTTACCAGCAACATGGCAATTGACAATCTGCAGAACTATGGTAGGTTTGATGAGATCTGGAATTATGTGATTTTCCAAATCTGGAGTTTGTGCAAAAGAAAGGTAGAGTTGATTATTTTTTTTGGGTACAAAAAGAGTTGAATTTAATTTGAAGGGAATTGGGGGACGTGAAGGGAATTAGGGGACGTAAATTCTATTGAGATATCAACATTTGCGAATCAAGCACATTTCATGATAAGAATTATAATTTTAAAAAATAAATTTTCATTTATATGATCTTGAAATTGACAATATGTTTTTCAGTTGGAGTAGAAATTTTTATTATTATTTTTATTAGCACTAAGCTGTAAACTCCACGGACTTAGATGCTCCGTTGTATGCTGCCCTACCCCTCAATTCATTATCTCATTCTCATTCCACCTTGCATCGCATTTAATAGTGTAGTGTTAACTTCGTGCAGTTCCTCAAACAGCACGGCTAAATCAGACCTGACTACTCCACTTGTAATGTGAATGGTCGCTGTCCCCGATTAAGAGATCTCTTATGGCCCAAGGATATTGGTCGAGAAAAAAAATAAGGGATGTATTTATGCCATTTGAAGTAGTGGTGTGCACCTTAAAATACAAAATATACTTGTATGTGTCAGGCTTTATCATCACATAATTTATTAAAACAATATAATTTCTGTTTATATCCACGCAGGCCATTGAAAGTAGCTGTATTATATTTGGGTCTTGGAGTTCCAAGACGCCTTGTATCTTCTGTGATGTGCCAGTCCAAACCAAAATACATACCTACGAAGATTCTTGGAACCTAGGATTGAAGCAAATGATCACAAATACATAAACTATTTTTCTTTTTTCTTTTTCCTTTTTTTTTTGGGTTTCAAAAAAAAAAAATACGCCTCCATCATTCAGAATACACACCACTTACTTTGACAACTCATTAAAGATTTTGTTTTTAATTTTCATGACAGTTGTGTAATTAGCTTTTTCCTGCCACAGAAAGCGAGTCAGCGCATACAGCAAGTACTTGTGAATCAAGGTTCCCTGCTGTTAGTACAATCACATTATGCCTGTCATAATTTTGCATAGTATGATTATACCATGTGAGAATAATTGCCAATTATTGATGGGCCCTGGAAATTACCACAAACCTTCGATCTCTCCCTCCTACACATTTCTGGAAAACTAAGCACAGAAACAACTTGCTTGAGCAAACGCATTTTACATATTTCAATCTATAAACATTCTTTTGGCTTTAGTCAGTCTATAATTGATCTCCCCTATGGAAAAATGAGGGGCTAATATCCTTTGAAGTTCTCTATTGTTATGAAGGTGATACCAAAATCCGGGAATCTAGCTGCAGTTGGTGCTGTCTGGATTTAAGTCAAACCATCTATGTATAATGAGTTATTCATGATCTTAAATATTGAATGTGCAGCTCTGAACTTAAAAACTGAAGCTACCTCACCACTTCAGACAGTATCAGGTGTCAGGTCAGCAAAGGTTACCTCCATCTCAGTCAAGGGTTCTCCTTCAAATTATTCGAATCCCCATTTTGAACAAGTGCTACAGAGGAGGTTGTCTTTTGAGGTGCTTTCCTCCAGAAGCTTTTTGCATAAAGGGAACCAAAGACAATGACCTGATAATGTATTTGTATTACAATGCTTCTCACAAAATTCATTAAGGAAATGATTGCATCACACATCTAATGTGTAAGCTTTGATCCATCTACATGGTTCAAAATAAGTGCAAGTAGGGATAAAGAAAGAGTGTGATCTAAGAGTGCAAGTGTAACATGACCCAATTCATTATAATGATCAGAAAAGGTAAAAGTGAGTCTTACGGCTCCAATCCACTGTTCCCAGCTAAGAGGATGGGCAAACCACACACATGACAGCATAATGCTCACCAACTGCAACAATAAGAATAAAAAATGACAAACATTGAAAATATACATAATTGTAGGGAAAATGAAAATTGGATTTCTGTGTGCAATAGTTACCTGTCTTGTGGTCATTATGGTAGCAAATGTCAGAGCACCAAAAGTGCGAATTGTGTAGGAAATAAAAAATTGACTAGCTGTCGCAACCTGTGTAACTCGATAATTAACAAATTTCTTCAGTGAAATGGAAGATGAACAAAAGGGGAATGTCTTTATTTTTGCTTTTTAAGGCATAGAAAAAAAAACAAAAGCATTATACTATTAGGGATAGCTATAGATTTAAAAAATTCTCTTAAAACAAACAGAAAAGGAGAAAACATTATCATTACTGCATTATAAAATTTACAACAGAGGGAGGAAGTTTGCTTACAGTAGAAAGCAATGCTATGTCAAAGAAACAATCATGATGGCGAAAAACAAACTCTACTGCTGGTATCACATGTCCTTGTAAGATAAGACCTAATTCAAAAATATCAAATGTCAAAAGAATGGATTTCCAACCATGAAGCTGGAAAAGAAACAAAACTGAACCTGAAAGAATCAAAGAATGGCAAAATATAAGAGAACGCCCATTCCAGAAAAAGAAAAAAATACTATCCAAATTAGAAGTCTAGAGAAAGGTTTGGCCAACTCAGAATATTAGCTGTCAAGATAGTTTATGACTTTGAAGTTGGGAGTCTTTGATGAACTGCTAGCACATAGAGAAAAAGAAAGCAAGGTCCATAAAACAAAAGAAACACCAATGCAAAGATTCCTATTTTAAATGCTTGAGGGTCAAACATTATTGTATTAAATAAGTTTATCTTGAACTCTTCAGGTGCAAGTTACATATTTTCCAAACACCATCCAGGACTTCTAGAAAATTTTATCCATCATAAATCTATCTCCTCAACCACCCCAGCAAACAAATCTTCATTACATTACCAGACAAGATATGTATGACAAAGTATAATGTTCAACATAAAATTTAATTATGACTGTCTGAAACCTACCTGTCAGGCTAAGAATACAAGAACACAATGTAGTATAAAATATCTGATTATGTATCTCCATGTCATAGCCTCTAAACAGCTTATCTTGGAATGTGCTTGTAAAGCCATCAAACCTATTACACATCAAAATTAGAATCTGATTCAATGAGAGCCTTGTATGTGAATCACTTTCAAAGATAAATTCTAAAAATAAATTGGTAAAAGCATAAAATTAGTAATGCGTATCATTAAGTGCATTCGAGAGTCTGAAGGAAAGTAAAAAAATGCAAAGTGTTTCAAAGTGAGGTTTTAACTATATAATGCAGCTTCAAATAACCACTACAGCTCAAATCAACAAAAACAGTTCAAAATGATTATATAGTTGCCAAAAAAACTCTCTGAACTTTGAAAGAGGGTAAAATAAAAATTATATGCAGGAAAATATTCAAACTGTTAGGTCGGCAAGTTACTTCTTTTACCCAACATAAGGGTGAAGGTAGCATTGATTTTTGGACTTTTTTTCCCCATATAATACATAAATCACTCATCAGAGGAAGAGGTATTAAGTTCTGTAATGATACCCAAGATAGCCAATCATTAGGAGAACGCCCCAAACTGTATTTTCCCTTCCTCTACTGTACAGATTTATGTCAGTTCCTGCCTACAATGAAAACACACAAGAATTACTTTAGCTTATTACAGAATGCTGCCAGCTTATTGAGGTGATTGTGTATTAGCAACTGCATGATCAATCAAGAGTAAGCAAAATTTGTTATATTATGCTTGCTAAATGGAACATGAGCCAAAAAAACTCATAAAAGGCAGTCTATCAGTTGCTATATACATATAATCTGGTCAGGATTGCAAGTCAAAATACCAATATCAAGTCTGCAGTTAATAACTCAATTGTTCAAAAGTGTGTATCTCTATCTAAACCGCCTCTCTCCCTCTCTCTCCCTGTAGGTTCTAAGTTACATATCTTCTCAAAGAAATGTGAACTCAATTGTTCAAAAGTGTGTATCTCTATCCAAACCACCTCTCTCCCTCTGGGTCCTTATTACATATCAAGATATCAAAGAAATGTGTGGACTTGTAACTGTCAAATGGGATCCATTTCTGCTACCAATTATGAGTAGCAAACAAAGATTGGCGAACCCATTGGCAAGCTTGTATATCAGTTGGGAATACTAGTTCAAAAATTCATTACAAGGGTAAATTTTGTGAAGGCGGGCCATGCTTTATTTGCTTTCGTACAGTTAAGTAGACAAGAATGCCAAAAATTTTATGGGTTAGTTTAGAACTTCCAGCTCTTGGGGACAAAATAGTGCATGTAGCCTTCTTAGGAGGGTTTCAATACTGATTCAGGATGATTCAAGAGCCTTGTCAATTTCTATTGTTTCTGTCTATACAATAGTAATATACTCACTCATGCAAATTTCTTATCATGCCCTCAATGAAACTTCTCTTTTACTACCGAAAGAAATAACAGTACCACCCACATTCAACATCAATCACTGAAGAAAGCTAATATGGTAGCATATGGGTATTCATTGTCAATTTTATGATAGAAAAGGATCACATACAGACAGGATGATGTAAAAGCTTTAGAAAATAACTAGGGTCGAAGACCCAGTAATTACCGGATATAGGATAAATACTGAGCAGCCAAGGGTAACTAAAAAAGCCAACAAATAGTCAGGTCCCTGATATTTCTTCTGCATTATGAGAGTACCCCAGACCTGTATAACATACAAAAGCAGGAAAAAAAATTCAAGGTGCAAGAATAGCAAAAGATATCAATCAATCTTAACCAAAAAAATCAAGAGGAGAAATGAGATTCATGGAATCAAAAACAAAATTTGATGTAGGATGGAAGAAAAACAATAAAGGGGTACCCATCATTCAATAGACAACCTAGATGACTCCACTAGGTAGAAACTATAGAATTTAGAAGAATATAAGGAAAGTCCTTAGAATAAATATTAAAACAGAAAATATAAGTTGTAACTCGCTTTACACATAACATGCCCCTTTACGTTCATTATCAAATTGACTGACAAGTAAAAAATCCTCTAGAACTTTCCAAACCCATGTAGTATCTCTTAGCTTAGGCCTATCTATAACCCACACCAGTACTCCATGCCTCACTGAATTCTCTCTTTCAAGGATAGATTGCATCAACTTTAAAATCATTTAATTAATCATTTTCAGGTGTCATATTTAAAACCCCAGTCTAGGCTCTAGAGGATACATGATTCTAGCTTGTCAAGATCAGTTTATTATTGTGAACATGAAAAGTTTAGCAATTTTCCTCCCTCCCTCCTTCCCTCATCTACCCTACTGCAAGAGAGAGATAGAGAAAGAGAGAATCAGGCCATGTATTTGACCAATTTGAAAACTATGTTCAACCAAATTTTCAGGATAATTGAATGATTGCAAGATTTTGAGGTCAAATCATAAAATTACACTATCTACATTACATTTTCAGTCTTCATGGATTTGTCCCCTTCAGAGTAAAGAAAGGGGCCACTAAAGATGGAAATTAAACACCATTGTGGAGAGAGAGAGAGAGAGAGAGAGAGAGAGCATGAAGCATTCAATGTTTAACAACAATGCAAAGCAATTACTACTATCCTTCATCAAAAGAGGTAGCAGTAACTGAAGATGAAAAATAAGCTACAAATCAATGACACAAGACAAATAGCAGAGACGGGGTAATATAATGAATATAGAAATCAGCCAGTAATGATCATAAAAGAAATTTATATAATCGAGCACAGTATTAAAGTTTGACCTACCATAACTGGTATCATTTTCGCACACTTTGCAAGAGTCTGAACAGGAAAACTAACATATTTGAGGGCCTGGCGTAAGAAATATGGTCATTCCAGTGGACAAGATTAATATCTTATAACCAATTAACCATTAATATTAGGAACTTGTTATGAACTTACAGGTACAAAGAATACACAGCTTACCTCATACTGACAAGTTGTGGTCAGTATGTTTGATACTGATACAAGGCAATACTTATAAACGGGAGCTACTGGGTCCATTGCTTTTTTACTTGCCTATAAGAAAGGCAGAAAATTATAAAGGCAGTCACAAGAAAGTTAGATTGCAATTCAAACATGGAAAATGTGTCAAAGCTACACATGCACATGAGAGTATTTTTACATATAACATCTACTTAACTTACCAGCAAAGAACCAGCAGAAACAGCAGATGTTGTGATGCGGTTGCAGAAAACAAGAAAGAGTGAATACTTGAAGTACTCCTTTTCTGCCCCATATGGTACTCTCATGATCTTTTCCTGCAAGAAACAAATATCTATAACTCAATGAATAAATGTTGGACTCTGAGAGGGCTTTGATATTATCCATTAAAAAAAAAAAAAAGAAGAACCATGTTAGGTTAAAACAAAATAGACCACAATCCACACGTCTAACATAGATGTTTCACGAAAAATCTTAGTCTAATTTGTACGGATCCATACATACTATGTATGAATATTATACAGCTAAATAAGCATCAAAATACTAAGAAGTAAGAATACTTCAACCAAGAGTATTACCAACCCGCTAATGTTTGTTGTTTATGCTACTCTTTTCTTATCTGCTTTTTTTTTTTTTTAAACAATACTAAACCTTAGAAACAGATTGACCATGGATGTTTTGTATTATTGAAATAATACCAGCTATGATGTTCTGAATTACCAATCAAGAGTATTACCAACCGATTAGTACTTGCATGTCCAAATTAATTCACAGCTATTACTACTAAACCCCAAGCTTTGACTGATGAGGAAGAAAGAGACAATTGATATTATTAACTTTAATTGGACCCAGAAAATGAAATGTCATAAAAAAACTGAAGAGGCCTCTCGATTTTAAGATGAAACAGTCAAAGGTCATCAATTTTACTCGGTTTTAAACTACCTTACTGCACTCAAAATCTGCTTTCATTTCTATTCTTTTTTTTTAAAAAAAAAATCAGATTGAATAAGAAAAAATATGCAATAAAATAATTAGTTTCAGCCGGATAAGGAGATCCTGGTTTTCTAACTTAAGATAGATGAAGACATGAAAAAAAAATACATATAAAAAGTTTGATGGTTTGAACCTGCAAGACGCCATAGGTGACGAGGGTAACCATAATTCCGGTGACAGCTAATGTGGCTTTCCACAACTTGTGGTGTCTGGAATCAAGTGAAAGAGAAGAGGTGGATGACGATGATTCCGCCATAAGTCCAGAAACATAGAATGGAGGAAAACGGCGTCGGATTAGAGGGTTTGATGAGTAGTGATGTTGGAGGAGTGACAGAGAAACAGAGAGAAAAAGTGCTGGGCCTTAAAGCTCGCTCAGACTTGGTATTATTTTTCTGTTATAAAAGAAGAGAAAAGAGAAACAGAAGAAAGGGAGATCGACTCAGCCTCATGCGCTTCGCTTTCTCCGGCATAGTTTTATGCGAGATTAACAAAAGCAGAAAAGGAATTGGTGTGCCATGTCAGCATTATTATTCAGCTCAGCATGCCATCGTAGAGAGATATAGCAAGTTGACAACACGGTTGGTACCGTACTTGGATTTATATTGTTGTTTTCTTTTGAATGTTTGACTGATGAAAAATCCCTTTTCATTTTCAATTTGTCAAGGCCCGGAACACCGAAACCACTAATTGGATTTTGATGTTGGATCCATTGCTTTCTAACAAAAGAATTTTTGGATCCATTTTAGTCAACAAGTTCGACTGAGAAAGAATCCAAATGGAGCAAAAATTAATGTCCCTCACTGGTTGGGCTAGTCTGACAGACTGAGCCTATTTTAAAGTCTTTACTATTTTTGTACCCCAAAAAAAAAGTCTTTACTAAAATTTTTAATTTCATTTTTCACAAGTGTGTTGTATTGGTATGTGTTTTAAATTTTAATATTTGTTTTTTCATATTAATATATTTATTTTTAGGGTTTTTCTAGCACTTGTTTAGAAATTTAAAATAAAACGTTTTGTATAAAAAATATTTTTTTTAATTCCTAATGTATTAAATATTCTACTTTTTATGAAAAAACTTTCTATTTTAGATCCTTAAGACACTTATTAACACAATTCTTATTTTTATAGGGTATAATTGCAATTATGGATTTTAATTTGAATGTAAGTTGTGTGATTAATTAACTGCAATTATGCTTTAATTAATCTTGTGATCAATTTAAATTAGGTAGACAAAAAATAACACGCTTAAAAAATGATTCATTCTAACAATGAAGAACTTCTTCATTAGAAATAAACGTTGTTTTATCCCACAAATATTTTTTCATACAATTAAATAAAGTTCGAACATATTATTATCTCATACAAATTACTCATATCCCTTATCATTAGTTGAGATATTAAAGAAATTAAAATCAATATAAGGATAAGAATGTTACGCGTATATATTCCATAACGCGTATATATTCAATATTAGTAGCTTTACCCCCACAAATATTGAATATATACGTGTTTTTGAGAAAGTCCTAAAACGTACGTTACTTGTGTGGAGAGAGAGAGAGAGAGAGAGTCCTAAAACCTACGTTACTTGTGTGGAATGCTTAACTTTATTGCTCCATGTCTGAAAGATTTGTCTCATGTCAAAGGACGTGGGGATACATGGAAGAACCACTCGTAGTTAGGCTCAACAAAAAAACAAAAGGTCGTGGTTCTTAGCATTCCTAAAGTACAGCTAGAAATATTGGATAACGGTTCCTTGTGGAAACACATCCATAACTAGAGGTGGATATTTTTTTCCTATTTTCCTTCTATATGGAGCGTGACATGAAATAAGAACACAAATTTGAGAACTTTTTCAATTTCTAAGAACAAAATTTGAAGTCCCAGTCTATGGACTCTGCTTCATTCCCTCATCCTTTGATTTCCCACGTCATCACCAGCTCAAGGTATTTTCTTTCTCTAAGTTGCACTATTGTTCTAAGTGCTGCATTGAACTCAAATTTGACAATTCTTTATTTACAGCTTGCATCGCTCTTATGCTACTCATCAGGGTGCAAGATTTGGCCTATGGAAGAGCAGGGTGTTGAACTCAGCTTGTTGTGCTATTGGCTTTTCTGCGGTTGGAGAAGAAGACGTGTTTGATGATAGTAATTTGAAGAGAAATGAAAATGGATCCGTCTTAGGTGCCTTAAACGACTCTTCTTCAGAACCATTTGGAACTTTAGACGCTGAAATAACACCAGAAACCACTGATTTCTTTGTCAGTGATGCCGAAGGTGATCCAGACTGTCCCTCTAAGGGGTACTCTTCCATTGAGCAGGCACTTAATGCACTACGCCAAGGAAAGGTTGGTTTTATGTTACAGAACACACTCTTGTGAACATAGTATATAAATAAACATGCATGCTCATGTTCATGTGTATGTTTGGTGAATAATCCTGAAGGAAATCTATCCTCTCACGTGTGTTTTTCACATCAGAAGATAGACACAGACACATGAGGCCCTTTCAAAGCTATTGTTTTAAAGTATTTGTGTCTATCTCTCTTTTCACGTGACTTTGTTATATGAAAACATACATAAGAGGATTCATTATCAATCTTGAAAATAGTTCTTAAATAAGTGCTTTAAGAATGATAGATTAATCTAACAAATGGTGCAATTTTTTTTAATAGTTTGTGATTGTGGTGGATGATGAAAATGGCGATGTTGAAGGAAATCTTATATTGTCAGCATCTCATACTAGTACCAAGGATGTAGCCTTTATGATTAAGCACGGATCAGGGATTGTTTCTGTTGGCATGAAGGAAGAGGATCTTCAAAGACTGAACCTCCCTCTTATGTCACCAGAGACTGAAGACGAGGATTCTTCTGCCCCAACCTTCACTATCACAGTGGTAAGTATCATAGTGTTGAAGCCTACTTCTGCTTGCAAGCTTTCTATAACCAATAGTATCTTGGAATATTGCTTCATAGATTTAAAGCTTACGAGGAGCCAATGAGATTGTAAAACTCTGTTGTTTACTTGAGTAGGATGCAAAATTTGGCACTTCCACAGGTGTATCAGCTGCAGATAGAGCAAAAACAGTTCTTGCTCTGTCATCTCCCGAGTCTAAATCGGAAGACTTCAGAAAACCGGGTCATGTGTTTCCCCTAAAGTACAGAAACGGTGGGGTTCTTAGGAGGGCAGGTCATACAGAGGCTTCAGTAGATTTAGTTGCACTGGCTGGCTTGCCCCCAGTTTCTGTTCTTTCAGCTCTTGTTGATGAGGAAGATGGTTCTATGGCATCTTTGCCCAATTTAAGAAAGTTAGCATTGGAATACAGCATACCAATTGTCTCAATAACTGATTTGATAAGGTAAGTAACTTTCACTTCTGAGAAACTATAAACAACTTTGATTCCTTCTCTTATATCACTCTTTTTCATTTCTGCTTCAGTAGCTGACTTTAATAATCAAATTCACTTAATGATGTGAGTCATGTGACTGTATGTGCTGCTTCAAGCAAGGTATCGGAGAAAGCGAGAAAAATTGGTTGAAAGAACTTCTGTTTCTCGCCTGCCTACTAAATGGGGTCTGTTTCAAGCATATTGCTACCGCTCAAAGTTAGATGGAACTGAACATGTGGCTGTTGTAAAAGTAAGCACAGCTTCTTCATTAAAAATCATTGCTAAGAATACCCCAATATCATAGATTCATAGAACACCATATTAATAAATA